>CM067859.1:63892205-64234705 GCA_034642435.1 Megalocaria dilatata | reverse complement strand
ACTAAAAATATTTTTATTTCGTGAAAAAGTTATGTGGTGACATTTACTGAGGTTGGGACACAGAAAGTTTTCGCGACAATATTCATGGAGTCTATTTAAATCCTCCTGAAACTCGATCAAATCTCGTAGGCAAGAAACAACAGCAAAGATCTTCAAATCACTAGCGTACATTGAAAATTTGGCAAATCTGAAGCAGCCTGCGATATCATTACTATAAAGGTTGAAAAGCAGGGGATCCAAATGTGACCCTTATGGCACACCAGAAGTGAGATCCCCATAAGAGGAGTAACATCCACTGATTACAACTGACTGACGTCGGCCCACTAAGTAAGAAGCAAACCAATCAAGCAGAGCACCGTGCACACCAACATTAGCAAGCTTCCGCATCAAGATTATCAGTTCTCAGTTCAATCAGTATTCTATTCACCAAACTTATAGACCACTTCGTTAAATTTATGGTTTATATAATCGTCTATCAGAGCAGCTTATGTGTCGAACTATTGATAGATTTCTGACAACATTTTCTCTACTCGATGCAACAAAAATAACAACACAAGGAACTGTACGTACAGAAGAAAATATCGCTGCTGTAAGTCATAGTGTTAATGATGATCCAGATTTGTCTATTCGTCGACGTTCACAACAAGTTGGACTTTGTGCATCCACCACATGGAAAATTTTGCGTAAAGATCTTGGTCTACACTCATACAAGATCCAACTGGTTTAAGAACTAAAGCCACTTGAACATAATGAGCGTCGTTTGTTTGCTGATTGGGCCCTAAGTGCAGTTGATCCACTTTTTCATTGTAAAATTGTGTTCAGTGATGAAGCTCATTTTTGGTTGAACGGCTATGTAAACAAGCTAAATTGCCGTATATGGAGTGAAAATAATTTTTCTTTAAAAACGATGCTGGAGCTAATGTTACAGTGAATGGTGCTCATTACAGATCGATGATCAATGATTATTTGTTTCGAAATTTGAATGTTATCGAACCAGAAGTGTTTTGGTTCCAACAAGATGGTGCTACACCTCATGCTGCTACCGTAAGAATTGATTTATTGAAAGAAAGATTTAGCGACAACAATATTTCAAGAAATGGTTGGATTAATTGGCCTCCAAGATCATGCGAATCAAACCTCCACTGGATTATTTTCTTTGTGGTTATGTCAAGTCATTGGTTTATGCTGATAAACCAGAAACAATAGACGATTTGGAAGCCAAAATAACTCGTGTTATTGATGAAATATGACCTGAATTACTCGAAAAAGTGGTCCAAAATTGGTCTGGTCGAATACGGTTCCTTAGAGTGGACATATGCCAGAAATAATTTCCAAAATATAGAGGTCATAAAATTATCTTTCAAATAAAAGAAAATTTGGCTTCAATCTTAATTTAAATATGTTTTATTTCAATTTAAAGGTCTATCACTACAAAAAAACACCCGATATGATATATTGAAATTGATAATAGAAGGAAAACGTGGTACTGGTCGCAGGCAACATTCATGGTTGAAAAAGATACGCGATTGGACTGTTAAGAACACATGATCTTTAATTCGTACTACGCAGGACCGCAATAAGTATTCCGAAATTGTCGCCGACCTTCATTGAATGGAGAGGGTACCTGAAGAAGAATAAGACATTATTTTAATTTTAAGAATTTTTTAATACATTTTTTTTCAAATTAATATTAGACTAACAGGTTGAATCTGTTTTGATATTCAAATTAGAAAAAAATTCATTTATGCCGAAAATCTTCGAACAGAATAACCTGATTCTTATGAATTATAGGAGTAATATAAAATTTGTTGATTTACGAAAAAGATGAAATACGTTTACGAAATAGATGAAATATCTAGCAAGACTACTTTTATCGGGTCTCCAGCAAATTAAACACTTTTGAGTAGATTCATTTCGCAGTTTCATATCTTTGGTCAGTCAAAGATTTGTTTTATGATCATTTTGAATTTATCTCGAATCTGTTGAAGCCCGTTTTCTGAGGTCAAAACAAATTTGTCATAGGTTGAAATTCAGGTTCAACTATTTTTTATTCCAACCTTTCTTTTAAGACACGCAATAGCGTGTTGCGTTTCTATAATTACCGAAGCAGACATCTTAGAAATTTCGTTCGAAAGAAGGCTACATGTATTTTCATTTCTGCATCTCAAGAAATTATTGTCTAATATTCAGAGTATTCCCAAAAACAATGAGTGATTTTTTAAATAGATCACTAGGTATATTCTGATATATTTTCAACGGCCTTCCATATTTATATCATGATGGAAAATATTAGAAAAAAGTTTTCAATGGTACAGATCTTATTCAGAGAAAACTGCAAAAATTTGGGGAAACAGCAGTTTCTAAAGTTCCTCTTCCGATTGCCAGAAGCAGTCGTTACACGAATTTAATTGAAACTTTTTATAATTGGAAGATTAGCTCAGCCATTTTCAATTGTATCATCCTGTATTTTTTTTTCACGATAATTTAGAAAATTGAATGCCTCACATTATTTCAGAAGTAATCTCAGAGCTAATTTCATTTCTGCGTTCAGCAGACTGTACATGAAAGCCGGCATTCATATCATTTATAGTATTGTTTCTTTGTGCACATTTTCTTGACCAACATTCATTCCTATAATATATTATTATGAGTAGAATCGATTGATCAATATTTTTTAATAACAATATTATTTAATATTTTTCTATAATTTAGTTCGGATCTACTTTTCGTTCAAATCCGTTTTTGGTCACCCCCGTTTGGTCATCCCTTGGCGTGTGCCGCGGTGGGCTGGGCTTGTTCGTTTGAAATTGGCGAGCGCGGGAAAAGTCCGGAAATTATTCCAGTTTTCATCCTTTCGTATCAAAGGGAAGTCATCCGCGAAATATAAGGGCTTTAGCTAGTAGCGGGTCTATCGGACCTTCGGTCCGAACGCGTATTTTTGCGACAGACATCGCCCGTCGCGAAATATGTCCGTTTTTTCCGACGGACGACCCTTATACGTACGCCATAGACGCGGTCCGAGGTCGCAGTAGGCGGGGCCTGTTTGTTTACAAATGTCGAGCGCGGAAAAAGTCCCGAAATTTCCGACTTTCATTCGCCCGTATCGACGGAACGGAAAGTCATCCGCGAACCGAAACGGCTCCGTTAGGCGGCGGGTCCTTCGGACCTTCGGTCCGCGCTGGTATTTCGGCGACGGGCTTCTCCCGTCGCGATCCTTTGCGTTTAGAAATTAGCACTACGTGACGTCACGACGATCTGTTGTCCGTTGCCATGGCGCTTACTTTTTTAATATATGGGGTAAATATGAATACGTTCACTTTATTAAACATAGTACTTTTCTTTGGTAAGATTTTTAATTTCATATAATTTGTTGTGGTAATTTTGGTGAAAGTTTGAAGAAAAGTGATCTAAAATAAAACTATCTGGCGCCCATTTCACCGAATGATTTAGAGACGAAAAATAAACAGATTACTCAATCTACCCCCTTCTCCACTTTAGCTAAGCGGCGAGCTTCATTCACCTTCAATTGATGTTACCATCTCGAAACAATCAGTAAACAGTTGATTGGCAAAAAAATAATGTAACATGAATAATTACCGCGCAACGTCGTAGGGCCGCTTTGGAATGGATGGACCATAGTTTTTTTTTCTGATCGGATTTTTTTGTGAGCATAACGCTTTGTTTATAAAGTAAACATATGAAACGATTTCTTTGGTGTTTTGGTTAACTTTATAATCGTGATTAAATGGGATTATTCGATTGCATACGCTACCCGCCACAAATGTTGAAAATTTTTCCGAATAAGTTTTTTTTTTTTTGGTACTGATTATTTAAATCAGGTGGGGATATCGTAGGTTGAGGTAAGATATTACTTTTTCATATTTTTGTCTTCTGTAAATGGTTAAATTTCAGATTGACATAGAGTTTCAATTCGATTTTAATAGGTTATCGAAAGATGAACTTGAGTATGAATCGAGTATTAAAGGTTTTGAGGATATAGGGAATGTAGAAAATATTCGCAGTTGTCTTAAAAGTGTTTTGAAGTTGGAAATGTCTGGTCAGTCTTTGACTTAACCCGCTTATAGTTTGAAATTTGAAGATGAGTTCAAAATAGTTGAGAGTAAGATCAAAGAGATAATATTTTGGGTCGAAAATTTCGAAGGAGACACTAAGAGATCATATGGGAAAATTTCAATAAAAATATCTCATGTCGTAAAAAGAATATATAGGACAATTCCAACTGAGTAAGATAAAGTTAAGATGAGAAGTAATGTTCTCTCTCAAGAGTTGACATTGATGCATTGATGAAGTTTTACAGAGTCAGGAGGCAAGTATGCTACAAGCAGAGTTTAGTGAATGTTAATTTAGAAGATGACGAAGAGGTTTCTTCTGAAGAATATCTTGATAATAGTAGTTTTCATGGTTCAACACCGAACAATAATGTAACAGCACATCGGTCAGTCGATTTTAACGCGGCTCATATGTAATCAATTCCTGTTATCAAATGGAGATTGTGAAGAAATATCAGTCAGTATCTGCTTTTCTTGAACGTGTAGAAGAGTAACATAAATAGAGGTTAATACTTGATAGAAGGTATATAAAATTATTTAAATATCTTAATATTAGCCTTCTACATATTTAATTCCAAACAATAATATTTAATAAATATAACTTCAGGAATTAAATTAAAATAATGTCATATAAATACCACTTATATTAAACGACATATAAAATAAACATTCATCATAAGACATCCAAATGATATAGCAAAATCCAATAAATGAAAATTGTTAACCAAAATCCTATGAATTAAATAATTTCAGTAGACAAAATTTTGTTTCTGCTGATCAATCTTATGAAAACAAATATCTTTCAAAAATGTTTAACATAATCTTAAGAATTTCATCATAAAACTATCTCACTTAGAATTTTCAATATTATTGGATGTCTAAGTTACTTTCTATAAAATTTCAAGATATGTAAAAACATTACTGAAAAACAAGTTTTAAGAGAGACTTTGTTTCGTCAGTACTCAATTAATTCATATTCAATAAAATATAACATCAATCAACAACAAATATTTACTCACCTTCCAACAATGCAGAAAACTTCTGGTAAATGTATACTGAAAATTTTAAATGGAGTGTAATGTTAACTACAAATAAATGATTCTGTAGTTTACACTTGACCTAAAAGATCTATCAAGTATTTACCTCTATTTATGTTATTTTATTCAAAATATATATTATAATTATTTGGTTTCCTTAACATTCTTTATACAGATAGTCCTTGTGCTATAAAAGAAGTCATTAAATTGCCTTTCAATCTCTAGATCAAGGGTAAACTACAGAATTATTTATTTGTAGTTAACATTACACTCCATTTAAATTTTTCAGTATTCATTTACCAGAAGTGTTCTAATTTGCTGAAATGTGAGTGAATATTTGTTGTTGATTGATGTTATATTTTATTGAATATGAATTAATTGAGTACTGACGAAACAAAGTCTCTCTTAAAACTTGTTTTTCAGTAATGTTTTTACATATCTTGAAATTTTATAGAAAGTAACTTAGACATCCAATAATATTGAAAATTCTAAGTGAGATAGTTTTATGATGAAATTCTTAAGATTATGTTAAACATTTTTGAAAGATATTTGTTTTCATAAGATTGATCAGCAGAAACAAAATTTTGTCTACTGAAATTATTTAATTCATAGGATTTTGGTTAACAATTTTCATTTATTGGATTTTGCTATATCATTTGGATGTCTTATGATGAATGTTTATTTTATATGTCGTTTAATATAAGTGGTATTTATATGACATTAATTTAATTTAATTCCTGAAGTTATATGTATTAAATATTATTGTTTGGAATTAAATATGTAGAAGGCTAATATTAAGATATTTAAATAATTTTATATACCTTCTATCAAGTATTAACCTCTATTTTTCAGTAATGTTTTTACATATCTTGAAATTTTATAGAGAGTAACTCAGTTAGATATCCAATAATATTGTATATTCTAAGTAAGATAGTTTCATGATGAAATTTTTAAGATTATATTAAACATTTTTGAAAGATATTTGTTTTCATAAGACTGATCAGCAGAAACAAAATTTTGTGTACTCAAAATATTTAATTTATAGGATTTTGGTTAACAATTTTTATTTATTGGATTTTGTTATGTAATTTGGATGTCTTATAATGAATGTTTATTTTATATGTCGTTCAATATAAGTGGTACTTTAATGATATCAATTGAATTTAATTCCTGAAGTTATAATTGTTAAATATTATTTTTTGGAATTAAATATGTAGAAGGCTAATATTAAAATATTTAAATTAGTGTAGAAGAGTTATCATTCTCTAGACATGTGGGAAAATCTGATCTTTCAGAATCAGCTCCGGATCTTTTTGTGGTTCAGCATTAACATGGTTTAGAACAAATAAAAAAAATTCAATTCATGGAACGATATTCGTATCACATTGAAAAAACAGTTTCTTTTGCATGATTATGATGATCGATTATTCGAGGAAATAAAGAAAAGAACAAAGAACTCAAGGAGAAAACGAAAATATTGGCATATATGTTGCTTGCAGGACAACCCTTCTTCTTTATTTAACTTAAAGGGTACCGAAATCTGTAGAACTTAGATTCATTTTGAAAAATATCTATCCTTTTTTTTAATTACATTTTGGATTATTAGAAAAGAATTCCGTAGGTCATCTCACCGAATTATGCTCCAAGTTAGAAATGGCAAAATATTCTGTTGAAATCTATTCGAAGCCTATTCACAGAAAGACTGATCTTGAACCGGATTTTGCTCATAACCGGACATCTGTATCTTCAGGTCCGCCTACTTCATTATGTTGGAATTGTAGAAAAGTTGGACACTCATCTCGTATTTATGAAGCTCCTACGACTAAGCCCGCCGCCTAACGGAGCCGTTTCGGTTCGCGAATGACTTTCCGTTCCGTCGATACGGGCGGATGAAAGTCAGAAATTTCGGGACTTTTCCGGCGCTCGCCATTTGTAAACAAACAGGCCTCGCCCACCGCGACCTCGGACCGCGTCTGTGGCGTACGTATAGGGGTAGTCCGAGAAGTTAAGTACGGCAGTCGTCCGAAAATTTTCGTACCGTCGGAAAAAACGGACATATCATACATCATCGGACCGAAGGTCCGATAGACCCGCTACCAGCTAAAGCCCTTATATTTCACGGATGACTTTCCGTCGCTACGATACGAGCGGATGAAAACTGGAATAATTTCCGGACCTTTCCCGCGCTCGCCAATTTCAAACGAACAAGACCCGCCCACCGCGGCACACGCCAAGGGATGACCTAACGGGGGTGACCAAAGACGGATTTGAACGAAAAGTAGATCCGAACTAAATTATAGAGAATTATAAAAAAATATTGTTATTAAAAAACATTGATCAATCGATTCTACTCGTAATAATAATAATAAAGACATTAGTTGACGCAAATCGGCCAATAACAACACGTGAGATCCGTGAGAGGTAAAATTAATCGAATTCAACTATTTTTGCTCACTTGAAATACCTGGGCTCAACCTCGAAGCTCAATATATTGGTTTCTCATGTTCTTACAGAGAGAAATTTATGTCATTGCGTTGACCTCTGTGATTCGCTTCTCAAAAGTCAGGAAAATGATCAACTTTCGAAGCGCATCATTATTGGGGACGAAAAATGGGTTGTCTAAAACAATGTCTAACGCAAGAGATCGTGGAGCAAAGAAGATAAAACAGCTCATTTAGAAAACCAGAAACCTTCAAAAAATGGTGATGCTGAATGATGGAATTTTAAAGGAATCGTTTTTTTTTGAGCTTTTACGGGATAGCACAACAATTAATTCGGAAGCCTACTGTCACCAGCTGGACAAACTGAATGATGCATTTCAACAGAGAGGGCCAGAATTAATCAACAAAAAAGGTGTGTGCCATCAAGATAATGCGAAACCTCATGCAAGTTTGGTCACTCACCAAAAGCTTTTCGGTCATTGCAAAATTCTTTGGACGGTAAAAGCTTAACTTCAAATGAAGCTGGCAAAGACCAAAAGTTTTATGAGCGTGAAATCATACTACTACCAGAAAAATAGTAAAAGGTGTTGGATCAAAATGGACAATATATAATTTAATAAATTGTTTATTTATTATATGACAATTGTTTTTCGTTTTCCCGAAAATAAAAAACGAAATTACTTTCCGAACAACCCAATTTCTCACTCAGGTCAGGATGAAAGACCTCACCCCGAAGTAAAAATTTTTTGAAAAAATTTCCTTGGTTTATTGGACTCGTGTGCTTCAAGAACTGTTATGGAAAAGAATGGTTGGGATTCGCTAGAATCGTTTGGTGTGTTTTTGAATAGTAATGATTCGCTATATTGTAGTATTGCTAACGGTTATGTTTGTGAAAGACTCGGTTCAGTATGGATTCATATGAAACTTATGGGCAGAATTAAACTTATAAACATTTTGATTGTGTCATCACTAAAACCTTCCTTAATATTGGGTCTCGATTTTAATGAGGACATGGTAAACGGTAAATGGTACTCATCGATCAGAGCCAAAATTCTGGATAAGCCTTTGAATTTTCCACAGTGGCGAATTCAGGACAATGAAATATTTAAATATGTTAAATGTGGATTTTCTGAATCGTTAGGTGATGATTTCAATTGTTTTAAAAAATAATCATTCTGCTATTATCCACTCTACTCCTACAAGTGGTCATCCCGGTGTTTTCAAAACATAAAAAAAATTCTTGAACAATATATCTGGCCGAAACCAGCGTCTAGTGAATCTTCGCAGCCTTTGTTTGATGATGCATCAAGCATCAATAATGAATAATGACAAATAGTAATTAATTAATCGAATGGTAAATATTTCTTCAATTAGTAAGTAGTTCATCAAATGGTTAATAGTTCTAATAATGATTAATGGCAAATAGTTCGCTGCTAATGAAAATTATGTATAGGTAAACAATGATGAAGCTGGCGATGGCCATCTGTCTGGAATGTGGCTGGTGGCTAAGGGATAGTTGATGTAATTCTTCTCCCCATTAAGACAAGACGTCCTCGTCTTGTGGAGCTGTTCGTGAGGTAGGGTACATTGCTGATATTGTTGAAAGTTCTGCAATATCTTCTGTTTCCTCCAGGGTTTTCCTTCTCCATAGGGAAATTAGGAATTTTTTTTTCAAAGCTAACATTGTGCAGCTTATCGGGAAAACTATAAATAGATTTGTTGTTAAAAATAAATGACTCTTGTGTATAAAGGAGTTCAGTTCTATTTGAGTTTGTAGTTCTTCGGCTTTTGATTTCAGGGAAATAACATCGTCCAGGTGAATAATTGATGAATAATTTTTTTTGGGTTGAAAGATTCTGACGTTATTCTGGATGATAGGTGAATTTATTGAATGTGTTTTCGAATATAGTATCGTCAATTATCACTCGACATTGGTTTTTAGAGGATATTAAGCAGGTATTATTAATATCTTTATTGGTAATTCGATTTCCACAGTCTTCGAGAATTTTGATGGTTGTCTTGCAAGAGAAAAGGATTTTGTTGTTTTCAAGTTGTATTGACACTTTGTAGTCGTTGCTGGTTTCAGCAAAGTCGCACTTTGATAACTTGTTAAGGGAACACTTGCTCTCCATTAGTTTCTTGGTGCATAGTATGTGGTCTTCAACGTGTGAGCACTGTTTTCCAGTCCATAGCTCTTCCTTCGCATTATAGAGTCTAAATTTTGCTGGTGGAAGGATGATTTGTCCGAAGTTATTTGGGATGGGATAGATTCTTTGGTAGGTTAGCGAATCGATTTGAAGGATTGGGATATATAATGAACATGTCAGAGTATCATAAGATAAAATTTTAAATTTTGAAGCATCTATGATTTTGAATAAGTGTAATGCGTCAGGATCAAGTAGTTCCTTATTTTTATAGGCTTGCTTTAAGTGTGTAAAAATTGTTTTCAATTCTTTAGTTGAAATTAATTCTAAATTAGCGACTTCGTTTGATGCTAGAGTAATTGTTCTTTGTATGTTTTTTATGACTGAAAGTAATTCTTGCGATAAGAAAATATTGTAAAGTTTCGACTGTTCTAAATTTATTTCATTGTTAATTTTATTAATAGTTTCATTGGTTTTGTTCAAAATATCTTGCATACTGTTTAAATCTGTAATGTATCTATTGTTCATGTGATTGGCAAAAGATATGCATTTATTAATTTGTAAAACAATTTTCTGATCGTTTTTAAAAAGATTTTTCAATTGGGAATTTAATGATTCAAAATCATCTTGATCGAGATTTCTGGTAACAAATCGAATTGCTGATCCAATTAAATCAAAAGAACGTTTACTTCTGAAGGTTAATTCTGATAGTTCATCTTCTATTTCCAACCAATTTTCCTTGAGGGAATTAGCTAAAGGGCAAGAATTATTGCATTTCAATAATAATATTTAATAGTTAGTCCATGGATTAGTAAAACTCATTCTATTTGTGTTAAATTCATATAATGATAAAATTTATGATAGTGGTTCAGTAATTTCGCTTGTCAAATTTTCTCTACAAAGAATCCATTTGCTTTAATTTCCTCTATTCGAAGACACAGGATCGACGTCATGTGGGTTGTTCTGCAAGGAAGAAAATTTTCTTCTTAGTCTTTTTATATTTCTAGTGTGAGCATTAGCTTTTCTATCTGTTTTATCTCTTAATCCTTCGATTTTAATAAATAAAATAAAATAGAAAGGCCTTTTACTTGATAGAAGAAATATAACAAACTTTGAATATTAAAACAAATTGATATATGTTTATCTTCTACAATTTTAATTTAAAAAATTTTTATTCAAAAAACTTTTAGAATTAAATTAATGTCTAAAACAAGCACCGCTTATATTTAATAGACTTATATAATCTAAACTCAATATACAATGTCAAATGGAATAAATAAACAAAAAGATATACGAAAGTCCCTAAAATTAATAATTAAATATTTAAAGGAGACAAAATTTGTTTCTGGTCTTGCTTTCAAAACACCATTTGCATCTTATAAACATGAACACACTTAAAGGACCTCTCAAAGAATATAATTTATTCGAAATATTTAATATATTTAAATATTCGAATAAGTAAATTCAAAAATCTCTCAAAGCATGCACTATATCTTCAAAAAACAAATATAGTTCTAAGCAATTCCGTCTTCAGTCCTGAAATATATTCAAAATATCAAAATCAAAAAACTAACCCATATCAAACAACTCACCACGTGTAAATGAATAATGTTTCGAGACATAGATCATCTTTATAATTCAAGATTGATCTATGCTCTAACAGAATCAAAGAACAGTGTAAGCTATTTTTAAGGCTTACTTAAATTCATTGACACTGCCTAATGAGATTTATTGAAGCCAAAATATAATTATATATTATATATAAAATGAAATAGAAAGGCCTTTTACTTGATAGAAGAAATATAACAAACTTTGAATATTAAAACAAATTGATATATGTTTATCTTCTACAATTTTAATTTAAAAAATTTTTATTCAAAAAACTTTAAGAATTAAATTAATGTCTAAAACAAGCACCGCTTATATTTAATAGACTTATATAATCTAAACTCAATATACAATGTCAAATGGAATAAATAAACCAAAAGATATACGAAAGTCCCTAAAATTAATAATTGAATATTTAAAGGAGACAAAATTTGTTTCTGGTCTTGCTTTCAAAACACCATTTGCAAATTAAAAACATGAACACACTTAAAGGACCTCTCAAAGAATATAATTTATTTGAAATATTTAATATATTTAAATATTCGAATAAGTAAATTCAGAAATCTCTCAAAGCATGCACTATATCTTCAAAAAACAAATATAGTTCTAAGCAATTCCGTCTTCAGTCCTGAAATATATTCAAAACATTAAAATCAAAAAACTAACCCATATCAAACAACTCACCACGTGTAAATGAATAATGTTTGGAGACATAGATCATCTTTATAATTCAAGATTGATCTATGCTCTAACAGAATCAAAGAACAGTGTGAGCTATTTTTAAGGCTTACTTAAATTCATTGACACTGCATAATGAGATTTATTGAAGCCAAAATATAATTATATATTATATATAAAATAAAATAGAAAGGCCTTTTTCTTGATAGAAGAAATATAACAAACTTTGAATATTAAAACAAATTGATATATGTTTATCTTCTACAATTTTAATTTAAAAAATTTTTATTCAAAAAACTTTTAGAATTAAATTAATGTCTAAAACAAGCACCGCTTATATTTAATAGACTTATATAATCTAAACTCAATATACAATGTCAAATGGAATAAATAAACAAAAAGATATACGAAAGTCCCTAAAATTAATAATTAAATATTTAAAGGAGACAAAATTTGTTTCTGGTCTTGCTTTCAAAACACCATTTGCATCTTATAAACATGAACACACTTAAAGGACCTCTCAAAGAATATAATTTATTTGAAAAATTTAATATATTTAAATATTCGAATAAGTAAATTCAGAAATCTCTCAAAGCATGCACTATATCTTCAAAAAACAAATATAGTTTTAAGCAATTCCGTCTTCAGTCCTGAAATATATTCAAAATATCAAAATCAAAAAACTAACCCATATCAAACAACTCACCACGTGTAAATGAATAATGTTTCGAGACATAGATCATCTTTATAATTCAAGATTGATCTATGCTCTAACAGAATCAAAGAACAGTGTGAGCTATTTTTAAGGCTTACTTAAATTCATTGACACTGCATAATGAGATTTATTGAAGCCAAAATATAATTATATATTATATATAAAATGAAATAGAAAGGCCTTTTACTTGATAGAAGAAATATAACAAACTTTGAATATTAAAACAAATTGATATATGTTTATCTTCTACAATTTTAATTTAAAAAAATTTTATTCAAAAAACTTTTAGAATAACATTAATGTCTAAAACAAGCACCGCTTATATTTAATAGACTTATATAATCTAAACTCAATATACAATGTCAAATGGAATAAATAAACCAAAAGATATACGAAAGTTTCTATTTTATTTTATATATAATATATAATTATATTTTGGCTTCAATAAATCTCATTATGCAGTGTCAATGAATTTAAGTAAGCCTTAAAAATAGCTCACATTGTTCTTTGATTCTGTCAGAGCATAGATCAATCTTGAATTATAAAGATGATCTATGTCTCGAAACATTATTCATTTACACGTGGTGAGTTGTTTGATATGGGTTAGTTTTTTGATTTTGATATTTTGAAAATATTTCAGGACTGAAGGCGGAATTGCTTAGAACTATATTTGTTTTTTGAAGATATAGTGCATGCTTTGAGAGATTTCTGAATTTACTTATTCGAATATTTAAATATATTAAATATTTCAAATAAATTATATTCTTTGAGAGGTCCTTTAAGTGTGTTCATGTTTTTATCAATTTGTTTTAATATTCAAACTTCGATTTTATTTTTGTTTACTGAAATTACGTTCATTTTATCATAATATGGATCTGTTTTCCTAATTTTTGCTTTTTTAAAATAAACGGTGGGTTTTTCGATGTTCGGTGAATCTTCTTCATTTTCGTTTTATTTTTCTAAAATTTTATTTCCTTCATTTAAAAGCTTCTGAAAGATGACTTCGAAAAATGATATCATCTCTTTATTTCGTTTTTCATTGTAATCTTCGTCTAAGTCAATTTCATGGGGCATTAAAATTGTCATAAGGCCCGTATAATAGGTTAAAAGGTATGAAGCCTGTGGTTGAATGTATTGACTGATTGTAGATTAGGATTGCATTTGTCATTAGTGTATGTGGTGTGTCGTTTTTATTTTGAGTTTTTGTGATTCTAATTTTTTCAAGTAATGTGGAATGTAATCTTTCAACGGGAAAGTTTCAGTTAGGATTATAATGAGTTGTGAAATGCAAATTGATTTTAAAGAGTTTACAATATTCTTCGAATATTTTGTTTTTGAATTCTTTTCCTTTATCGCAGACTATTTTCTTGGAATAGTTGTGGTGTGAGAAAAGGTGTCTAATTTTTTTCAGTACTGTTATACTTGTTAAATCTTCTACGTAGTATGCTTGTGCGTATTTGAAAAACAAGTCTAAAAATGTTACGAAATTTGCATTGTCAAAACTGAATGTGTCGATGTGTATTACGTCAAAGAGTTTCTTCGCTAAAAGTGGTCCAGATAATATAATATTGTATGGGTTTCTTTCATATTTATTTTGTAGGCATATTTCGCCTTCGTTAATGAGTTTATTAATTCTTGATCTCATATCTGGCCAATAGAATTTTGATTTTAGATTATCGTGTGTTTCTATATTTCCGTTGTGATTTTGATCGTGATATTTTAGTATGACTTCATTTTGTTGGTGTGATTTTTCTACGTCTTTACATAAGGTCGTGTGTTATTGTCTCATATAAAAAGTAAATTTTGAACAGAGGCCACGTCAGAAATCTCATATAGTGACAGGAGAATATATATCGAATATTCTATGACAAGTTGACGTTCTAGTGAGTGACTAGTGAGACCTTCAGTTCTCATTCTCTCACTTCAACTCTGGTCCTGTTCGGTCGATTCTCGACCATGTCTACAATCGGCATTCATTTTGTATAGTTATAACCTCAAAATCATATAAGCAAATAAATTAGTGTTAAAACCCACGTGTTTTATAATAAAAAATTAGGAGACAACTCCACATTTGGTCCATTCGAACCGGACTGAAACCAGCAAGCAGATATTGAGTTGAATCAGTCCTTACTTAGTGAAAATCCATGTTAAATAATATTTAAATACGGTTATTCTGATTTTCACAAATCTTTATTATTTTGTTTTCAACAATCGGTGATTGCATGTTTACATAGCACAGACTGGCAGAACTTTCAGACAAAGAATTTGTGAACATTTGAAGAGTTTCCTCAATAATAAAAGTAATTCTATATATTTCAACTATTTGTTAGAAACAGGATATACTTTCAACCATAATTTTGAAATTCTACATATAGAAAGTAAAAGTTATGCCTTAAATCTAATAGAATCAAAGCAACATCATTTCGCGATCTGATCCTCGCCAAAAGCAATGAAACTAAGAAAGTTTTTCCGGTTCCTCCGGGAGCATCAAGGAAACAAATTCCACCAGATCCACTATTCACAGCTTCTATCAAAGTGTCGTACGCAATTCATTGTTGTTGATTTAATTGTGGAACATTTGTACGAACTGTTTCAGCCAATGCTTCAATGTCGTACTGTGGTTCTCTTTGCAACTCGTGATTTAATGCATCGTGCATATGACGATTTGGTGCTGTCATTTCCAAACACGACAATACTTTATTGGCCATCAATAAACACATATTTTCTTTCTGGTCAATGTCTCATTCTAAATTTCTGCAGTCATTTGTAGTGTAGGATTCAAAGTTTGACGGTACACGATGCAAGACATCCTCAGACATGCCATCTCTATAGTTAACCCACAATTTTTTTTTGATTCGAAGGGAAACATGTCAATATGATAATCCCAAACAATGTACGAATTTGATGCGGCGATGAAGATATTACGGAATCCTTGAGAGTATCATCCGAGTGCGAATCGTTCTCAAGTAAATGTAATAGTTGACATGCCTCACGGTTAGTCGCACACACCTGTCCATTAACTGTTCTCAGTTGTTTAAACGATGTCGGACCACGAACATTCATCAACAACAACCGCAAATATTAACATTAATCGTTATTTGGATGTACTGTGTAGATGCAACCCAGAGCGTCTGAAGCAAATAAATTTGGATGTCCTTCAACTGGTGTTCCTTGTTTTCGACGCTGAAACGTATCCCATGCAAAGACTGTGACAAACAATATATCGGACAGACATCACAAACATTACAGGATAGACTAAACGCTCATAAACACACGAAAAACGAAACAACGGCGCTTAATAAACATAAAAAATAAAGAAATATGAATTCGACTACGAAGAAACAAAAATAATGGCAATAGAACCTAAACATAAACAAAGAGAAATATGGGAGATGATACACATATAATCAAACTTAGAAAAAACAGTAATGATAGACAAGACGTGAAACAACTGAGTCAATTTATGTACCACTCCTAACAAAACGAACACAATAAAAGGAAGAAGATGGAACCTGTGACATGACATGACACATACTAGAAAGACTTACTTCGACATAACAACAAGAAATTGAAGGTGATTTACATTTTATTCTATTTTACTTTATTTTAATGAACTTTTTTTGTGAAGTAAAATCATATTTATAACATTGCGGAGTGATTCATATTTCTTTTGCAGAACTAGTTTCAAACTTTCATTTATCGTAAACAATCATATTGTCAATATTTTACTGAAGAAGGAGAGTTTCTCCGAAAAGTTCAATAAACAAGAACCTAAACCAAATTTTTATTAAATCCTGACACTTCCAAATGAAAAAGCTTTCTATTAATTATAAAGAAACAGGCAATAAATATAAAAAAAGTCACGTAATTTATCCTCACGAAACTATTCATGAGCTTTTGTGTTGTTATTTCCTATATCGATACTGAATTTGAATTTGGTCGGATTCGTACTTTAGAAAATATCTGAAAAATAATATATATATTATATACATATATATATATATATATATATATATACATATATATATATATATATGTATATATATATATATATATAAATATATTATATATATATATATATATATATATATATATATATATAATATATATATTATTTTTCAGATATTTTCTAAAGTACGAATCCGACCAAATTCAAATTCAGTATCGATATACGAAATAACAACACATATATATATATATATATATATATATAAATATATATATATATATATATATATATATATATATATCAGCGGAAATTAGAATATTGTTTTTATTCATATTTTCAATTTTGAATAACTTATGCAGTGACTTTTAAAATGGTCTACACTCAAAATAACTTCTTTTTATAGATATTTTCATCATAAAAAAATTGTGATAAATGTTTTAGTTAAAATTGTAATTGGTATTATAAATCTTAATTTTTTCATACGGCGAAATCCTGGATGCTTATTTTCTTGAAATCATTCGATAAAATATATTGTTCGATATCGAGCAAAATCAGTGAAAGAGGGAAGCAAGTAGAATAATATTGAATTGAATCAGTCCTTACTTGGTGAAAATCCATATTAAATAATATTTAAATAAGGTTATTCTGATTTTCACAAATTTTTATTGTTATGTTCACAACAATCGTGATTGTCCATGAATATTTCTGCTAATAAGGGACTTAAGGGGTTTCCCATAATCAAACCGTTTGCAGATTTATAAATTTTATTTTTGAATTGAAAATAATTTTGTTTAGTGCAAATATCTAGACATTTTAAAATATCTTCTTTGATAATTGTATTACATCTGTTGTTGATTAATAGATCTGCTAGTTTAATTGTTTCGGTTGGTGGTATACTTGGAAATAAATTTTGTACGTCAAATGAAATGAATATAGCATTATGTGGTGAGTGGATATTCTTTATTTTATTTATTAGCTGTAGTGAATTTTTTATCGAGTATTTAGCTTGGAATTTAGTTTCTTTTAGTTATTCAAAATGAAATCTTGCCTGATGATACTACTGTAATAGCGAAACGATTGTTGTAAACATAACAATGAAAATTTGTGAAAATCAGAATAACCTTATTTAAATATTGAGTAGAATAATGTTTTTTCTCAGAAATTCTATTGAAAACCCACATAAGCTGTTATGTAAACTTGTCCAGAGTGTTGAGGCTCTAATTAGCATTATAATTATTATAATATCTAATCAGAAATCTGAACACAGAACTATTATGACTTCATTTTTCGATTCTATGGTAGTAGATATACAAAATTCTCAATCGCTTAAATATATTGTCAAGGAATACCGACTACCAAAACCGCTGAAGATGCAGGTTGACGACCGAGCGTTACTTTACTTTTCTAGGGAATAAATAACGCTGACTATTCAAAACTAGCTTTCTTTTGAATTGTAAACTTAAATGCAGTTAGTTCTAATCTGATCACTTAAATGTAAGCATATTAGGCTCACGAAATATACGTCTTCAACCGTAGTGTTTATAATCCTTTATTTTTTCCAAGTTGTGATTATTAAATCAAAATAGAATACTTCTTTTTTAAAACGGATTTTGTGACTGCACGATTTCTTTAGATGTCTGATTCCGGCTCTAAATCTAAATCAGTGCGTGATATACTTATTGCAGATGTGCATACCTGTATCTCATCTGAAGCCAAGTTATTCAATACTTCATTGCTTTATTAGTAGCCTCCTGGCATTATTTGGAGGCCATTCGAGGATTCTCCTCTCAATGAAATAATTAAAGCCGTGGCCATATCTACCTCGCTCTATCCATTCGAATTATCTGCTGTTAGTATTCAAATAATTCATATTCAATAAAATATAACATCAATCAACAACAAATATTTACTCACCCTTCAAAAATTTAGAAACTTCTGATAAATGAGTACTGAAAAATTCAAATGTAGTGTAAGGTTATCTTACATATAAATAATTCTGTGGTTTACCCTTGATCTAAAAGATTGAAAGACAATTTAACGGCCTCTGTTATAGCACAAGGACTATCTGTATAAAGAATGTCAAGGAAACCAAATAATTATATATTATGCATAAAATAACATAAATAAAGGTTAATACTTGATGAAAAGTATATAAAATTATTTAAATATTTTAATATTAGCCTTTTACGTATTTAATTTCAAAAAATTATATTTAATAATTATAACTTCAGGAATTAAATTGAAATAATAGCATATAAGTACCACCTATATCAAACGACATATAAAAATTAAAGATCAAGGATAAACCACAGAATTTTTATGATAGATTGGGCCGTTGCTTGGTAGAAATCAGTTGTAATTGTCATTATAAAATAAAACACTTGTTTACATTTTCTACTTTATTTTTGGTATTGACGTACGTTTCGTCTTTGCTAGAATTACTTTATCAGAATACAAAGTAACAGTTGTTGTACAATGAATTTATAAGATTTTTTACAGAAGGTGTACATGTGTTTTTAATTGTTCGTGTTTACATTTTCTACTTTATTTTTGGTATTGACGTACGTTTCGTCTTTGCACCGGCCTTCAAATTATCTAGACACCTCATTGAAATAATAAAAAAACACACCAAATTTTCATCTAAATATTCCATAAAAAACTCAGCAGAACTAACTCAAAAAATTAAAGATATAACTTTACCTAACAATGCAAAATTGATTTCGTGGAATGTTAAAAACCTTTTTCCTAGTGTCCCCCCAATGGAAACATTAAAACTGATAGAAGAACTTTTAAATTATAACAGAGTAAACCCCGTCATAAAATCAGAAATAATACACTTATTAAATATTTGTATAAACCAAAATTTCTTCAAATTTAACAATACTTTATATACTAGCGAAGAAGGTTTAATCATGGGAAATCCACTAAGCTCTTTACTCGCGGAAATGTTCATGGATTTCCTAGAAAACAAAATTCATAAACATCCGTTCAAAAAATACATCCTTTATTGGTATAGGTATGTGGATGATATAATTGCATGTTTCGTAGGTACTAACAGACAAATATCAACATTTGAGAATTTTATAAATAATCTCCACCCAAAAATAGTTTTCACTTCAGAAATAGAACATAATGAATCCATCAACTTTCTTGACCTCACGATAACTAGAGAAAACAATAAACATAACTTCGCAATTTATCATAAACCATCACAAACAGATACCATTATACACCGTAATTCTTTTCATTCATTCCAACACAAACTAGCAGCTCTCCATAGTATGATATACCGTTTATTGAACATTCCACTAAACCAAGTCAATTTCCAAAAAGAAAAATGTATAATTAAACAAATAGCTTACAACAATGGATATAATACATCTCTAATAGATAATTTAATTAACCGACGTATACACAAAAACACAATAAAAGAAATTTATCCAGTAACATCTGATCTATCTGAACACAAATACGTTAGCCTCACATATCTCGGAAACATTAGTATTCAACTAAAAAACCTACTCAAAAAAGAAAATATTAAAGTCTCTTTCAAGACAAACAATCCTATTAGCAAATACATCAAAAACAATAAAAACAGTATGGATAAACTTCAATTATCAGGTGTATACAAACTCACTTGCCCAGATTGCCCAAAGATTTATATTGGTAGAACAGGTAGAAATTTCGGTACACGCCTAACAGAACATAAAAGAAGTTTCGATAAAAATAAAAAAGATTCACATTATGCTAAACACCTTCTTGAAAATAACCATTCTTTCACAAAAGAAATAGAAATTCTACATGTTGAAAATAGAGGTCTAAAATTGAACTTATGGGAAATTTACGAAATAAATAAACATAAAAACAGCAATAACCTAGTAAATGAACAAATAGATTTTTATTACACCCCTCTATTCAATATTTACAAGGGATCGAGTGAACACGATTCTGAAGGGAATATTTTTTGAGAAAACCAACCCGACGAACAATTAAAAACACATGTACACCTTCTGTAAAAAATCTTATAAATTCATTGTACAACAACTGTTACTTCGTATTCTGATGAAGTCTTTCTAGCAAAAGACGAAACGTACGTCAATACCAAAAATAAAGTAGAAAATGTAAACAAGTGTTTTATTTTATAATGACAACCACAGAATTATTTATTTGTAAGATTACCTTACACTACATTTAAATTTTTCAGTACTCATTTACCAGAAGTTTCTAAATTGTTGAAGGGTGAGTAAATATTTGTTGTTGATTGATGTTATATTTTATTGAATATGAATTATTTGAATACTGACGAAGCAAAGTCTCTCTTAAAACTTGTTTTTCAGTAATGTTTTCACATATCTTGAGATTTTATAGAAAGTAACTTAGTTAGATATCCAATAATATTGAATATTCTAATTAAGATAGTTTTATGATGAAATTCTTAAGATTATGTTGAACATTTTTGAAAGACGTTTATTTTCATAAGATTGATCAGCAGAAACAAAATTTTGTCTATTCAAAATATCTAATTTATAGAATTTTCGTTAACAATGTTTATTTATTGAATTCTGTTATTATATATCATTTGGATAATAAATGTTTATTTTATATGTCGTTTGATATAAGTGGTACTCATATGACATTATTTCAATTTAATTCCTGAAGTTAAAATTATTAAATATAAATTTTTGAAATTAAATATGTAGAAGGCCAATATTGAAATACTTAAATAATTTTATATACTTTCTATCAAGTATTAACTTTTTTTATGTTATCTCGTCTTCGGCATTCGATTTTATTCACAGAAAAGTTTCCACGATAATGTCCAAAATTTTGATCACTCATTTCGATAACAGAAAAAAACCGCATACCTGATACCAATTATCATTGATTGAGTTGTAAATTAATATTGTTTCAGTAGTAAAAGGTATTCGTAAAGTGAATATGTATTAAGCAGTGCTTCTGTGTAATTTGTGATATTTGAGCGATTGCTGAGGTTATAATGTTAATACTTTTTCCATTCCATCTGTGAGTTTTTACTACTTCTTGAGCTATATTGGTTTTTATTTTCAAAATTTATTAAGCCTTCAAAATCTATCATTTCTCTTATTTTCATGTTTACGTAAGGCGTACCGGTATTGATACAGTTGCGCGACGCCATCCCCTCTCTTGCAATATTGTAAATTACTGTATCGTTAACTGTGGTGTTAGTTCGATCCGTCTCTCGTTTGGAAGCACATAGAGCATTCTTGCGTTCGTTTTTAACTTGGCATGTCTTCCAATCAGTGTTGAGTATTTCTTACAGGCCCAAGAAAAAGAAAAACGTCCATTATTTGTTATTCTTTACCCCAAGATGTTCCCTTCTTGAGAAGTATCGCGATTAACAACCGTCCTTCATCCCGAGGGGATAATTATAACCCCGTACCCATTTCAACGCCTTCATGGAAAAAACAGCGAAGGGGCGACGAGTATTGTTAGAGTGGAGAGATGACAGGAGGAAATACTTAGCCAACTTGCTAGCTGCATCGCTTCAATTAATGAACATTCCAGGATTTTACCTGAGCATCAAACGTGCATTAGTCAGCTCACACTGTTTCGGAAATCAGGACACAACCCACCATTGTCCAAATCAATTTTTTGGCTAATGCATTATCAGATCCTGGAATCATCCCAGAATTGAAAGATCGGGTCAAAAAAGGACTCATCATCATAACTACCAACGTACCAGATGACGAAGATAACTCCAAGAACCCCTTCCTAGCCGGTGATATTGTTGATGCTGTATGTCTATAAGAATTCTAGTAACTGTTTGGTTAACGCACAGCGGCTTCCTTTTAAAGATCGTACTCGTCCTAGCTAGTTGAAAATTACTTTTTCGAATCTTGAAATTGTATCTAACATTCTTAGACACAAATCGTTCTTATGGCGATATCGCTAATTCCATAATATGACTATTTATGACTACAAAACAAGGACACAGGTTGCGGATATTAAAAAAACTGAAAAACCTGCAAGTTTGGCCCATAATTTATACTAATGCTCAATCCCTTGCTTCTCAATTCCTAGAATTACAGGCTTTTGTTAATCTTAAGAAACCATACATAGTTTTTGTAATAAGGGTCAATATAGAAAAACAGTTTTTTGTTGAATAGTAATCTATTGGCGATCGATTTCGGCACCAAGCCATCATCAAACCAGCTGAAATAAACACATATATATCAATAGAAATAAAAATGTACACTTTATAGTAAAAACACAGACAATCACTGTTGAACATATTTTGGGGGGTATTTTTCAGAACTTATTTTTTGTTGTTTTTTGTCATTCATTATTAAACTAAAATTGTGTCATTCGGATTCACCGTCCGCAGTAAATTATAATATTGTCGAAAATATTAAAAATATACACATCTCAGACAGGTGTATATAGAGGGTAGCTTTTTTGTTGATGTAATATTTTATGTATAACCCTCGAAAACAGTAAACAATGACGAAAACATACAAATAATATATGAAAGAGCAGGGAACAGATAACAATATGCGCATGTCTACGTCTGGCATGTGATGGATACTATTCAAACGGCGCGATATTTTTAACAATGATTGTCTCTGTTTTTACTATAAAGTGTACATTTTTTTTTTATTTCTATATTTGTGTTTATATCAGCTGGCCTGATGATGGCTTAGTGCCGAAATCGATCGCCAACAGATTACTATTCAACAAAAAACTGTGTTTTCCAATATTGACCCTTATTATAAATTTCACACACTTATAGAAGAATTCACAACCAAAATTGAAAAATTGGAGATATCCAATGTCTTCCAACAGCTGAAATATACAATGTACAAACGACATCGCAATAGACAACACATAAATTTCCTTCAACAATGTGAACACCATGACGTAAAACCAAAGTTCTTAAAAATGAAATTACCTTCAAATTATAATTGAAGACAAAAACATCAAATACAATCAACTTCACTTAAAAATGAACTCAGAAGACAATATCATGAATCTGGAATCATAGATATGAAACTCAAGTTTTTTCACTATTATCTTCACAAATATTTACATACAATTTAATACCAGATATTAGCTGAAAGTCTTGAAGAGGAGATATGGTACAGTAACTATGATTCCGATAAAAAGAGAAGTTTAAAGATCACAAACCTCATCAACAACAAAAATAAACATCATTCTGTCATTACCAACAATACAATACCCTCACTCCAAAATGATCACACCAGGCAGACACATTTTTCAGGACAGGTTCAGCAATCTTAGTAGTATCAACTTTACTGAGGGAGAGATGAAAGCTTTGAATTTAGGACACAAGTTTGCACCAATACCTAGGTCGCTGAATATCCATGAAATGGCAATAGATATCGAATTACAGATAAAAAAAGATCCAGACTACAACATAAAAGCTGAGGAAACACTTCGAACTCTCAATCTTTTCAAGAATAGAAAGGCGGAAGTGTGTTAAGTTTTTCGAGAAAAGTTGAAAATTAATTTCAAAAACTAAAAATATACATACACTCGAAACTACTATTCTGATTCATACAAATGCGACCCCGACTGACATTCCTCTCTTTTCACCTTCAATTCTTCGTGAATACTTTAACTTTCGAATGGAAAGAGTAAAAGACTTGAAACTTTCAGGGTAGGTTTGCGGCCAGAATATCTCGATGGATTTCTTATACGGGTAAAATTGGTCGAATGATTTAGGAGTTATTCATTTGGTCTTTAAGTGTATAATAAAATAAGAAAAGTTGTGCCGAATTTCGGGACGTTTCATTGTGCAGGCAGAAAAATTGATTTAAAAAGACCAATTTCCGAACGCTGTAATAAAGTTGTAATTTTCAGGGTCGGTTAGTAGACTCAATGTATCATTTATGTTGAGATATGACAAACTGGGCTCAGTGATTTCTAAATTATTCTTATTCGAAATGTTATTTTTCGAAAGTCAAATTAGACACGAAGATTTCGCGAAAGTAAATTACGAATTTTTCTTTTATTCTTTCACAAATTATTCCAGCAAAGAGTATGAAAGGTTCTGTTTCTTCAAGGGAGTAGTTTTACAATTGCAAAAAGTAATGTTTTTTGACTTTCGGGTCAGAGGACACAGAATTTTGTGTTTTTCTCGCTTTTTTTTTTATTTTAGAATTTTGATCCGAATATGATCTCAAATGTAAGTCCAAATCGTCATGAGGAATTCAGGATCAAGAGTAATTCTGTTCTGCTGGTCTAACACTCTAACTTCAGACGGTAAAAGCTGGAGATTCCAAACTTTCAGGGAATCCTTTGTTTTGCAGTTTTTCGGATATTTTTAAACTACAGATCCGATTAATCTGAAATTTGATATTTTGAAGAGAAAAAATGACGCTCAAGTTCGTTCAGAAATTCGTTAGGATCCTATAATTGAAAGATTCAAATAAATATATTTTGTAAGCAGAGCTGCGTTGAACACCACTGGAACAACAGGCGTTCCAGTTTAAATTCAGCATTTACTTGTCAAATAATGACACAAAATTTTGTGAGGATTAGTCTGCCTACAGAAGGTAAATGATCTAATTTTCGAACCAAAAGAGCTGATGATTTGAAATTTTGAGGCTCAATATATAAGTTATATTCAAAAACTCGATAAACTGGGCTCAACGAATCCTGAGATATTCGCATTTGTAATTTAGTTCCTCAAATATTTTCGAAACTTCAAATCCAATCTGTTTCAAATTTTGTATTTGGATGTGGAATAACTACAAGCAGAATCATGCAATATATGTGAAAAAATTACGAAAACTTTCTCAAACTTAAAATCAGTAGAAGCTGAAGTTCGATATAATCAAATAATGAAAACTGAATCCTTTTCAAAAATGCAAAACATTATTTCAAGAACTTCTCAAAAAAATTATTTATTTGAAATATTTCATATATTTGAATATTTAAGTTACTTCAAAAACCTCTCAAAACATATATCACACCGAAAAAACCAAGTTTTTGAATAAAATTTTTGAAGTTAAATTTATAGGAGACTAACAGTTCAAATCTGTTTTGATATTCAAATTTTTTAATGATCCTTTTGTCAAGTGAAAACCTCTTCTTATTATTTATTTCATAAATAATGTATAATTATATCAGGTTCAAAAAAAAATCTCAGTATATCATGTGGTTTAACTAAAGACCATAATATAACCTCACAACCTTTGTAATTTTTGTGACGAACATAGAATTTCTGGATTTTAAAGTCAGTATGTTCAAACGAGGATACCAGAAGGTCTTAGAGGTGAGTTATATTATATATTGTTAATTGATTTTATTTTTTAAACGTGAAGTAGAAGCGATGAAGATTTTATCGAAATTCTTATTGTTTTTTGAGGATGTAATATATGTTTTGAGTGATTGAGTAACTTATTCAAATATTTAAATATATTAAATATTTCAAATAAATAATTTTTTGAGAAGTTCTTGAAATTATGTTTTGTATTTTTGAAAAGGAATTAGTTTTCATAATTGTAAGATCGGAAACAAAATTTTGTCCCCATCAAATATTTATTAATTTTAAGTGACAATTTGATTTGTTGCTTTATTTATTCCATTTGATATTACAAAATTTGAATATGAAAACAAATTAAAATAGGTTTATCTTCTACAATTTTAATTTCAAAAAATTTTTGTTCAAAAAACTTTTAGAATTGAATTAATGTCTAAAACAAGCACCGCTTACATTTAATAGGCGTATATAATCAAAACTCAATATATAATGTCAAATGAAATAAATAAA
Source organism: Megalocaria dilatata (assembly GCA_034642435.1). Lineage (NCBI taxonomy): Eukaryota > Metazoa > Arthropoda > Insecta > Coleoptera > Coccinellidae > Megalocaria > Megalocaria dilatata. The sequence goes on along the minus strand of CM067859.1, from coordinate 64,208,288 downwards.
CCAAAAGATATACGAAAGTCATTAAAATTAATAAATAAATATTTAATTTAATTCTAAAAGTTTTTTGAATAAAAATTTTTTGAAATTAACATTGTAGAAGATAAACATATTTTAATTTGTTTTGATATTCAAATTTTGTTATATTCCTTCTATCAAGTAAAACGCCTTTCTATTTTATTTTATATATAATAAATCATTATATTTTGGCTTCAATAAATCTCATTGTGGAATGTCAATGAATTTAAATAAGCCTTAAAAATAACTCACACTGTTCTTTGATTCTGTTAGAACATAGATCAATCTTGAATTATAAAGTTGATCTGTGTCTCGAAACATCATTCATTCACACGTGGTATGTTGTTTGATATAGGTTAGTTTTTTTATTTTTATATTTTGAATATATTTCAGGACTGAAGAACGAATTGCCTAGAATTATATTTGTTTTTTGAAGACATAGTACATGCTTTGAATGATTTCTGAATTAACGCATTCGAATATTTAAATGTATTGAATATTTCAAATAAATTATATTCTTTGAGAAGTCCTTTAAGTGTGTCCTTAAAGGTAAGACCAGAAACAAAATTTTGTCTCCTTTAAATATTTATTTTTTAATTTTAATGACTTTCGTATATCTGTTGGTTTATTTATTCCTTTTGACATTATATATTGTGTTTTGATTATATACGGCTATTAAATGTAAGCGGTGCTTGTTTTAGACATTAATTTAATTCTAAAAGTTTTTTGAATACAAAATTTTTTTGAAATTAAAATTGTAGATGATAAACAAAAAAATATGATGAATCGAATTTCCACCTGCGAAGCCTAGGCAAACGGAAGGAAATGGACCCATTTCTTGAACGGATGGTAACTAGGAATGAGAAATACGTTACATACTATATGACAATATTGTGCTAAAACAATCTTGATCAATGCGCGGTGAAGCAGCTCAAACGCTGACAAACGAGTACTAACGGCTAGGAAGGTTTTACTGTGCATTTGGTGGGAGTCTAAAGGAATAATTCATTATCAGTTACTTCCATGTAACCAAACACTAAATTATTATCTCTTCTCTCAACAACTGGACCGTTATGTTTATCTTCTACAATTTTAATTTAAAAAATTTTTATTCAAAAAACTTTTAGAATTAAATTAATGTCTTAAACAAGCACCACTTACATTTAATAGACGTATATAATCTAAACTCAATATACAATGTCAAATGGAATAAATAAACCAAAAGATTTTGTCTCCTTTAAATATTTATTTATTAATTTTAGGGACTTTCGTATATCTTTTGGTTTATTTATTCCATTTGACATTGTATATTGAGTTTAGATTATATACGTCTATTAAATGTGAGCGGTGCTTGTTTAAGACATTAATTTAATTCTAAAAGTTTTTTGAATAAAAATTTTTTGAATTAAAATTGTAGAAGATGAACATATATCAATTTGTTTTAATATTCAAATTTTGTTATATTTCTTCTATCAAGTAAAAGGCCTTTCTATTTCATTTTATATATAATATATAATTATATTTTGGCTTCAATAAATCTCATTATGCAATGTCAATGAATATAAGTAAGCCTTAAAAATAACTCACACTGTTCTTTGATTCTGTTAGAGCATAGATCAATCTTGAATTATAAAGATGATCTATGTCTCGAAACATTATTCATTTACACGTGGTGAGTTGTTTGATATAGGTTAGTTTTTTGATTTTGATATTTTGAATATATTTCAGGACTGAAGACGGAATTGCTTAGAACTATATTTTTTTTGAAGATATAGTGCATGCTTTGAGAGATTTCTGAATTTACTTATTCGAATATTTAAATATATTAAATATTTCAAATAAATTATATTCTTTGAGAGGTCCTTTAAGTGTGTTCATGTTTTTAAGATGCAAATGGCGTTCTGAAGGCAAGACCAGAAACAAATTTTGTCTCCTTTAAATATTTATTTATTAATTTTAGGGACTTTCGTATATCTTTTGGTTTATTTATTCCATTTGACATTGTATTTTGAGTTTAGATTATATACGTCTATTAAATGTAAGCGGTGCTTGTTTTAGACATTAGTTTAATTCTAAAAGTTTTTTGAATAAAAATTTTTTAAATTAAAATTGTAGAAGATAAACATATATCAATTTGTTTTAATATTCAAATTTCCTATCATTTTGTCGTAGACCAAATGAATTTCGTGAGTCAAATCGAATCAAGATGAGCAATAACATACATTATATATGTTATCGTGTGTTGTATACACGTCTTTTGAGTTGACTCCGGATTGAAATGAAAATAGAAGTATTGAATTGTATCAGTCCTTACTTGGTGAAAATCCATACTAAATAATTTGAAATAAGGTTATTCTGAGTTTCACAAATTTTTATTGTAAAACTCACAACAATTGTTTCGCTATCACAGTAGCATCATCAGGTAAGATCACATTTTGAATAACTAAGCTTGTTTCCGAAATCCGTGGCTATTTATATTACGGTAACTACAATAAATTTTTATTGAGCACTAAAACCCAAAAAAGGGTCCCTGCAAATTCCAGCTTATCTGAATATATTTAACAGAGGTGAGCTATTTAAATCTATTTGTTCGTTAAGTAATATTCCAATTTTATTATGTTTATTTATCTCTAGGGATTCTAACAGATTTAAGGCATAACTTTCTATATGTAGAATTTCAAAGTTATGATTGAAAGTATGTACTGTTTCTAACAAATGGTTGGAATATGTAGAATTGCTTTTATTATTGAGGAAACTCTTCAAATGTTCACACATCCTATGACGGAAAGTTCTTCCAGTTTGACCTATGTAAATTTTAGGGCAATCACCGCAGGTTAACTTATAAACCCCAGATTTATCATCCTTATGTGTGTAGTCTTTATTATTTTTGATAATATCTGAAAATAGAAGTAGTAAAATCGTAAGAAATTTCCTGAAAGTTACACCAAGGTGTGGATTATATTGTGACCTGTAAGATTGCTGAATCACCCAAATTAGATTTTTACATAATAATCCAAAAAACTATAAGGATTCGACTGAGTAATCGACGGGTATCAACACGAACCGAAAGTAATAACTTTTTTGTCTGTCACATATACGCGTAGATTAATCATAGTCGTCTCATTCAGTTCCTACGATAATGATGGAGAATGGCGAGGTTACCTTGAAGGACGTGTATCTGTTAATAAAGGAGGTAAACACTAATCTTGGCAACCGAATTGGAAAGGTGGAGGAGACTGCGAGTGGAGTGGCGGTGGTAATACGGTCAGGATATCAAGGAGAGGGTGGAAATATTGCAGGAGGAAAACGCAAATTTGAAATATCAGTTGAACAATTTAGAGAAAAAGTTGATTGCTAATAACCTGGTGAATTATAGTCTGCAGGAGACACCCGGGATTATTAAGGAGAACTTGATGGAAAAAAATGAAAAGTTGGTGAGGAAAAAGCTGAATATACCCCTTGAGAAATTAGAAGTAAACAGGGTGTTCAGATTGGGGACACGGGGGACTCACAATCGACCAACCTGTTAACCCTCACAACCCATTGAAGAAAACAGGAAATATTACGGAGTAGTCCAAAATTAAAAAAAAAACTAAGGCAGTAATCTCTGAGGAACTCAGAGGGAAAGAACGAGAAAAAAGAAATATCTTGCTGAAAGGACTCAAACAAGCAAGGAATAACCACTAGAAGGCTGTGATGAAGGGTAATAAGTTGATGGTGGAAGGTAGGCTACATACCGCTGCTGAGATTGAGAACGCCAATGAAGGAGAAGACTCGGAGTTCTTTATTATACCAGAGAGAAAGGTGTCCATTGCACCACCCACCCCATCTCCTCGAGAACTCAATATAGAAGGAGAAGTAGCAGAGACACTTACTTCTTGAGAAAACTAGAGTGAGTATTCTAGAGAACGCGGACAAGGTCTAGATAATCCAGAGAGAAGAAGACGAAACACTTACTACTCAATAACTCAACATTGAAGTGAAAGTAAGGGAGACATTACCTGAGGAAACAAAAGTGAGTTTTCAAGAGAATGAGGACAAGATACCGACAATCCAGAAAGAAAAAGAGGAAAAGAAGATTCTATCGAACAGGTTGCGTCGCATTACACCGAGTTTGACAACGAAGAATATAGCTCGTACACTCAAGCCGAAAAAGTAGGTTCCATTTATTTTATTAATTCAGTTTATTTCCTTTTTATTTGTTTCCTTTTTTATAAAGATTCCGGTCAATTGTTTTTTTGTGGTATTTTGTGGTTTCGTTTAATTGGGAGTTTTTGGAACTACGCCTCTGGAACAGAGATTAGGCTTTTCACGTTTATAACTAGGTAAGCATGGATAATTTTTTGATTAATTTCGAAATTGATAGAATTGCCACCAATATCGCGCAGGACTTTCAGGCTTATAATAATTTGATGAAGATAAAAACAGATGATAGTCAACAAAAACTCTGTAGTATACTATAATACAAATGAATGTAAGGAATCTGAAGAAGAATTTAGACGAGTTAATTGTGTCTCTAAGAACTATAGACTGGAAATTTGATTTTTTGGTGTTGACCGAGACAAGAGATGTGCCGGAAACCTCTGTCTTTGCTTTGAATAGTTACCAGATTATTTTCAATGGAAGTCGGTACAATCGTAATGACGGTGTGGTGATTTACGTTAGAGACAATATAGGATATTCAAGCAAGATCATACCCCTCGGTGAAATTAATATGCTCGAAATAACTACCGAAGCGTTTAATAAGAATATCGTACTCAGCGCTATTTACAGACCTCCTTCAACATGTGTTCGTTCATTCATCTCCAATATCTCCGAATACTTTCTCCGGGGAATTCCTTGCGACTTCCACATAATTACGGGTGACATAAATATCGACATTTCGGCTGAAAATAAGATAACACAAGAGCACCTGAATATCTTGAGTGAAAATGGATTCGTTAGCACCATCAATGAATTTACCCGTGTACACAACGGAAAGTCTTGTATAGATCACCTTTTCATAAAAACCAATAACACTAATAATGACGTCATAAATATTTCAGCCGTTATTGAGACAGATATCACTGACCACTCTATTTCGAATATACTTGTAATGTCTAAAACAATTACACGTAAGATGGTTAAGAAAACAATAAAGAATTTGGATCGAAGAAAACTGAGATAAACTTTAAAAATCGAAAATTGTGAGTCTGTTTATGATTATGGTGGAAGAAGACAGAAAACGTAAAGACAGCAGGACTTATGAACTCAATACGCTAGAAAGAGAGACTACGTAAGAAAGCGAAAGTCGAGAGTAGTGAAATTAATGTATCAAGATACAAACGGTATAGAAATGTTCTGAATAACTTAATCGAAGAGACAAAAAGAAATTATTTCAGTGGAAAGATTGATGAAAACAAAAGTTCGAAGAAAAATTTACGCAAAGTTATAAATGAGTTAATTGGGAAAACGAAACGAAAATCAGCCTTGAACGAGTTGAAGTTGGGAGGTAGCGTCATAAGTAGGGAGGAGGGGGAGATAGCTGATGCATGTTCGTATTTTACTAATACTGGTCCAGATCTAGCAAATAAAATAAAGAAAACTCAGTCATATACACCATATAAGACACCCTCGAGGCTTTCAAATTCCATATGCTTTGAGGAAGCAGAAGTTGGAGAGGTTATAAGTGTGATTTATAGTTCGGAAATGAAACTATCGCCAGGTCATGATAATATAAGGTCGGAAATAGTGGTGACATCATTTAACCTCCTGTTATGTGATAAATAGATGCTTGTAAACAGAAATTTTTCTGTCTATCTTGAAAAAAACTATTATCACACTAATTTATAAAAATTAATATCGATTGGAGATTGAGAATTACAGGCCGATATCATTGATTTCTAGTATTTCCAAGATATTTAAACGAATTATCTATAAGCGCATGACTACTTTTTTTGATAGGTACAACTTGCTTTCGAGCAGACAGTATGGTTTTCGAGCTAAAAAGTCAACATCAGACGCAGTCGCGAGACTTGTAGGCATGATCAATGAATCGATAGATACAAAAAAACCTTCCTTTTGTATTTTTGTATATCTCGCGAAGGCGAGTTCTTCTCAACTTAATGCAGAGCTATTTAACTAAAGGAAACAATACGTAAGAATTCATTCAACAGTGAGCTACAGGGTACTGTACAGTGTGAAATTCCTCAGGGTACGGTGATTTGTCCGTTGCTTTTCAACATTTATATTGATGACATTTTTGGTCCGGAATTTTTGGGGGATGTTCTTGCGTTCGCAGATGATATACACTGGAAGTAGCTGGCACGAACTGAAGGCACTAGCTGAGTCTGGTTTTTCCCAAATAATACGCTTCTAGGAGAGTTGATTGTTGTCGATTAATTTTGATAAGAAAGTCTTTCTACCGTTTTGTTCATATTGGTCGAGTTTGCCTAGTTTTGGGATGCTGAGTGTACAGGTTGAACCTGGTAGAGTTGTAATTATAAAGGGTACAGAGAACTTCAAATATTTGGAAATTATTGTGGACTCAAACCTTCGATTGAAAGAGTAGATAAACTATGTGATAGAAAAGATCAGATGCATTTTACCGAGAAAGGGTATCTCAAAGGAGTCCTGGATGAGGAATATCTGCGTGTTCTCTACTACTGTCTGGTTGAAAGCCAGCTTAACTTATGGTTTGATTGCGTGGGGGGGAACTGCTTGGGTACACATGAGGGGTTTGGACCAAGTGCAGAAGAGCATATTGAAAATTATTTTCGGTAAGCCAAGAATGTACCCTATTGAAAATCTTTATGAGGAGTCTCAAATTTTCAGTATGCATCAGCTCTATGCTAAAATACTGTCATTGAAGCAATTTCGGGATAGAAATAAATTGATTCCAATACAACATGAATATAATACGCGTAGCAGAGAGTGTACTTCTGTAGTGTCGAAAATTAATAAGAATATTAGCCAAAGACATTTCAGTTTTTTGGCGCTGAAGTTGTTCAGCTGTATTCCTGCAGAAATGGTGGAAATCAGTACTTATCATTCATTCAATATTTAATTGATGGAATGATGCGGAAGATGCCTGTTAGAATCTTCACGGATTTTTTTAATACTGGTACTGATTTCAAGTTGATTGACCACATCGAAAATGTGAATGTGTGATATGAGCTGGCAGCTCCCTATCTGTTGTTTATTTGGGAATAATTGTGGTCAGGTTTGTATTTACATGATTTTCAAATCGTTTTATGGGGAATCTGAAGAATTGTGTCAAAACGGTTAACTGATTGTATGCTGGATAAAATTTAGGCTTACCACACACACAAAAATTCTTTTGTGGGTAGTCTCTTTATTTACTTGTTAGCATATTTTCTGTGACGATATTCTGTGTAATCTGTATTTAGGTAAATAAACGTTATTATTATTATAACATTTCGAACATCGTGGAGCCTTGCATTATCATGCATTAAGGTTGCGTCTTCTCCAAAAATAACTATAAAAGTCTTCTCCGTAAGCTCACTATGAACAGTCAAACTCTCATTTTGGATAAAGACTTACCTCTTGTTTTTAAGGATATGCCAGCCTATAACTTAACTGAACTTCCACCAAAAAGAAGTCGCTCGGTAATACACGCTTGAGCACCTTGTCGTGGCAACACGCGTTTACGTGTGTCTGACCTCATGAAGTAGAATTAAAAATACTTCAATATCCTATTTCTCAAGCCAAGTGTTCTCGTGCAAAATTCAACCCTGATTTTTCATGTTCAGCTGAAAGCGGTTGTTCAGTAGCTCTAATCGTAGAATATAATCTATCAGCATGAAATAGCCTCCTAACAGTCCGTTTATATTGCTTACTTCTTACTCGTGATTCCGAAGTAAAACTGCAATGACAATTTGGTTTCTAGAAACGCTAGCAACGGTAAAACACTCATCTTTATCTACGTAGTCATCCTTAATCTGATCATCTGATGACCGATATTGAATTGTTTCAGCCGTTTCTATTTGGTAGTTGATCATAATTAAAACAAATTGTAGAAATTACTATGTTTTACTACCAAAAAATATATATTACACTTTTTCTTGTGACTAGAGTTTCGGGAAATGAACTATACCATCATCAGACAACTGATAGTTCATTTCCCGAAACTCGAGTGACAAGAAAATGTGGAATATATATTAGTAAAACATAGTAATTTCCACAATTTGTTTTAATCTGATGACCGTATGTCTAATTTTTCTACCATACAGTATTGCAAATGCTTGAGCAGGTAGGTGCAACCTGTATCATCTAATTCTACAGGTGTCCAGACGGCCTATCGGCTTTTGTGTGATAAGCGATACTATTTTCAAATTAGGTACAGTAAGCAGAATGTTATCACACTAAGTTGAACAAATGTATATGATTTGTATTTCAACACATAAGGTAACTAGATTGATAAAAACTTAATTCTTTCACTGTTGCAGCTCGAAGCCTATGAGTTCTTGATGATTAATCATCAATATTTTTTTCAGTGACCACGCTGAACCAGGTGCTGAACCAATGGTCGTTGGAAACGAAATACTTGGGAATCATTGATCAATTAAATGAATTCATGCGATACAAAAAACTTCCACTGAACCTTAGACAAAGGATGCAACATTATTTCGAATACAAATTCCAGCACAGATATTTCCGTGAGAATCTTATCACATCTATTTTATCAGGTGAATGAAACCAATTCATAAGATAGGTTGAGAAAACCGTTAGACGAATTGCATACTATCAATATCTGAACTGTTTGAATTATTATGAGAATGATACATCGAAATGTAATCGATTACAACATACAAGATCTGTTCAGAATGAAACAGAACTTTTTGAATTACTATCATGTAGAACCACTGTCGATTTTAAAATCATCTACCACCACATGTTCTTGGATTGTTGAGATCTTATTTAGTCCTATTGCTTTATCTATATGAATACAGTGTATTTGAGTGTTCATTGAATTTCGTAGTGTACAATGATGCAATACTAAACTTCACGTTATGTTAGGAAAAATCTCCACAAAGCCGTCTCAAATTTCCAAAATATCTAACGAATATGATGCTCTGAATCATAAATGATGATGCAAATGGTTTTTAATATTTAAAAGGGGCCCTCAGGCAAGAACAGTAACTCTGATCAGAAATGCCTTCAACTTAAACTTCAGAAAATCAATAATTTCCTGCTACAAATCGCTGATTGAGTTTCGGAAAATGCAGATAACATTTGCTCCTCAAATTCAACACTAGAAGAATCAAATTTATACTGAGAAGATGCTGTTTGCAGTCTGTAGATGACACCGAAGCAAATTCGTCACAAACCTGAAACGACATTTCAGAAAAATCTTTTGAGGATTGCTGGGCGAAATGACAAAAACAGTTCAGTTGTGGTAGCAAGTACCTCGAAAGAAATAATAATCCATAAAATTTAAATTCACATTCTTCAAATCCGTTGGTATATAAAAGGTGAATAGCTCAGCCGGAGTGCATCGGACTCGTGACCGGGAGATCCGGGTGTTCGAATCCTGTTCAGGTAGAAAAGAAAGTTTTCAGTTGGACGGGTGTCTGCCACCATTTCACCGTTGGGTCAAAAATAAACAGAGCTGTGACCTAACGTGGCGCAAGATCGCAGTAACAAAGCCTACACAGACCACAACTGAACTCCTAACTCGCACAAGCTGAAAAAGCTTCTGAGAGATCATCACAGAAGATCAGGATAATAATAATAATAATAATTCTTGATATGGAGTTTTTGGGTCGCATATCTCACCCTCCAAATCATTCAAGGATACATGATTGTCAAGAGGTGTACAAACAATTCTACAATCTGACATTTTGAATCGTTTCAGTAAACTATCAATGAATTCCTCTTGATAATCATTAGTTCTCCTTATTCTAATTCCTTGACATTGTTTTGCTTCATATTAATTTTTAACTTTAAATTGATGATTAATATTTTCAAAGATGAAATCAAATTCATTTTGGTTCGAAGAAAAAATAAAGAAGTCATCTACATATAGAGCGTTAACAGCGAATTTATCCCTATTTTGCCTTAAATACAAATATGGTTCAAATTAAATTTTTTTGTGACCAATTTCTGACAAAACATTGTCTACTCTTTCATTCCATGCCCGACTTGCCTGCTTCAAACCATATATGGCTTCCTTCAGCTTGAAAACCATATTAGGGTTTTCCTCTGAAATAAAACCCTTAGGCTGTTCCATGAAAACGTTTCATTTCAAAGAACCGTTAAGAAATGCAGTTTTCACATCTAAGTGTATAATTTTTAGATTTAATCTAACGGCTAATCCTAATACGAGTCTACAAGTTGAGTGTCTCATCACTGGAGCAATTGTTTCACTATATTCAATGCCTTCTTTCTGTATATAACCTTCGGCTACAAGCCTTGCTCTGAACTCCTTTTTATTCTCACGATCACTCTTCACTTTAAAAACTCACTTACACTTTACCACTGTACTGCCGTCTGGTGGATTCACGAGCTCCCAGGTGTCATTCTTATGGAAAGATTGGATCTCTTCCTTCATAGTTTGCATCCACTGATCTGCACTCGGTCCTAAAAGCGCATCGGTCAGTGTCTGTGGAATTTCTATTGATTCTGAAATTCCATCAGAATCGGATGCACCATTGAAATGAGTGATGAAATCTTCAAACCTTTTCTTCTTTGGTTCACGCTGAGATTTCAGTATACCAGTTCCTACTTGATTGTGTAGCAGTTGGTCAGGAATATATTCAACATCAGATGAATCAAGATCATGTAGTGAAGTTACATCTGTTTCCGAAGAACAGGATTCAGATTCTTTTCCCACTGAAGCTGGATTCTCTTCTGAAATTTGTTGATACTGAGGTGATTCTTCTGTGTTTTTCAGATTTCGTTCAATAATGGTAACATCACCACTGACGATAACCTTCCTACTGACTGGGTTGAGGCACCTGTAACCCTTTGCTGTTTTGTATCCAACCAATGTATACTTAATTGATTTTTGATCCCATTTCTTCCTATTTACCTTAGGCACATGAACCATCGCTGTCCTTCCATATAACCTCAAGTGACCAAGATTCGGTTTTGTTCCCGTCCACAGTTCATGAACCGTTTTTGGTATTTTTGAACTAGCAGAACGATTTTTTAAGTAACAAGCCCTATTGCAAGCTTTGGTCCAAAGAGACTTACTTAAATCGTTATCAAACAAAAGACACCTTGCCTTTTCAACAAGCGTTCTGTTGAATTTTTCAACCAATCCGTTTTGCTCAGGAGTGTAGCTATTTGTTGTTTGATGAATGATACCGGAATGTTGCAATCAAAATCTTTATTGCAATATTCGGTCCGATTAACGCTGCTCAGCACCTTAGTTCTGGTGTTCTGCTGATTTTCCACCAAGCTTTTGAAGGTCTTGAATTTTTCGAATACCTCGTTCTCACCGATAAGAGATTTGTAGTTAAACCTGGTATGTACTGTACTCCTCTTAACAGTATATCATGCTTCTTATATATCAACGTTTGAATTTCCAAATCACCAGCACATTCAACTGCAATTTTGGTCATATTAGAAACAGTAATTTCTTTCAAATCGGGATTCTTGGAGTTAATTATCCTTTGTTTATTTGCTGTCAAATGGGCACTTACTCCGCTGTCAACATACCAATCTGCGACATCAAAGTCACCTATCGTGAACACAGAACTGTAGCCACTTTCGAATTTACTTGGACATTTTGACATATATGTTTCGTGTTCGGAGCTGACTCCTGCAGAGTTAAAATGCTGTGAGTTGCAGTCCAGTTCGAAGCGTAGGGTAAAGTACATTTGTATTGAATGTGAACAGGGTCTCCAGCAGATTCCGAAGATCCTGAAACTCATCAGTGATCTGAAAGAGGAGATAAGGGAACTGAAGCAGGTCAGGGTTGGTGACGCCCGTGCTGTTTCTTGTCCTGTTGGACCATCACTGCACTGCAGATGATGATGAATGAGCAAGTGATAAGTGAGATGTGCGATAGAACTAAACGCTGCCAGAATTTGATTATACACGGCAGCACTGAGGTGGGCAATAGCAGGCAGGATCAGGTTCGGGAGAATACAGTTTTGGTTCAGGCTCTGCTGAAGGAATGTAACATCAGTGGTCAGGCCATTCAGGCTTGGGAACTTCGACCCTACGAAAGAACAACGGACGCGTCCTATTAGGGTTCGCTTATCATCTTCTGAGTATGTCCTTACCATTCTGCGCAAGTTTAGGAAAGCTAAATTCCTGGGAAAATTTGTGCATTTGTCGGTTTTCCCTGATAGAAAACCTCAACAGATTTCCATATTCAAGTATATGAAGGTCGAGTTCGATCAAAGTTTGGCCGCTGGAGAAACAAATCTGCGAATAAGATACCTACGATAGTGGGGTCCAATTCGGAAAACTAGTTATTGCCAATGGGTTTATTCCAGTTAAAATGCGCGGTGGTTCTGTTTCCTCTGAGTGTGTTTCGCTCATACCAGAATTCTAGAGGAATCAATACGAAGTCACCGGTATTTTTTAAATCAGTATGTGATTACACTTATGACATCGTTTGAATAAGCGAGACGTGGCTTGGGGAATGTGTTTTTAATGGGGAAATTGCACCACCTAGTTATAGTATAGTGCGTTGTGACAGGCAGTTTCGCGATGTTGGAAGGTCCTGTGGCGGTGGCGTCTTAATTGCCTTTTCTGACACCATCAGCTTCAAGGTTCTGGATGGTCAGTTTTTGAATAACCGTGTCCCCTTAATAGATGTAGTCTTGTGCAGCTGTACTGAGCCGGTCCACTTTGTCATTTGCTTGGTCTACATACCACCTGACGTGTCTACCTTTCAGCTTGAAACTTTCACCTCTGCCCTTGAGGTGGAATTTATGAATACGAATGTTTTAATATTAGGTGATTTTAATGCTCCAAATTTCACTGCTGGTTCATCGGGATGTCCAAAGGCAATGCTTCTGCATAATTTCTGTAGTTTCCTAAAATTACAGCAGTACAACACGGTATGCAATGGAAATGATATAATGCTGGATTTGGTATTCGGGGGTGATGCTGTTGATGTCTCTGTGGCCCACGCTGATGAGCCCTTTGTTCCTGAGGATTCCCATCACCCAGCGCTGTCTATTGTTCTGAAAAATCATCGCATAATCGTCAGGTTAATTTTCCAATGGCTGGAAATTTGTTTTATAATTTCAAGAAAGCAAACTCCGAGGATTTCTTCTGTTCTATAAGTAACTTTAACTAGGACAATCTGAAGAATTTTTATAGAACTGATGATGCCTTGGATTATTTCTATGACAAACTGTTCGATATAATTAGACAACATGTTCCTGGTAGGGCATATGCGTACACTGCTTGTCACTTTCCTGCGTGGTTTACTTCCAACATCAAACGAAACATCAGTATAAAGAATTTCTACCCTTCGAAATGGCTGCTAACCTTGAATCTTGAATATCATATAGAGTTTGTTCGCTTGCGGACACTCATCAAGTCAGAGATATCTTCGGCATATGATAGTTACTTGGCTGATATTCAAGAAAGTATAAAATTGGACTCTTCTATATTTTGGTTCATCCGTCAGAAGAAGAAAAATACTGTGTATACTGACTTATCATGAGCCTGTCGATCACGATATTCCACTGCTGAAGATCTCGTCCTTCGGTTTCAGTCCGGCATATGTGAAGCTCATCAGATCCTACTTTGAGGATAAGATAAATTATGTCTTCTACAATGGTTATAGATCACTTGAGTATGTTCTTTCATGAGGAGTGCCTCAAGGATCAAATTTGGTACCATTGTTTTTTATCATGTATATAAATGATCTTCTTACTTCTCTTAGGTGTCCTGTTTTAGCGTTTGCTGATGACCTGAAGATTTACATGAGAATACGCAGTCCTGATGATTTGGTGCTGCTCCAGTCAATCTTGGAGTATATTCATAGTTGTTGTTTATGCAACAAACTCATGCTGAATATGGAGAAGTGTTTTAAAGTTACATTCAGTAGAAGGTCACATCGGTTGACTTATAGCTATCATACAGCTAACAACTATATTGGAGATAATAATCAAATATATGACCTTGGAGCGCTGTTTGATTCCACGATCAGTTTCATCCCACATGTTGAAGAGTTGTGTGCGTCTGCTAGCCGTCATTTGATATCACTGGAGCGCATTTACAGAAATTTTTTCAAGTTTATGTTGTTTAGGCGGACTGGTATATATTCCGACCGTGGTACTGATCTGTCTTTTATCATGGATGAGATGAGGATATCATCGTTGCTTGTTAGGCATGAGAATCAATGTGCAAAGTTTGCTCACCTTATCTGCTATCGAAAATAAATTTCAATGTTCCAAGATTGGCAGCGAGGTCTACATCTACTTTTTATTTGCGTACAGCTCGTACTTACTTGTCGGAGCGGGCACCGGTAAACTGTATGTGTAGATGTAGAATTATTGATTATTTTTTGTTTTTATTCATTACTACGTTATAATATTCAGCATTCTGTAACATGTTACCCTGTAATTGGGATATTCCTGTTGGGTAAAATGAAGAAATATATTATTACTATATTATTATATACTGTTCATTCTTCTTACACTGGTAGCAAATAATATTGTTGAGGTCCTCCTTGTTTGAGTTCGAGCGGTGTCATTTCTGGAGTAGAATTAACATATCCTTTATCATCAGATGATTTGTCTACGCGATTTTTACCCGCGCTCTTCGACTGCTTACCTTAATTAAACTTTCTATTTATAGCGAATACACCATTATTACCGTTAGTATCACCATCTGTCTGCATATCTAGGACTTTTTTTTAATGGAATCTGTTGTAATGATTATATCTGAATGCTCAACGGCCATTATCACGGGGGCAAACTTATCAGGGACACCAGCTTACAATAGAGATCCTACCCACATTTCATTAATGTCAAATTTCGTTCTTCTTCTTACCTTCTGGGAAGTTTCGACTATTTGATCGATGACCCCATACTTACATGATGTTCTAATCCGGCGGATAGCAGCATGCGTAAAAGACCTATCTTTCGCATGAATCCGCTGTCATCATAAAGTTTCTTCAGGCAAGTCCACATCTATTCGGCTGTCTTGGAATCCTTCACATGTGAAAACAACGATGGGTCAATGGTGAGAACTAGCTTTGCCTTTGCTTTAATTATAGTTGAAGTATCCGTCTCACTACCGTCAATGACTTCAGCACAAATACTTTCTCGACTGCAAAAGCCCACTCATCATAATCCTCACGTCCGAAAAGTTTTGGTACGCTCATGAGGTAACTGGCGGCCATTGCTTTTTGTGAAATTAACTTATACGACACGATACTGTTTCATTTAATCTATCACAAAAAACTGAGTAACTTTAATAATAATATTTCACTAAGAGTACTGGTCGCATAACCTGTTGTTGATTAAATTGGTGGAAGCACAATTTTATAATAACTCTGTTTGTTAATAAATGAACACGTGAATTAACTAAAGAGTATATTTCAAAGTGTATATACATCTGGCTAAGTTCGCCCGATGTACATACACCATCTATATGAAAAGGGGAAAGAATAAATGAACTCAAGCGTAGACCTTATATCTCGGTCACAGAAAATGTACAGAACGTAGAATGGGAAGTACGTCTTCAAATTTTTGGTATACATTCACAACAGTCAGCAGTAAGTGTCCACAGTAGCACAGTGTCGGCCTAATCTTTTTTTTGATTTCGTAAGATATGTTTCGATCCCACCAAAAACATCCACTTACATTTTTGCTATTCTGAATTCCGGTTCTTATCTCCTCCTTGCCAATGCCATCCTTGTTAATTGTAACCCCCAGGTACTAAATTTGTCAACTAGTTCGATGTGCATTTTATCGTTGATGAAAACTTCGAAGCGAGTGTCGGATTTTATAACCAGATACTCCGTTTTCTGCGAACTATCATGTGGCCCTCATTTGTTATACTCATTATAAACTCTCTTTATCATAAACTCCAGTGCTCGAAGAACTGAATAGAGCCTCGGATGCAGGACAGGATTACTTTATGACGAAAATTGGCTTCAAAACGGACTGCGCTAATTGGTACATGGAACGTTAACAACTTTGTGAATAAGACATCAGGGTTCAATCGTAAGAAACAAAATATTGGAATTCCCAGTTTTCAAAATAAAATGTGAAGATCAATTTCGAGGATGTGCGAAATTTGATGGTATAACCTTTATAAGGTAATTTTGTAGTTTGTC
Organism: Megalocaria dilatata; assembly: GCA_034642435.1. Taxonomy (NCBI): domain Eukaryota; kingdom Metazoa; phylum Arthropoda; class Insecta; order Coleoptera; family Coccinellidae; genus Megalocaria; species Megalocaria dilatata. The sequence goes on along the minus strand of CM067859.1, from coordinate 64,192,015 downwards.
TAAAAATCAAGATAACACCAAGTTGAGTGTAAAATTATAATTTCAATTTTAATACACAATTTCGTAAGAATCAGAACATTGGAAATATAGAAAAACTTCGATAACTTTCAAATATACTAGAAAAAGTTCACTAGATTTGGCCGATCTACCTATTCAACTGATCAAATTTTCTCGGATAGTTCAAATGAAGCAGTAGTCTAAATGAAGCGGTACGACATTTACTGCAAAAGGATGCGTCTTATAGTGGTCTATAAATTCGGAAAATGAGTCAAAATTTTTTTCATTCATAGTAAATGAACCGAAAATCATACAGGAATGAAAATGCTTCTATAAGCTGGATGTATCTTTGGATATACGTCCCGCTCACGCACTGTTTCTACAGGCACCATCGGAAAAAATCTTCTGACCTACAAAAAACATTTTGCTTTGTTCTTCTTTCTCTGGTCGGTTTCCATGGCAATTATTTTTCTAACTACTTGACGAAAGGTGCGTACAAAATCAGAATATTTTAAAATTATCTATAAAGTTGTTATTTAAGTTGCTTTTGATTTTATTTATTCGCTGAAGCGACAAAACTGGAGTTATAATTAAACTAAAACAAGTTTTTTTACTGATTTTTCACAGTTTATTTCCGCTCTAAAAATTCGCGAAGATAAAAACAAAATAATCTAGAAATTTTTTGTTAATTACATTCAGGATGATTAACAAAAATACTTTCCGTAACGAATATAAAGGCAGTGCTCACGACAGTGAACCGTATTTTCATAATAAAAGTGAAATTGTGCGTATTGATCTCATTTTATACCCCCTTCTTCAGGAAAGCTTAGATTTTCAATTTCTGTTAAGTTATTTCTTTCGAGGTGCCCAAAAATTAGGTCTTGTCCATTATAGTATGAATATTTATTTTCTTCTTATTTTGCTGTTTTCACACTCAGTTCAACCTACAGAGATAATATGTAACTAACACAGTTTCTTGACCTGTAAACTAGTCCTAATGATCTAATTACTGGAAATCGATAAGCCAACCGGTATGAGTCGCTGTCCTTCCTGCGCCGACTGATTATTACCCGTGAATAGCGTTTCGTGATTGTCGTCTTTCTTCAAGTAATGATAACGATAACTTGAATAAATTATCTTCAATTTCTGGCTTCATTTTACTACTTACTGTAGGCTCGCTGGCTGTTTTTTCATCCTCAATTATCCTAAAAGATAAATCAAGAACATCCTAATCAGGTGCTTACGGAGTCTATTTGACTTCATTTATTTAATTATCCCAAGAAAAAGTATTTTATCATTATCTACAAATATTCTTCAAATACTTCAATAAAATTTTTTCCTTGAGATTTTTATTGCGTTCTCATGAAATTTAACATTAGTGGAACCAATAAGCGTCATAATATTAAAAAAAATTTCCTCACTGAAAGATATACCTGTAGTTCACGTCTTGTTTCCTGAGTATCATTTTCATCAACTCGTGTATGTAGAATAGACAATTAAGATGCTCTTTAGTTGAAATCTGGCCTGGATAGTAAAATTTTACTGAAATGAACGTAATTAAAAAATGGATCTTCATCATTATTAGGTCTGTATCTTCTCATTTAAAAATGCTCAAATAATCGGACAGCGTTATATCTTATTTCAGTATACCATTTGAATTGAAGAATATATAGGAGACATCATTTTATTTCTACAAAAATGTTTGTACTACAACGATTGTTTCGCCATGATGTGGCTTCTTCAGGTATTTACATTATATTGGCTGATGGTGTTCAGTGTAACCGAATTTGAATACATTTTCAGGTATGTCGCCAAATAATGGAAGAACAAGTCATAAATACTCAAGGTGTTTATTGGAGTTTCCGCTAAAAAACTACATTGGGGAAAGATATTCAGTAATGGAGACTTGTCAACATACGTTTGTTCGTTCAAAAGGATTTTACGGGCATGTTCAATTCAAGAAATTTCAAAAGTGTTAATCTAGAACTTCTGCTTTCAAAGTGGATAATTTCCTAATTATTGTTGAAATTATGCCTGAAGTCCTCAAGACCATTAGCATATTTCGAATGTACGGAATCGGATAAAGAACCCCTTTGGTGTTCTTGGACTCATTTCTTGAATGATCTACTTGTCTGGCCAATGTATACTAAAGGGCAATCGTTGCAAGTCAACTTGTAGACTTCAGATTTACTTCCTCGATCTTTATTGTTTTTTATGCAGGTGTAACAATTGTTGTAGTACAAACTGGAAATAAAATACTCTCTCCTATATATTTTTCAATCAAAATGAGTTTCCAAGTAAAGACCAATCAATCAAATATACCATTTTAAGGGAGAATTTAAGTCACTAGTACAGAAATTCAGCTTGTCGTCCTCATAATGATGATTGTAGATGTAGATAAAGGATTTTAAACGAAAGCCAAAAATGAAAAAAAATGGCCAAGTTCCAATGTTGATTAGTGAAAAATGATCATAATTTTCATGCCTAAAATCAAATCATTTTCAGATTAGTACCATTTTTCTCTTATCAAGAACTGCAAAATTCACTGGATAAGTCGAGAAAGCATCATTACGTCAAAATTACCGATTTATTGTCAAAAATCTTAAGCACAAAACTGTCCGAATTTTTGTTTTCGTTTTCAAAAAACATTTTGAAAAGCACTGACTCGAAGAGATTTTGCGAAATTTTTCATATCAACCATGATCCTAACAAGTCCTTCGCCGTTATTTTGCCACTCAGTGTTAAATTTCTTCTCGATTGTAGGACTGTTGCTATAGTTCCGGTAACGCTCTGATCACCAAATATATTTAATCAATTTTCTGATTGAGGGATCATCAGAAAATGTTTCAGTTGTCTTCTTGTTGGTATTCAACATCTAAATACTGAAATTAGGAATAAAAACAATATTCTATTTCCGCTAATATATGATTATTATTATTAGCGGAATTAGAATATTATTTTTATTCATAATTTCAAGATTAATTTCCGTCAAGTGAAGACCGAAATAATCATAGATCTAAATACTGAATTTTAACTCTATCGTACAACTTTTGCAATGGTTTCGGAAATTCTCAACGCTGTTTTGCTACCAAAAAATTATTTTTGAATGATCTCCTAGTCATATGAGGCACATAAAATTTCGTATGAACATGCGCATAGTCATTCTACTCAAAGTACAGATTTCAGAAGGATTCATTTTTCATATTTTTGATTTCATTTAATTTATTTCACCAAACTAATTACAAATATTTGTCAATTTTTCTTATTTATACAAAAACCAAATATGCAATAACACAAAAATAAATTGTATTATGTTTTTTGTTTGTTCTGTCACCTAAGCATTATGCTTGTTCGTGATCTAGAACAAGTATTTTTTCTTTCATTATAGTAATCAGTTCAGTGCAACCTACAATAACCGAACGACTTATCGACTTCGAATTTATACTTCCAAGAACAAGTTGAAATTGGATTTAATTGGATCTGCAGTTCCTGAAATATTGAAAAAAAAAAGAGAGAAAATCTCATTTAAACGTTTCTATAAAATAGTATACCCCAGAAAGGGTACACTTCGATTCGTAAAATTAATTTGATGTGAAAAACATTGGTGAATTTTGGTCATAAAATGAGACCGGTCAAGAAGTAACCCTTATCGAAGAAAATACAAGAAATGTATTTTCGTTGACAGTTAACATAAAGGATAAGACAGCCAAAGCAGAGTGTAAAAATAAACAATTTCAGCATTCTGATGGAAGGAAAACACAAGAACAATCACATACAATTAGATATCTAGTGCATCATAGAGATGTATTCCTTTATCCTCTGCACGATTAAGGAGCCTATTAAATGTGGAAGTGAATATATCATTCCATACTATTTCGGAAACACAGCATCAACTTCTATAAAAGGCAAATTATTGTCTCATGTGAAAGTGATCAAACTTCGGAATTATATGAGGTCGCGAAATATAATAATAATCATGATTATCAAAATTTTGGGATAATACAAAATCGAAAAACTTTTCGCCGAAGTAATACCTAAAATTGGCAGTTTTCAAATAATAGACTAAGAATATTGAAAAATGAGACAAAATATAAAATAATTGGACGGAAATAAATCAACCTCAATCTAAAACATAATCTTGTCCCCACAATCATGTATTCCATTTATTGATGTTGAAAGACGAGATAACAATCTATTGAATTTCAAATCTTGGATCGATTTGAAATTCACACTAGTTATATGAATGGTGGCTAAGTTATCGAAAAGAAAAACTGCACGTGCTTGTTGTTAGTTAATATGAATGATTCTTAATTCAGAGTTTCAATCGTAAGGAATACTTCAGCATTTTTTATATTGATAATTATTTTCTTACGATGGGCTCCAATTTATATGTTGTACTCTTCGATTCATAATTTTTCATTTCATTTCTTTTCTTATTCATGATTGACTTTAAAATAAATTTTTTCTTGGTCGATTACTATTATGAATTCGTACGCAAAAGACTATTAGAATACCAATTCCAAGACATCAGGGATTCGTGAAATATATGAAAATTGTCGATAAAAAATATAAAAGAATAATAGTGCTGCAATTTGTGCTATTTAGAATTTTTAAATTTTTGGATAATGTATCACGTATGCTAACAGTTTTGTCAAATTTTATTAACCAACTCTTTCACATCTTTGGAATCTCTTACGTAAAAAAATTCTTTGGCAAAAATGATCTTCAACTATAACAGAAATTCAAATGTTTTTTGCCCTCAGAAATTTTCAACTCTGTTAATCTAAAATTAAAATTTTGTTGAATTCTTCTCTCGAATTCGCTCGGGTTATAACGATTCATTGTTGTATGTTAACGTATTATGTCAATACATAATTTGATATCCAATCAATTTTTGACAAAAATTCTATATAGTGTTGATGATTTTTTTTTCTTTTAACTAACATAGTTAATATAAAATATTCATTCATATTTGACACTATCTTTATTACTCTCAACATTTTCCTCTGATTATACAATTTACATTATATTCGTTCTCAGCAAACGATAATACTAATCAGAGAATTATTATTTTTCAATTCTGTGTTCCATCGTCTCTTTGGAGAAACAAAATTTCATTATTTTCATTCGTTCTTCCAAAAATTCATTTTGCACTCAATTTCAAAACACAAGATTGTTCTTATTCATAAAAATGTTCTTTGGAGAAATTCAAAGAATTATAAAAAGCTTTGGCGTAGTTTTTCAAGAGTATATTTTCTCATCAGTAAGAAATAATAGATGAGATCAGCCCTCGTTTGAAATTCAATAAGATACGATGGTTATAGGTAAACTCGAAATTGCTATTCATTTATATTTGACACTACTGTCTTTATTACTATCAACATTTTCCTTTGATTATGCAATTCTCATTATTTTTTGTAGTTTTGAATGTTCTTTCTCAATAGACGATAATACCAATGAGAATAATTATTTTTCAATTCTGTATTCAAATTGTTGATTGTCTCGGTCTTTACTTGACGGAAATTGATTCAATATAAGAAAAACAAATGCTAACTTCCGCTATTTCATTGATTCACACGACAATTGTTTCGTCATGCCATGACTTCATCAGGTGAGTATTTAAACCGAGGTATACAATGCAACACATGACCTTAAATACACAGCTCTGGTACAAAAAATAGAGGGGTGGAAAGAGATGGTATAGAATTAATGAAAAATTTTAAGTAGGGGGGATCTGTTTAAATCTATTTGATCATTCAAAAAATTTTGTCTTTTATATCTATTGATCTCTAAAGTTTCAAACAGATTTAGTTTCTGACTTTTGTTTTCGATATTTAATATTTCATAGTTCATATTAAAATTATGGCCAATCTCTAACAAATGGTTGGCATAAGTTGAATTCGGTTTATTATTAATGTAATATTTTTCATGTTCTCGTATCCTTGTTTGGAATGAACGGCCTGTCTGTCCCACATATACACATGGGCAATCACTACATGTTAACGTGTAAATTCCTGATTTTTTTTTTCATTTTTTTATTCCTAAAAACAAAAAAATCAGGAGTTTACAAGTTAACATGTAGTGATTGCCCATGTGTATATGTGGGACAGACAGGCCGTTCATTCCAAACAAGGATACGAGAACATGAAAAATGTTACATTAATAATAAACCGAATTCATTTTATGCCAACCATTTGTTAGAGACTGGCCATAATTTTATTATGAACTATGAAATATTACATATCGAAAACAAAAGTCAAAAACTATATCTGTTTGAAACTTTAGAAATCAATAGATATAATAAAAGACAAATTTTATTGAATGAATAAATAGATTTAAACAGATCCCCCCCACTTAATATTTTTCATTAATTGTATACCATCTCTTTCCACCCCTCTATTTTTTGTACCAGAGCTGTGTGTTTAAGGTCATGTTTTGCATTGTATACCTCAGTTTAAATACTCACCTGATGAAGTCATGGTATGACGAAACAATTGTCGTGTAAATCAATAAAATAGCGGAAGTTAACATTTGTTTTTCTTATATTGAATTCTGTATTCGATCGACTCTTTGAAGAAACAAAATTATTTACAGACTTAGGCTAGTTTTTCAAAAATTCATCTTTCACTCTATTTCGGAATACAAGATTATTATTATTTATAGAAAATTTTTTTTTGGAATATTCGAAGAATTATATAAAGTATTTTTTTATCAGCAAGAAATTATAGATGAGAACGGCCCCCTTTTGATATGTGATAAGATACGATGGTTATAAGCAAAAGGTATAAATTGATATTGCAAACTTTGATGTTTAAAATAAAATTATTAAGTATTTACTCTTATATCTGAAAACGGTGCCTGTTGTCATTAGAGAATAACTCGGTACTCTATAAATATAATGAAATGTCGGTATCGTGTATGTTATTTCCATTTTCAATTTCATTCTTAAAATTTTGGATTCATTTCGAGCAGCTTGAAACAGAATATCAAAATTAGAATTGTTTTGAATAGTGAGAGGCAATGAAGTTATCAAGTATGCAAGCAGGCCAAAATGCATTTAGAGATAGAGCAAAAGAAAAATACATTTTTATTGGATTTCTCTTACTACAGGTACAGAAGCGTCCGAATATTTTATTGTAAAAATTTATCCTTCATTATGGTAGTGTTACCAATTATGTCGATGAGTCTAAAAATCTACTACATGCCAAAATTTCGCAAATCGAAATTCTTATCAATTCTGTACTCTGGGTCCGCTCCTGTAGGGTGCCTTGGTGCATCGCACCGACTGCCTCTGAGTAATTAAGACGTTGTTCTCTTGGATTTTTACTAGTAATAAACAAATTTTTTTGTCCTAAAACAGGTATTGAAATTTTATCATGAAGATGTGGAAAAATCAACATCCACATTATTTTGCTTCAGGACTTTTTTATGTCTTCACTTTTTCTTCTTAAATTTGTAGTTAGTCAAAGCAAACAAAGAATGCTCCCTCACTTTCTACTTCAATTCACCGACGTTATGATTTTTTGATGAAATTATGTAGGCAGCTGTAACGAATAGTTATAATGACAATTTTTGTATAATCAATGTTAGGAGCTTGCTGTACGTGACAACATTGTTCAAACTCTCAAAGTTCCCTACACGCTACTTCTTATTAGTCATCTCACAATAATTCTACAAACACCGGGTATTGCAAATCACATCTGTAGTAAATAAATATTAATAAGCAAAGCTACACTTCATCGCTCAATTGCCGAAAACGTGGTCCTCCAACACGCAAACATTCATGGTCCGATTGAACCGTGTCATGAAAGGGTGAATCGACAAAGGCAACCATCGAAGTATTTTCGCGAAGAAAAAGTAGTAGCTCGTTCAGATCACTTCGTTATCAAGATCACAGGTGTAATGTAAAGAAAAGAAATAAATTTAGAAAACAGAATCCAACAGCTGAGAAAGCAGGAGATTTGGCGAGAGGTACCTGAAGTTGGACGGCTCGATGTTGAGGTCACCAAGGACAGTTTTGGCATATTCCTCTTTTCAATATTGTGTGCCATCCTTCAGTTTATCACGATAGAACGAACCCAAAGAATTCCGCTCTAGATGCGATAAAAGCAGAATATAGATCAGAAAAGATTGATTCAATTTTTGAGGAGTTCAACAATATACAATCTGCGTCAGAAAATGAAGAGTCAGAAGAAGATTAACGTGATTAATTAGAAACGGCCTTCTACAAATATATATCATATCCAATAGTATTCGAATGAAGGTATAATTTTATACAGAATTAGGTGACAAATCGAATTTGGATAGGGTAATATAATTTCACGATAATTAGACAGTAAAAACGTTAAGAATTTCATGGAACACGACAAGGGGTTATTTTGGTTATTCTGTCGATCTAAGTCTTGAGAATCAGTTCGTAATGAAACAATCAGTTCTAACTAAATTTATTGGAATAGTTCATCTATTAGGCCTATTTGAAATAGTCACAATACACCTGAAATGATTCATGCATAAGTTATGGCAAAGATAGAGAAATTTCTTGGACGAAATCTTACCTCGATATATGAATCATGGTGGACCTTTTTAAATGGGATGATTTTCATTTATGATATAAGCATCGATAGACAAGTATTATGCAATGATTAATCAATTGATAGGGTTATTGGTTGCTTTACACGGTTCTAACGATGCTTCGGAAAGGGCATACAGTGCTTGTATACATTCTGTCGAGAAAGTACCGGGAATTATCGATTTAAATCTGGCGGGGCAATGAGGCAGGTAAATTTTTTTTTTCCTAGGTTGGTACCACTGTCCTTAATTACTATTCCAAGCTTAAGCGGGATCTGTCAACTAGTGTGTTTGCAACAGCTGATTAAGTCAGTCGATGTCAGAGTGCGTGCCGATTTTTACTATGGGTGATTACGTTGAGCAAAGAATTTGTTTAAAGTTTTGTGTTGCAAATGAATTTTCGTGTGCCGATGCATTGAAAATGTTGCAGAAGGGCTTTGGTGATAATGCTCTATCGAAAACTCGTGCATATCAGTGGTACAGAGCCTTCAAGGACGGTCGTGAAGTGGTCGAAGACTTGCCTCGTTCCGGACGCCCATCGACGGCTTCGATCGAAGATAACGTCGATGAAATTGAGGAAAGGGTGCTGGAAAACCGTCGTATCAGCTTGAGAGAGATAGCACATGATCTTAAGATATCCCACGAGTCCGCACGTACGATTTTGATTGATATTTTGGGCATGAGAAAGGTGGCCGCACGACTCGTACCGAAAGACCTGAATTTTCTTCAAAAATGTCATCGCGAACAGGTTGCTTCAGACATGCTGGATCGCTGTAATTCCGATTCTACATTCATGGAACGCATTATAGCTGGTGCTGAAACCTGGGTCTACGAGTACGATATGCAAACAAGCCAGCAATCATCGGAATGGGTGGCAAAAAATGAGCCGAAACCGAAAAAACCACGCCAAAGCCGCTCGAAAATGAAGGTGATGCTCATTGTTTTCTTCGATATCCGTGGCGTGGTGCACTACGAATTTGTTCCAGAGGGTCAGACGGTAAACAAGGAGTATTACCTAGGCGTTATGAAACGTTTGCGTGAGCGTATCCGTAAGAAGCGGCCAAATTTGTGGGCGAACAACTCATGGATTTTGCATGACGATAACGCGCCTTCTCACCGAGCTACGATTGTGACTGACTTTCTCGCCAAAAACTGAACAAACGTGCTTCAGCAACCACCGTATTCGCCGGATTTGGCTCCCTGCGACTTTTTCCTCTTCCCAAAACTAAAATTGCTCCTTCGTGGCACCCGTTTTGAGTCGATTGAAGCCATAAAACAAAATTCGGCGCGAGAGCTAAAGTCCATCCCGGAAAGCGCCTATACAAAATGTTTCGATAATTGGAAGTGCCGTTGGCATAGATGTATTGGAGCAAATGGAGCCTATTTTGAAGGCGATCCAATAAATTTTGACGATTGAATGTAAAAATGTTGTTTTAATTGAAAATTCCCGGTACTTTCTTGACAGAGTAGTATAACTAGACTCTAAAAACGTTCATGTCAATGTCAAATTTTCTATGTGCCACTTGTTAAGTTGTTCCTCAAAGAGACATAGTTAACTGAGTTTGTAATTATTAGTGGCTACGTTATTATCATTCGCGTTTGAACCGTTCTCGAGACTACATGCCTGATATCAGAGACCCATCTTATCTCTTCAAGTCACCTAATGCAAAGGTACGTAAACAAATACCTAATTTCCTTTGAGTGAAAAAAGAAAACACTGAGCACGATGAGTAGATACAATATTTGCCTTAAGGACATATTAAATATGGCTACCAGCAATCCATGACAAGCGGTCGTCAAAAAAAAACTTTCAAATCCTTCATCTGAAATTATTGAAAATCCAAAAATTGAAACCAATAATAAATTCCAATATCTGAACAACGAAACTACCACTACCAATAATGGGGAAACGCCACCGAGAAAACTGAAATTGCCACCAATTTTCATATATGGAGTAGCAGATTTCCAAGAGATGATAGAAAAATTATCAAAGGTTATTGATGTTAAACAATACTACTCAAAAACAGTCTTAAACGACTGCGTGAAGATAAATGCTCATTTACCTGAAACCTATAAAGCTGTCGTTAAATATTTACGAGATGAAAATATTATTTTTCATACATACCAGAATAAAAATGACAGAGCTCATAGAATAGTTATCAGAAACATCCACTTCAGTATTTAGGCAGACGAAATGAAGTCAGAAATAGACAAACTAGGACACCAAGTCTGGAATATGAGCAACATAAAAGAACGGATGAAAAACCTATTTAAACTTTTCTTTGTTGATTAAGAAGTAAAAGAAAATAACAAAGGCATATATATATATATATATATACAAAATTGAATTACTACCAAATAAGAAAATAAACTTGAAACCACCAAGAAGAAAACGTGAAATATTACAATGGACTGTGTGCCAAGAACATGGTCAATCAAAATCATACCATTTATGTGCGTAAAATGTGGTGAACAACACGATTCTAAAAGTTTGAAAAACCAAACTCAACTCTATCCAGATGTACACTATGTAAAAACAGTCACCCATCGAACTACAAGGGTTGTCAGGTCTATCAACTCCTGACTCGAACCAAGAATCACAAGAAAATATCCAGACACTATAACATATCAAATCTCTCAGCAATAAACTGTGAAATGAATCAAAAACCCACCATGAGTACTACCGAACAAAACAAACCGTTTTATGCCCGAGTACTCCAACAAGAAAGATTACTTTCAGAAGCAAATCAAAAACGCCTTAGAAACCTAGATGACAATTTTTCTTTCAGATATTAAAGTCATGAGCACACAAATGATGAACCAAAATCAGATTATTCTTAACACTTGTTAACAAACTGAATAAGATTAAAAATGATGAATTTAAAACGGATAGCTTCATAGAATGCAAACTGCCTTCCTTACCATAAACATAAATTAATAACATTCATGAATGTATATGAAATAGACATAATTCTAATTTCACTGAAAGAACAGCTTTTCAACTCCCGCATTACACCTAATCTGCTGAACATTCTGATGGCAGATTACATGGTGGCTACGCCATATTGATCCGAAAAAATCTCAAACACCATATATTGCCAAATTACTTAGCTGATGGGTTACAAGCCACTAATATTAGGCTCTACACAGAAACTTGGAAGTTTGATGTATCAGCCATTCATTCACTCTCCACCTCGACACAATATAGCAGAAAACCAAAATGGAATTTTTTAAACATGAAACGAAGAATTCTAGTAAAAGGAGACTGAAACGAAAAGCATGCTCACTACGGATCAGGACTTTTAAATTGCAAAGGACGCAATTTGATGAAGGTTATAACAACCAGAAATTTCACTTCGAATACCAACTTACTGGCCACCTGATACCAATTAAATCCCAGAGATCTTGCTCTTTCTCGTCACAAATTGTGTTACAAACAACTTTATACAAATAGAATCGACTCCAGATCTATTATCGGATAATACACTGATTTTGATAACCCTCAGTACAGCCACCAAATACCAATAGGATAAAACTACGCTTACAATAAATAGGACAGACTGAAACTTCTTTCAAGAAATACTCCCTGCCAATATAAAACTAGATATTGAACTGAAAGATATTGAAGACTTGGACGCAGCTTCAAAGCATATAACCGATTTGGTTCAGAACGCAGTCGAGGAAAGCACACCCTCTCAACTAAGAATGAATTAATTTGCAAATTCGTGAAATGTTAGCTGCCCAAAAGTGAAGCTAGAGGCAAATGACAGAGATTTCACCACTTGGTGGACAAAACAGGATACAATCATTTGGGTACGAGACTCCATAACAAACTGCAAGAATATTCCAACCCACAATTCAAAATAAAGACAACAACGGTGAATAAAATATCTGGAAGGCTACAGAAAAATACAGAATGAAAACTTCCGAAAAAACAAATGGAGAATGAGCGAAGTCTGATGAGGAGAAATCAATTTATTTTCAACACACTTGTCACAAATATTCACGCCTATTAATCCCTACCCAGACAACAAAGATACTGAAATTAGATCATTCTTGGATAGTACTTATCAGATATCCCTTCACATAAAACCGCTCAAACCCAAAGAAGTTTTTCACGAGATCAAGAAACTGAAGAATAAAATAGCACCCGATTTCGATCTGATACCAGTAAAGTTTTTGAATAATATGCCACAGAAAGCTATAATATTACTCAATTCAATATACAACGGAATGATGAGTAAATTTGATTTTTCCACCATCTGAAAATATGCAGAAATGGTTATGATATCAAAACTGAACAAACCTGAACACGATGTAAAATCCTTTAGGCCGACGAGCCTATTACAAATTTCAGAAAAATTGTTTGTGAAATTTCTGTTCAAAAGATAGTAGAAGGATATCGATCTGCACAATTCTTTACCAAATTATCAACTGAGATTTAGAGAAAGAAAACCATTCAGCAAACAAAAAATACACCACCGCTGTATAAACAGCACTGCTGTATTTTTAGTCTCATCTCAAAGTTTTGACAAGGTTTGGCATAATGGATTACTCTACAAATTAAAAAAACTTTTTCCACAGTCCTACTATCTGATTCTGAAATCATACGTATCCGATCGATATTGTACTGTAAAATATGGCGATGCTTTATCTAGCAAAATTTAAATAAAGCAGAGGTTCCATAGGGAAGTATACCGAGTCTTCTACTCTATCTGATTTATACATCTGATATTCCAGAAAAGCAGACCATTACACTAGCCACTTTTTCAGACGACATAGAGACATTGACAACCCATTAGAACACAGCAGCTTCTTCCAAATTTCTCCAAGAATATCTTAATGATCTGGAACAATGATAAAAAACATAGCGCCTCATCAGCAACGAAACAAAATCCGCACTAATTACATTTATCAACAAAAGAGATATATGTCCGCCAGTAGAAAAGAAAAACAAATTTCAAATAAAACAGAAGCTAACTTCCTGGATATTCAATTGTACCAACGCCTGTCTTGGAAAGAGCACATTCAAGTTGAAATACAATTGGCTAATGGGCAGAAAAGCGAAACTTTCTTGCCGAAATGAGTTATTGATCTTTAAAGTCATAATAAATCCAATATGATCATGAGTAATCCAATTCTGGAGATGTGATAAGACTTCCAATATTCAAATTATTCAGTGACTTCAATCCAAATTACTACGTTTTCTACAAATCCACCATGGTATGGTTCCAATTTAATAATACATAATTTGATGGTCCTCTTCTTTAGTGACGAAATCAGAAAACGTTCAAGAAAATCCCACTGAAACCTGAAGGGACATGAAAACAGCATTATAGATCAGCTGGCAGAAAACCCGTTCAACACAAGAAGATTACGAATGACTGGGCTAATGAAGTATAGTAAAGAATTATCAATAATATTTGATAACTTCTGCCTGCCTTTTTACAACACATCACATTTACTTAATACTTGTAAAAAGTAGATTGTTCAATAAATGTTGCAAAAAAGTTACTACAGGCCTGATAAGTGTTATAATAATAATAATGATATTTATTCACTCTGACTTCACTATAGTACTAGTTTGGTTAAAAATCGACCCAGTTCAATTAAAAACATTTGCTGCAAATAACGTTTCGAAAATAATAGAGATATCTCCTGTGAACCAGTGGAGATACGTTCAAAAAACAATAATTTCAGGAGGCATAAAACCTAGCGAATTGTATTCAATATGGAAGGTTATTTATTTAAGTATTTTTGACAAACATCCATTTCTTATCAGATTTAAGCGTGTTGCAGCATATTTCTTCTGATTCAAGGAACTAACTTTACGTAAGATCAAATCAAATTCCAATTCAACAGTTGAGAAGTTGAAATATTCATTGAGTTCACTAATAAGACTTGAGCAGATTACAGTATTTTAGCAAGTAATCAATGCACTTAAGTTACGTCGACCACTACACCCCATAAGTGAACTCATGAATCTTAAGCATTTTTTGGACGAACAGAGTTGAAGGTAGATTGAAATATTTAATCGTTACATTGTCACAAAAAAAGGAGATCATTTTACCTAAAGCACACAGATCAACTAGGTTTATCGTAGAATCAGATCATCTGAAGCATATATATTCAAGAGTTCAAAATTTACTATCTCTGATCATACTTAATTAATGGCCAATTGATGGCCAGGGTTATCAGAGATTGTGTTGAATGCATCGAAGCTAATTTAACGACAACGAAATTTTTGATGGAAGAATTATATATCGCTAGAGTCACTGCCAGTAGATAATTTTTAGAATGTGGACTGGATTATGCAGGTACCATGTTAATTAAAGAAGGATCAATTCGTAGAGACAAAGTAAATAAAGGCGTTCATTTGTATTTTTGTATACTTCTCAATACACGCCATTCATATTGAACGCGTCAACTAATAGCTTTCCTCTCAAATAGATTTATTGAACGAAAAGGTGAACTATCGAAAATATTTTCTTACAAGGGCTCGACTTTCAAAGGAGCCCATAAATAGTTTTTAGAATTGAACAAACAGTTTACTGGTAGATAAAGCCCACAAAAATTAATTAGGGAATTCTACTACTCCATGAGGTATCGAATGGTCATTCATTAGCGCGAAATCGCCTCATATGAGAGGTATTTGGGAGGCAGCTTTTAAGTCTACAAAATATCATTTTAAACGAAGTTTAGGTATTGAAGAAATATACACAATTTCGATACATATTGAGTCTTGCTTTAACTCGAGAACGCTCTCCTCCTGATCCGAGTGATGACATACGTCTGATTCAGCCCAATTTTTAATTGATGGCTCATTAGTCCGCTCCTCTACGGATACATTAATATTAACAGATTATCTCATTATCAACGTATCCACGAGTTAGCTCAGCTTTTTTTGTTCGGATAGTCCAAGTAGTATTTGACGCATTTGCATCAGAGATATAAGTGGAAACTAGCAGATGTTGAACACAAGGTTGGCGACTCAGTCATCTTCAAGGAAGACAACATTCCTTCTTTCCGTTGGCACATGGCACGGATAGTTGACATCCTCTCAAGAGCTGATAATCTGACCCGTGTTGTGTCTGTGAAATTGTCAAGTGATAGCGTATTTAAACGCTCTATAAACAAGGAGTGCTTCCTACCAGTGGAAAAATAAAGAAAGGAAAATGACGTGAATAAAATGTTGTGATTACCTCATTTGACAATCGAGTCGAAAATCCATTTTTTTGTGGGAAAATTATTCTAGATTAATTTTCATTATCGTGGTATACGAATTTCATTCCTGCTTGTGTAAATGTGTTGCAATAATATGTTCAAGTTTTAGTACACCAACACTTTTTGAGGTGGGCGGCTTAGGTATAATCAATGTTAAGAGCTTGCTCTACGTGGCAACCCTGGCAACACTTTTCATTCCCACCAAACACTCGGAGGGTCTCGTATTCTGCTACCTGGCAAGGGATAACAGGAAAGGCTACATGCTTCTGTTTCTCATTTTTCTCGCAGTTATTCTACAAACAACATGTATTGTACACTTAACCCGTTACAAATAAATATAAATTAGTTCAGCTACATGCATAAGTTTTTTCTATATTCGGATATTTCTGATGTAATAAAAAATAGTCAGTTGAAGAAATGGCAAATCACAACAATGCTGAAATGGCAGATATGAATTTCGTGAATGGAAATACGAGTAGATCAATCGCTCATTGGCTCTATGCTGAGTTATACCTGAAAAGGGTATCAACTGATCATAGCATGTTTCGGTATTATAATCAACGTCTTCCAGAAAGAAGAAATTTCTCAAGAATTAATGTTGATAGTAAAAGTTTTCAAGAATTAAGAACTGTGCATTTGACGAAGCTAAACTTAATTTACTCGAAGAATTTTACCAAATTGTACCAGAAAAAATATTCAAATATCTTGAATATAAGCCGTTACCTGGTATTAAGAATTCCGGAAGAGCAACTCTTATAGCCTTGTTACATCCAACGAGTCCTAGGGATTTTCTATCTCGCTTAAGTTTTCGTCAGTGAAACATTTCATGAGCATCTATTATAAATTTTGTAAGTATTTTTCTCATGTTTGACTATTATGAAAATGACTAATGAATTCCAGGAAAAGTTAGCTTCATCAGTTCATTACTTCATTAAGTAAGAATTGCGAAACTTTAAATTGAGTGAGATAGAAAATCTCTAGATTAGCGGGCTTAGATGTAAAATAACAGTTTTTTTCGCAGTTCTGAATACCAATGTGTAATAATAGGCCTATGTTATACTTAAGAATACAGATATGAATTTAGATCAGAAAAAGTGTATTGAATAAAACTCGAACACTTGAGGATCGCAGCCGACAAGCGGCGTTAATAGTTGATGTTGAAAGTTAGCATAAACAACGGGCAAGAATTTTAAAGCAACAATACATTAATCAATGGGCTGATTCATTTAAGTTCAATCAAAGGATAGATTCATTTAAATTTACAACAGGAGGTCTTGGGGACGGAAGTTTTCATACTAGAAAAGGTTAGTGCGCAAATATTCTCAGGAAAGTCGAGATAAGAAATGGACAAGTCAAAAGATCTGGATGTTCTAGACGTGTGTAGGTGTTTTAAGGCGATGGGAATTTCGAAAAAGTCGACGTAGGAAAATTTTGAGTGGGAAGAAAGAACCCAACATTTTACAGATTGGAAAAAAGGAAAGTCAGTCACTAACTAATCGTTTCATTTAGTTCAACTCCGTTGGATAAAAGGAAAGATAAGAATATAGTGCTTGTTTGAAGGAGTGGTGTGCCTTTGAGCTAATACCAACAAACCCGTGAAGGAGATTCAGCTTTTGACCATGGTATCTGGTTTTTGTGTATGGGTGTCCCGAAAAAGGTAGGATTTTTTTGGCTGTAACTTCACTAACATTTTCCTAGTAGATTTAAATGGAAATTGTTTACGGGTAAGAACGACAATATGGCATAATAAAATTAACAGTCCAGGGTCATGAAGTTTTTCAAAAATGGATCCATATAATAACTACGATTTGATATTAGAATATCGTTTTACAATCATTGGTTTTCAAAAGATTTTGAAAAGTTATGAATATTGAAATTTATATCGACTGTCAACATTTAATTCATTTTATGTTATATCTCATTTAAATTTGGTAATTTCGGCTTTATTTGAATATCAAAACAAATTAAAATATGTTTATCTTCTAAAATTTTAATTTTAAAAAATTTTTATTCAAAAAAACTTTTAGAATTAAATTAATGTCTAAAACAAGCACCGCTTACATTTAATAGACGTATATAATCAAAACTCAATATATAATGACAAATGAAATAAATAAACCAAAAGATATACGAAAGTCATTAAAACTAATAAATAAATATTTGAAGGAGACAAAATTTTGTTTCTGGTCTTACCTTCAAGAACGCCAATTGCCTTTTAAAAACATGAACACACTTAAAGGACTTCTCAAAGAATATAATTTATTTGAAATATTTAATATATTTAAATATTCGAATAAGTAAATTCAGAAATCTCTCAAAGCATGCACAATTTTGTCTCCTTTAAATATTTATTTATTAATTTTAATGACTTTCGTATATCTTTTGGTTTATTTATTCCATTTGACATTATATATTGAGTTTTGATTATATACTACTCTGTCAAGAAAGTACCGGGAATTTTCAATTAAAACAACATTTTTACATTTAATCGTCAAAATTTATTGGGTCGCCTTCAAAATAGGCTCCATTATTCCAATACATCTATGCCAACGGCACTTCCAATTATCGAAACATTTTTTATAGGCGCTTTCCGGGATGGACTTTAGCTCTCGCGCCGAATTTCGTTTTATGGCTTCAATCGACTCAAAACGGGTGCCACGAAAGGAAAATTTTAGTTTTGGAAAGAGGAAAAAGTCGCAGGGAGCCAAATCCGGCGAATACGGTGGTTGCTGAAGCACGTTTGTTGAGTTTTTGGCGAGAAAGTCAGTCACAATCGTAGCTCGGTGAGAAGGCGCGTTATCGTCATGCAAAATCCATGAGTTGTTCGCCCACAAATTTGGCCGCTTCTTACGGATACGCTCACGCAAACGTTTCATAACGCCTAGGTAATACTCCTTGTTTACCGTGTGATCCTCTGGAACAAATTCGTAGTGCACCACGCCACGGATATCGAAGAAAACAATGAGCATCACCTTCATTTTCGAGCGGCTTTGGCGTGGTTTTTTCGGTTTCGGCTCATTTTTTACCACCCATTCCGATGATTGCTGGCTTGTTTGCATATCGTACTCGTAGACCCAGGTCTCATCACCAGTTATAATGCGTTCCATGAATGTAGAATCGGAATTACAGCGATCCAGCATGTCTGAAGCAACCTGTTCGCGAGTCGTGCGGCCACCTTTTTCATGCTCAAAATATCAATCAAAATCGTACGTGCGGACTCGTGGGATATCTTAAGATCATGTGCTATCTCTCTCAAGCTGGTACGACGGTTTTCCAGCACCCTTTCCTTAATTTTATCGACGTTATCTTCGATCGAAGCCGTCGATGGGCGACCACTTCACGACCGTCCTTGAAGGCTCTGTACCACTGATATGCACGAGTTTTCGATAGAGCATTATCACCAAAGGCCTTTTGCAACATTTTCATTGCATCGGCACACATAAATTCATTTGCAACACAAAACTTTAAACAAATTCTTTGCTCAACGTAATCACCCATAGTAAAAATCGGCACGCACTCTGACATCGACTGACTTAATCAGCTGTTGCAAACACACTAGTTGACATATCCCGCTCAAGCTTGGCATAGTAATTAAGGACAGTGGTACCAACCTAGGAAAAAAAATTTTTACCTGCCTCATTTCCCCGCCAGATTTAAATCGATAATTCCCGGTACTTTCTTGACAGAATGTATGTCTATTAAATGTAAGCGGTGCTTGTTTTAGACATTAATTTAATTCTAAAAGTTTTCTTGAATAAAAATTTTTTGAAATCAAAATTGTAGAAGATAAACATATTTTAATTTGTTTTGATATTCAAATTTTGGTATATTTCTTCTATCAAGTAAAAGGCCTTTCTATTTTATTTTATTTCGGCTTTATCCATATCCTCAGAAAATACTTTCGAAACAAAAGAATTACCCTTCGTACGACGAGCACGAACCCAATTTCATTCCAAAAAGGGAGTTTAGTAATGTGAGTATATGACTTCATATATTTTCGAGTTGGGAACTAGGTCCAGGAATTATAAGTAGAATGTAGTGAATGGTGGCAGCGGTAGGGTCTAATAGTTAAAAAAAGTTCATATTGTAGAAAGAAATGTGTTATTCGTTTCTCCATTTTTTTTAAATTCGAGAAAATTTTTTCATTATTTAAATAGTAAAATTCACTTAATTCTTTTAAATTTCGGAAATATAGAGTTTAAGACAGTTACCCTCATTATATTAAGGCTAAACACCCTTATATATCAAAGGTAACGACCCTGTGTTTCACAAAGTAATGGTATTTATTTTCTGGTATTTATTCCGCGAGAATATTCGAGTAAGTTTCTAGCGTCACAGTTATATACCAGGTGTTAAAAAACGAAGGTTCAATATTTTGGGAGCTAATTATAGACTTCAAAATAAGTGTAAAGTTTCATATAAACATGGGTTCGCAAATGGGCCGTGTTGGATATATAAGCTCATTTAATTATTTGAATATTTTGATATTTACAGATATATTCTGTTGGCCTTCGACATATTCAATTTCAAAAAATTATATTCAATATTATAACTTCAGGAATTAAATTACTGTCATATAAGCACTGCTTATATCAAACGACATATAAAATAAACATTCATTATAAGACATCCAAATGAGATAACAAAATCCAATAAATATAAATTGTTGACAAAAATCCTATAAATTAAATATTATGAGTAGACAAAATTTTGTTTCTGCTCATCCCTCTTATGGAAAGAAATATCTCACAAAAATGTTTAACATGATCTTAAGAATTTCATCATTAAACAATCTTATTTAGAATATTCAATATTACTGAATATCTAACTGAGTTAATTTTTAGTAAATCTGAAGATATGTAAAAACATTACTAAAAAACAAGTTTTAAGAGAGACTTTGCCCGTCAGTACCGAATCATATTCAATAAAATGAAATTTCAATCAACAAAAAACATTTACTTACCTTTAACAATTCAGAAAGCGTCTTGGCGAATGAATACTGAACATTTAAATGGAGTCCAATGGTAACTCAGAAATAAATGGTTCTTTGGTTATGGATATATAAGCGATTTTCGGTTTTCAAATCAACTATTAACGCAACCAAATACGATATTCGATTTATTTTCATCTTTCAGATGTCTTATTTACTGAAATTAAAATGTTTTTCAGTCGGTTCATTAATAAAAATCACAGCTTGCATCAAACATTTGGTTTTCATATGACATTTACGTACTTTTATTGGGTAATTTGAATCCGATTCGAGTTGTTTGCTTTCTTCCACTTTGTTATCAAGAAATAGTTATTATTCCTGAATTTGAACTGCCTTATTCTCATATTGAAATGAGTGATATGGTTTTCATGTATGGCCGTGCCAACGGAATTGGTCCTGGAGCACGTCGCCTTTATGCAGAGGCTTATATACCGACCGTCAACTTCCTTCTCATATGACGTTCAATCAAGTTTCTAGACGATTGAGGGAAACTTAAAAAAAAACGCACGTGATACTGGACTTCCAAGATCATTAGTACCTACTCCAAAAGTCGAAGAGCAAATTTTAAATATTGTTCTTGATTGTTTTGGTCTCTACTTGATGGAAATTCATCGCGTATGATTTGAAGTAAAACACTTTATTTCCGCTTATATTTATTGTTCACAACAATTTTTTCGTCAATTACATATTGAATTGAATTTGTCCTTACTTGGTGAAAATCCATATTAAATAATATTTATATAAGGTTAATATGATTTTCACAAATTTTTATTGTTATATTTACAACAGTCGTTTCGCTATTACAGTAGCATCATCAGGCAAGATTACATTTTGAATAACAGTTATTCAGAATGTAATATTGCCTGATGATGCTACTGCGATAGCAAAACGATTATTGTAAACATAACAATAAAAATTTGTGAAAATCAGAATAACCTTATTTAAATATCAATTACATATTGACTTCATTGAGTGAGTGTAGTTACCATAATCACCCGATGCAGTCAATATGTAATTGACGAAACAATTGTTGTGAGCAAAAAATATAAGCGGGAATAAAGTGTTTTACTTCAAATCATATATTTAAATATTGTGACTGAAAATCCCGGTACAAGTGTAAGAAAAATTTCAGCAGAAATAGGAATAAGTGACCACATTGTCTGGAAAACTATGCATCAACAACTTCTCTATCCGTTCCATAGTCAACGCGTGCAAGCTATTAATCCTCCTGATCATCAGGCCAGAAGAATATTTTGTCAATGTGTTTTAACAAAGATTGCTGAACATCCGTATTTTATTTCTAATATCCTTTTTATTAATGAAGCCGGCTTTACCAAAGATGGAATTTTCAACTTTCATAATAGCCATATTTGGGCGGATGAAAATCCACACGCCATTCACGGCCAGACATTAACATCGTTTCAGTATAAATATCTGGCTAGGTACTTTAAGAAATCGTTTGTCAGGACCAATAGTTTTACCACGGAATTTGATAGGAGCCGCATACCTCCACTTTATTCGAAATACTTTGCCTGATATTCTAGACGTGATACCTTCGAATAAATGGATGAATATTCGGTTTATGCAAGATAGATGGAGCGCCCCCACATTATACACTTGATGTTAATGTTAGGGAACATTTGGTTCAAACATTTCCCAGAAGATTTATAGGACGCGGAGGCCCAGCGCCCGCTAGATCTCCCGATTTTAATCTTTTGGACTTTTTTATTGGGAGTTATTTCAAAATTTTACTGTATGCAACGTCGAAGAGTTGCAACATAGGAATGAACTATCCTGTCAAATTATACGAACACAACTAGGTTTTCTCGAAAAGGTAGGTAATTCCTTCATGCGACGATGAAACTCATGCATTGAAATGGACGGTGGTCATATGGAATATATTTTGTAAAACATTAGAAGTCAAAACTAAATTGAATATTTTCGGTAATTTATCGTATTTGGTTGCACTAGTAGTTCATATTTTGAATACCGAAAATCGCTCATATCACCAAAACGGCTCTTTTGCGGACCCATATTTATATGAAACTTTTTACTTATTTTGAGGTTTAGAATTAGCTACCAAAATATTGAAACGTTGTTTCTCAACACCCGGTATATATCGAAAACATCTACTATCGACGGCAATCTTGTTGGATTTCCTCTTCCTTGTAGGCGTTGATGAAGACGCTCAAATATTATATTCTGACGTTAAATCCTTCCTAGATATAAAAAAATCAAATCACAACAATAAAAATATTTCTCATCATAACTATATTTAACAGTTGCCTACTCACTTCTTCAAAATATTAAAACGCCAGTGAATCAATATGGATTCTACGATTTTTTTCGTAATCAAACTAAAAATTTCAGGTAAGAAATATTTAATTTCTGAACATTTAGTTCAGAAAAATTGTTTTTCGAATCAATTCCATAAGGTGAAGGTTATGATTTAAAATAAGGGTTGATTTCTTCGCCGCTTTTTAGATAGCGTTAGCGAATTATCAAATTTTATTCTTCTAAAGTCAATATAGGATATATACTAGACTGATTCAAATAAATCGACTCATTTTTTTGTTCTTATTTATATCGAAAATCGTCTTCGTAATGGTAAAAAAAAATACTGTGAAAGTTACAGCTCTCAATATTAATATTAAGAGGTGCTGCATCGTGAATTTTCATTTCCCATTTAAATAACATGGGAAGGATGATCGCTTGGACTTTGGAATTTTTTAACTCTCGGTAGAGATGATCTTTTGAAATGATCGAAATAGATTTTGATAGAAAATTTAACGCTCTACAAAAAAGGTTTTTTACAATTTTTTGATATATTTATTTTTTGAAAAGTTATTTAACGTTAAAGTTGGATTGATTAGAAATTTTTATATTTTTCTCATTTTCCGACGCACCTATTAAGTTTATGAAAAAATTTTTGGAACATTATTTGTAGAAAATTCAATTTCCTATAATTTATCTTCAAAAAAGTATTTGATATTTCTCAAAGATCATAAATTACCTGCAAAAAACAAAAATTTCTCTAAATAAATGTCATTTTACTTTTTAAAATCAATCATTACACTTCAATAAATAGATTTCCAACTAACAAATTTATTGTTTATTATAATCAAAATAACATATATCGTTACACTAAAAGATTTTTACTACAATTGGGAAATTTTTTAAATTGCTATAAACAATAAATTTGTTAGTTAAAAATCTATTTATTGAAGTGTAATGATTGAATTCGAGAAGTAAAATGGCATTTATTTAAATAAATTTTTGTTTTTTGCAAGTAATTTATGATCTTTAAGAAATATCAAAAACTCTTTTGGAGATAAATTATAGGAAATTGAATTTCCTACAAATAATGTTCTTTAAAATTTTTTCATAAAATTAATAGTTGCATCGGAAAATGAGAAAAATATAAAAATTTCAAATCAATCCAACTTTAACGTTAAATAACTGTTCAAAAAATAAATATATCAAAAAATTGTAGGGGATCATTTTTGTAGGGCGTTAAATTTTCTATCAAAATCTATTTCGATCATTCTAAAAGATTATCTCTACCGAGAGTTAAAAAATTCCAAAGTCCAAGCGATCATCGTTCCCATGTTATTTAAATGGGAAATGGAAATTCACGATGCGGCACCTTTTAATATTAATATTAAGAGCTCTAACTTTCACAGTACTTTTTTTTATCCTTACGAAGACGATTTTCGATATAAATAAGAAAAAACAAATTAGTCGATTTTTTTGAATCAGTCTAATATATACAATACAATAAAATCAAAACTCTTCCTTCAGTTTCAACGGGCACTATCATGGGAGGGAAGGGGCTTATAGCAAAAAATTATATGAAATATTTCTCTAAATTTGAGCTAACAAAATACCTCACAACAACTCGGAAACACTATACACAAACATTAATAATATGAATTTTCATTTAGTAAAGTAAAAACACCCTTTGCAAAATAGGAATATTATTAGATTGTATTATAGTTTCTTGATGTTTAATGAATCTCATCATTGCCCATATGACCGATTTTTGGTGTTGCGGCAATATTTAATCACTTGAATTGTTCAGCATTTCCGCGGATGAAGTTCATTTACTGTGTGATTCATAGGGTTGTTATCGACTAAAATTTATAACGTTCGACCTTTCGACCCCACTCGAACAATAAACTTTCAAACCTTTGTTGGAACATTGTTAATTGATCGTTCGACTAAATTCATTATTTCCAACAACTGCTTCGTGCTTTATACTCCCTAACATATCCAAAAGTCGGTTACATTCTCCATTCGTCCGCTCTGTCGACAGGCCTACAAACAATATCGAAGTGTTTAAATTGTAATGATGTCTGTTCCGCTGGTTCTAGATTCCAGCAGATTACCTCCATGCTTCTGATATCTCGCTGAAACTGTACACGTGCATTTTACAACCCCTCCGGGGCAGCTGCCATGATTCCGTACGTTATTCCACTTAACTCTGCTTGAATTGTTTGTGACGCTACGAATTCCGTCGGTACACAATCCGAGTAGCTAATACTTCCGAGGAGTCGAATTCCCTCGTTATATTTGTCTTCAGAATTGTCGGAAGGATATAACGAGATAAATTATTCTCTGAGAAAGTTTTTGGGAATAATATCCTGAAATTTCGGGGTTGAGTGGAATGAAGTACGTTTTTCGTGATCATTATGCGAAACACAGTGGAACTGATACAAAATGCTGAGTGGTTTTCAGACTTTCATTATCTTAGATTTCTCTAGCAGCTATCATTTTACTAGCTTTCACAATACAACCTTATCCTTAAACAATTTTCTCAATCAATTTATCTACATTTGCCGCATGAACTTCATGAAATTATTTTATTAATTCGAATGTGAATATTTATATAGAAATTTTTTATGTATAAATTTTATTCACAGAAGAAAACAAGGCCTGTGTGAAAAATAATGGGAATCTTAAAGATTTTAGAGAATAAATATATAAGATGATTATTTCTAGATATATTGAGGTTCCATTAAATTTATTCATTTTGCAATGGATCTTTAGTATATTTAGTGACTTATGTGTAATATCTCGGAACCTTACCGATTTCCTGAATATACTCGAAATAATGAAATCTGAATAATTTGTTTCATAGTGGAGGAAAAAATGCATTTGAGGAAATATCAAATTTCAGTTACTTCACTTGCTGAGGTTGGATATTTCTACGTATTGAATTATTTGATTTTCTGTATATAAATCATCGAACAAAAAACTAAACTGTAACGTTGGATTACCGTAAGACTAAAGCAGCGCGACGATTGTGTTACTTCAAAAGTGTAGAGGCCATTTTTATGAAAAAAATTATTTTCTTCACCAATTCGGTCTCAAACTCCAAATAATGTCCAATTATTTTTCGAAATGCGAATTATTCTAATTCCCGATTTACACCAATCCAAATCTAAAAACTGAAATGAACAAGAACTGATTAATTAGTGCAATAATTAACAATGCTACATTTTATGGACTGCATCTAATGTAGTATGGTGAAGATTTTAACTTCGAAGAGCACTGGTGCCTATAGTTGATTCATCTTATAATGATAAACCACAACGACTATGAGGGTTTGAACGAAAACTCGAACATTTATAACAAAATCTGATAAGTAATTCTTGGTTTATTGTATATAAAAAAATTTGAATATCAAAACAAATTAAAATTAAAATATGTTTGTCTTCTACAATTTTATTTTTAAAAAATTTTTATTAAAAAAACTTTTAGAATTGAATTAATGTCTAAAATAAGCACCGCTCACATTTAGTAGACCTATATAATCAAAATTCAATATATAGTGTCAAATGGAATAAATAAACCAACAGTTATACGATAGTCATTAAAATTAATAAATAAATATTTAAAGGAGACAAAATTTTGTTTCTGGTCTTACCTTTAAGAACACCAATAGCCTTTTAAAAACATGAACACACCTTAAGGAATTCTCAAAGAATATAATTTATTTGAAATATTCAATATATTTAAATATTCGAATAAGTTAATTCAGAAATCTCTCAAAACATGCATTATATCTTCAAAAAACAAATATAATTCTAAGCAATCCCTTCTTCGGTCCTGAATAATATTCCAAATATCAAAATCAAAAAACTAACCTATATGAACAACGCACACGTGTAAAGAAATGAATGTTTCGAAACACAGATCAACTTTATAATTCAAGATTGATCTATGTTCTGACAAAATCAAATCATTATATTGTATATAAACCAACTAGAAAGGTACGCTTATTATACGAAAAAAAATATAATATATTTCTATACGTGGATTACTCAATAATAGTCACCATAATATTGTACCAAAATACCAGAAACGACAAGGGTGATTACCTCACTGATGATGCGATATCTTGGATCGAAAGGTCAAGGGTTGATTATTGCCGGAGTAACAATGCAAGTAAGATAGATAATAATAATAATAATGATAGATGGATAAATAAGCTCATGGAATGGAGTCCAATAATAATATAATAATATTGTTTATTCAGAATACATAATAATACAGAAATAAAAATTAATACAGAATCAACAAAAAAAAAACTTCGGAAATACTATCATATGTTGCAACTAAGAAAGAGCTGAGAATAAAATTTTCGAGCATTTTTTAAAACTAATTTAAATCAATAAACAATATCCTCCAAAAACCAATGGTTGCGGAAGAAAGTTCTATGGTCTTTAGAATCCACTCACAAAAATGCATGGGCACATATGAGAGGTAACTTTTCAAGCATAACACGCCCTTTGATGTTTGATGTTGTCATCTCAGGATGATTATATACGCTATTGCAGCTCTATCAGTTATTTTCAAATAATTTTTGACGTATTTGCTGAATAATTTGAGGGAATTTAGTGAATTGAATAAAGTCTTCAGTTCGAGCTCTAACGAGTTGAAAATCTGAGGAGTGATGTCTTATTGTGATTGATTGACAAGTATCTGTATTTGAATGCTTTGAATATATCTTTCAGGTCTCCTTCAACTTGCACTTGTAAATCTTTCCATGTAACATCTTTATATAGGATCGCCGTATCACCTGCAAAGCAGATCATCTTCCCCACACAATTGACCTCTAGGATATCATTCATATAAATTGTGAAAAAACGAGCCATAGTACCATACCCTGCGGTACGCCACATTGGATGTGCAATGGGCTACTGCATGTACCATCAACTTGAACCATCTGATCTGATCTGTTTTCCAATTAGGTACTGAAGAGTTGAATGGGTATCCCACGAGCACCGATGTTCTCCAAAACACTCAGTATTACATTATGATCAACCGTATCAAAGGCCTTTGAAAGGTCCAAGAACACACACAGAGCCACCTCATCAGCATCCAAATTCTTATAAACCATGTCAGGCAGGTGTGAAATAGCATTTGATATGATCTTGTACTTCCCCAAATAGTTGTGTAATGTCTTTCCAATAATTTTTTCGAATAAATTGGCAAACGAGATAATCACTGATATGGGCCTATAATTCGATTGTGTATTGCTCCTTTTCATATACTGGTTTCACAATTGAAATCTTGAATTCTCCTGGGCAATAACCAGATTGTATTATATTCAAAATGTGTGCCAATGGGATAGCTACTTCGTCATTAACTTTCTTCAGAGTACCACCTGTAACTGAATCATATCCAAATAATGTATTGTCTTTCAAGTCATTGACTACTGAATAAACTTCTTCTGGAGTAGTTGGGTGTAAAAAAAACGAATGATCAAATTTTCTCTGCTGTGATGTTGGTAAGCCACCAAAGTTATCATACTTGAAATATCTGATCGAATATTAATGAAATAGTCGTTGAAAATATTTGCCATTGTTTCCGTATACTCAGTTATTGTACCATCCTTTCTCCGAATACCCTGCACTGCATCCCGATTTCCACCCTTCTAATTCTCATAAATATAGAGAGGCGTATTCATTTAGATATATAGGAGGAAGTTTAGTTGACAACGCTTTTAGCAATGAAAATTTGTTGTTAAATCCCCGAAATAAGTTTTCAACTGACATGTCAATTGATTTAATTGTGACAAGTTTGCCAAATATTTTACAAGATAGAATTAATCGATAAAATGTAACAACTTTCGAGAAATATTGAGTGAGCTGCGAAAGCTAGAAAGTTCGAAAAAATATAACAACGATCAGAATAAAGAAAATCATAGAATGAATAAATCTGCCGAACAAATTATTTCCTATTCACAAACGAATAGAAAACCAGTTAAGAAGGAACCATGCTCAATTTGTGATTTTTCAGTAAGATTCCATCCGGAGACTTTATGTCGGCTAAGGAATAAATCCAATAATTTTGAACAAAAGAACGTACCCGGTAACATAAGAACTGTAAACAATGTTGGGGTACAGGATTAATTAAATCTGGCCATTTTAAACAGAAAAAACTAAGACTGCTACCATTGATAAAATTGAAGGTGTTTATAAATAATAATGAATAATGTGGAATTTATGATTCGGGCTCAAATATTAGTCTTCTGAATTACAAAGTAGCAGAAAAGTTATGTCTACACTTTCAAGATAATAGAAACATAATCAAAAAAGTCAGTGGCAGGGCCAAATTTTCAGGAAAAATAATTACAAAAATTAGAATGAATAATATCAAAAAAGAAGTTGTACTTTTTGTAGTAAATGAGAAAAATTTCGAGTATGACTCGGACTGGATTCTTTTTCCAATTTTCAATTAAAACAAGATTTTGATTTGAATATTTGTCGAAGATTACATGCGAATGAAGAGAGAAAGATCGATTGTGTCAATAATAATAATGATAACAATGATTACACTATGAATTTCAATGAAGGTAAATCAACAGAACTTTTCGAAGCAAAATTAGACCATTTGAAAACGAATCAGAGAAATCAAATTGAAGTTTTAATAAATGAATATGACCATATTTTTGCGAAACACAAGTTTGATATTGGTCAGGTGCAAAATAATAAGGCACATATAAAATTTTCAGAACACAAATTTATACCAAAAAACCATACAGATGCTCTATGGAGGATCAAAAAGAGATAGCATTCCAAATAGGATGATTGTTGAAAGCGAATCTGATTGAGGAGTCCTTCTCACCTTTTGCATCACCAGTCACTTTAGCATATAAGAGAGATGAAGGGTCTAAAACCAGATTATGTATCGATTTTCGTGAACTCAATAAATTAATTGTTCCCGAACCACAGCCTTTCCCAATAATGGATGAAATCTGAGCCAAGATCCGAAATGCAAAATTCTTCACTACATTAGATGAAAATTCTGCCTTATGGTCGATTCCCATTTGTATCAAAGATAGATATAAGACTTCTTTTGTGACACAGAATGGTCACTGGCAATGAAAATGTTTTCCTTTTGCACGTAAAACATCGCCGGCCATATTTTAACGTATATTGAATAATATTATTAGAAAATAAAACCTGAATTTATTCTGCCTAAATTATATAGATGATATTCTAATATTTTCTTCAACATTTGATCAACATATAGAACATTTGGAGAGTCTCTTGAAAGCAATATGTAATGAAGGATTCAGACTTAAATTTATCAAGTGTAATTTTGCAGAAGAGGAAGTCAAATATTTAGGACACATTATAGGAAACAATACAGTACGACCTATAAATAACAATTTAATTTCAATTAGGAATTTTTCTCCACCAGATACTCGGAAGAAGATAAGGCAGTTTTTGAGTATAGTTAATTTTTATCACAAATATATAAAAGATTCAGCTAGATTATTAGAACCGTTGCATAATTTACTGAGAAAAGATGTAAAATTCAATTGGTCATTGGCTTGTCAGAAAGCTTTTAATAAGGTTAAGAACATCCTTTGTTCTGAGCCAATTCTTGCAATTTTCGACCCAAGTGCCCATATATACCGATGCCAGTATTCAAGGAGTAGGAGCTGTTCTGAAACAAAAACAGATTAATGGTTGAATGAAACCTGTCGCGTATTTTTCTAAAAAACTACATGAATATCAAAAGAACAAGAAAACAATATTCCTAGAAGTCTGGCAATCAAAGAGGCAATTAAGTTTTGGAATTATTGGCTGATAGGACATAAATTTATTGTTGTTACTGACCATAAGCCATTTGAAGAGAAAGAATATCGTACAAGACCAGATGAAGAGCTGGGTGACATGATGAATTTTCACAATTCGATTTTGAGATTAGATATGAACCAGAAAAAAGAAATGTAGAAGTAGATTGCCTTTCCTGACACCCAGTTCTGGAAGAAACGGAGAATATGGACGAATGTATAAGAACAGTTAATTTGGTGGAATTAAATGAAATAAAAAACGATCAACATAATAATCTCTTAAAGATAAATAATATGAGAAGTTTGAATATACATTTGATTTTCACAACAGTAGATTGTCCTTTTTCTAATGGTCTGAATAAACGACTAAATCAGATATTAGTTAACAGAATAAGATGCAAACAAAACGAAAAGAAAACTAGGGCATGGACGAAAATAGCCGATGAATGTATTGAAGAATACAATAGAACAGATCATTCTACAACTGGATACAGCCCAGAATTTTTACTTTGTGGCAGAACTGTTTCCATTACTCCAGAAGAACTTATTGAAGAGAGAAATTTACCAAAAGATAAGGAAATAGTATATAAAAATTTTTTAGCGCTGTCATGAATACAATGAAACTCTGATCGACAAGAATAGGAAACATTATGATTGTAAAATTGGAGACTATGTTTACGTTGAAAATAAATTAAAATTGAATAGAAAAAAACTTGATGAAATAAGAATAGGACCTTTTCCAATAGCGAAAAAAATTTCTATCACTTTATATAAGATAGATATTGAAAATAAAAGAAAGGATAATAACTATTTTCATGTAACTAAGTTGCTCCCATGTGAAAACGCAAACATGTAATGAGGGTTGCATACTTTGTGTGGGGGGATTTAAAAATAAAACTGTTATATTTAGGTAAAACAACTTTGTAACTTCTATGTTCTATGATCTATGTTCTATGTCTAACATTTTAACCTAAAACTGTCACATGTCATATTTAGTTAGCTGTTAGAAATGTGAAATGAGAAACCCGAAGAAATAGCATTGTTTTTGATTTCTTCCAGGTTAGTAAGCTATTTTTTAATTCTTTTCATTTCTTTATATTTCTTTGTATGTTATTATTTTATTTTGTGTATGTTATTCTGGTATATTATAAACTAAAGAATATGAATTCTTCCAGAATCATGACATCAAATCGTGTAATTTTCCCATTATAGAAATAAGAATTGATTACATTCTTATATATATTATATGTATATATATATATATATATATATATATATATATAAATAATTTAAGTAAATTGAGTAATTTGGGAGGTTACAACCTCCCAAATTACCTCCCTTATTTTACTAACTCAATTAAATGTGATAAAATCGGCGGTATGAATCGAAGCAATTTTTTATGGATTTCTTTTGATAGATATAAGTGAAAACTGTTGGATTGTTTCAGCCATTCGTCGATTTGCAACCTTTTTTATATTGTAACCTGTGTGTTTATCCACTTGATATTTTCATACGAATCAAGATATTTATTCATTTGATGAAATAAAATATTATTATATTTATCTTAATCCAGAAATTATTTCCGTGTAT
This sequence comes from Megalocaria dilatata, assembly GCA_034642435.1. Taxonomy (NCBI): domain Eukaryota; kingdom Metazoa; phylum Arthropoda; class Insecta; order Coleoptera; family Coccinellidae; genus Megalocaria; species Megalocaria dilatata. The sequence goes on along the minus strand of CM067859.1, from coordinate 64,159,553 downwards.
TATTTCGCAAAAAAATTTTGATTCCGAATTCATAACAGTTTTTGAATAATTTTATACAATCTATCTTAAATTCGGTATTACCTAAAAAGTTCTAGGATTTCTTTCCTCGAGAAACGAAAATGGTGAAAATGTAGCCTTCTACAATTCTCCGCTTCTGAGAAAAATTGTCATTGATAATTTCCAGAACTATTGTGCTTGAATGCTAGGGTTCTGAAACGTGAACATTCTTCAAGCACTTTTCCCAATGGAATGTGTCGATGTGAAAAATGATATCCTCTGTTGAAGTTACATTGGACACCATCAGCCAGTAGAATGTAGATACCGAAAGAAGCCACATCGTGGCAAAACAATTGTAGTATTAGAACATTTTTTGTGGAATTCAAAATACTGTCTCTTATACATTTTTTTATTTAAAATGAGTTTCCACCAAGTAAAGACCAAATCAATGAAAATTTTGAAGAAAAAGTATTGCAGGTTTTGCACACCATTCAATTTCATTGTTTTTCTATATAGGCAGTAGGTATAATTGGAAAGGCCTCTCATGTATTTTTTGTTTCGTATATTTCATTGCCTTGTGACAAAATTTTTTCAGTTTAGTCACAATTAAATTAAACTTCTATTATATAATTCCACATTTCGTGTTGAAGATCCTGAGAAGTTTAATATAGCGAAAACATTTTTTTCAAAAATCAAATAAGAGATGTTCCAACCACACATGCACTCTGAAAATTTCAAGTCTCTAGGTCATTTCGTCACAAAGTAGAAGTTTTTCGATATTCTATTTGAGGTATTCTCACGAAATTTTGCAAAAGTCTTTATATCGTTATTGAGCACCTAAATATAAACTTTTGACTCAATCAGATTTCTGGTTTCGAAAATATTCGGAAATTGTTTTTCAAATTTATAATCAACTCGAGAACCGTTTGACTGATTTGGCCCATTGAGGAGCTCAACCGAGATATGCCGACCCTACACCTACCCTCAAAGCTTCAAGTCTTCAGCTTATTTCGTTCGAAAGTTAGAGAGTTACGAACGGACTGCCGGATATTATTGTTTTTAACCTCGGATTCTTATCAGAGTGGTTTAAGACCTCCCCTGGCCCGAAACTAGGAATTTACAGACATTTGGGCCAAATTATAGCACGCTCTTTCCCTAGGAACATACAGATACTGAATTGTTTCAGCCGTTACTATTTGGTAGTTGATCATAATTAAAACAAATTGTAGAAATTACTATGTTTTACTACCAAAAAAATATATATTACACATTTTCTGGTGACTCGAGTTTCGGGAAATGTACTATCCCATCATCAGACAATTGAAGACCTAACAGTGGTACAGTGATATTAAACAAAAGTGAAATATTTTGAATATTTCAACACATTCTAGGTAACACCTAATAGTGGTACAGAGGTTTACAATCGGAACGTGATAAAAAAACCGGGTTGAAAAAGAGGGGTCTTCTAACTGATATCGGAATGTCGGCAATCGACAAAGAAGGTTGTTAAACAGATGGTACCCATTTAAATATCTCAAATAATTTTTGGTTTACATAGCTCCGTACAGTCATTCATTTTTTTCACATTAATTTGTTGTATATCTCGAATATTTGAATTTACAAATCTCCAAAGAGTCATTAATTATTTTTTCATTATTTTTATTGTGAACGAATTTGAAAATTTCAATAATCAAGTTTCTTTTCTTTTGAATCTACATCTAAAATTTTCTCAAGATTTTCTGTTGTCGAAATGAATTACTTTTTTCTTAAGAATGAGTGGCAAAAGAATGAAAGAGTGGCAAATGAATTCAATGAAACGTAAACGAAAATTCAACTTTTGCTACCCATTCTTAAGAAAAAAGTAATTCCTTTCGACAAAAGAAAATCTTAAGAAAATTTTACATGTAGATTCGAAAGAAAAGAAACTTGATTATTGAAATTTTTAAATTCGTTCACAATAAAATAGTGTAAAAATAATGAATGATTGTACGCAGCTATGTAACCCCAAAAATTAATTGAGATATTTAAATGGGTACCATCTGTTTAATAACCTTTTTTGTCGATTGCCGACATTTCGATATCTGTTAGAAGGTAACTCTTTTTTAACCCGGTTTTTTATCACGTTCCGATTGTAAACCTCTGTACCACTATTAGGTGTTACCTAGAATCTGTTGAAATATTCAAAATATTTATAACTTTTGTTTAAATACCACTGTACCACTGTTAGGTCTTCAGTTGTCTGATGATGGGTAGTTATTTTCCCGAAACTCGAGTCACAAGAAAATGTGTGATATTAATTTTTTTGGTAGTAAAACATAGTAATTTCTACAATTTGTTTTAATTAGGAACATACACGCAAAAACGCTAAACACTTTATCGACTCGTTCCAATGAACTCCACCCAAATCTATCGATGTCCAAAATTATGGCGAATTAACCCAGTCGTACTGATAGGATTATTTGGAAACAGTGTGAAAGCGCAGAGTAGGGCACTTCCTCGCTTAATAATTTCTGGATCAACTCAATCTCGTTCCATGCCAAATATTCTTCTTTTGATCCCATTTATTAAGTTCTGGTACAAACCTTCATTCCAAGTTGTCGAATCTTATCAAGCTATGGGTCCTGAGAAATTGATTTTAAGAGAAAAGAGCATTTCTTATTCCGCTTCAAATATCTGCACATGTTGATTTTTGTTCTTTATTGCCGCACACGAGAGTGTAACTGTTAATATTTTTTTTTACTGATGATGATGAGTTTTAATCACACTCAATTTCATCTGTCGATTGGTTTGATTGTTGCTCACGATGTTATTTGGAATTATGGTTTTCACAATTGGAAATAATTTCACTATTTTATGCAAACAACCAATATTCTGAAGCAAGAGCTGCAAATCTGCCAATCAACTGCATTCAGATCGGCAGATTCATCGAAATTATTTACTCGAGTTAGTGATAAAATTTCCAGAGACTGGATCATATGCCAATGAAAAGCGAAACGCCGAAATAAAAATATTCCAAAAAAAAATTTATACCTTGAGAGTAGTTTACAGAAAATTCGTCAGCTGAAAGGTGGCAAATTGAAGTTAACCCACCTAGGCATCTTCCTGATATCATAATTGTCTTGATTTTTTTCAAACAAATCATGGGACAATCCGAATTAAACATTGAACAGTCAAAATTTTAGTCATATTCAATTCAATCATGCAGAAAATGACAGGGTTGAAAAGCTATAGTCATAATCTTTTACATGAGGTTCCACATGGTCTCTCTTCCCTATTCAAAATTTGAGAGAGGTAGCCTCCCCCATAGGGGATTGCTGTTACATGAATGCTTTGTCCCCCTTCCATTAAAGATCGACGTGTCTCGGTGTTTTGCATGAATGTCTTCAGTTCGTCCGTGAACGGCTCAGTTTCCTTTCCAATGTGACACCCTGTATAATAGTTCCAAAGTGATGAGTGGCCTTCATTTCACTTTTCCTTCTCAGACTGTGTACTATTCCAGTTTGAATTTTCTCCCAGATAATGCAACAATCTCTCATATTTGATCCAATAATATATTACCGATTTCAAGCGCATTTTCATCCAATCGTCTCGAAATTTTGCATGAAAGTCAAAAACTTTTCATTCCCAAATAACATATTTTGTTTAGATCTATTGTTCCGATAATATAGAAAAATACAATTTCAATTGTTAATAACTCCGGAACCATTCAATCTATTAAGCGCATTAACAAAATCAACCGAGATATCTAGGCACCAAACGTATCCTGAAAATTCTGAGTCTCTGGGACATTGGAAAATTATACTATTATATCGACGGTAGAGCAGAATTCGATTTGACCGCGGATTCTTCATCAGACAATCCTACCAGATCATTTGGTGCAATTTCGGTTCAAAATTCGATATTGCAGACTTTTGAATCAAATAAAAGAGTAGGACACTGTTCCCTAGAATATGTACGCAAAAAAGTATATACACTTTTAGGTTAGGTGCAATATAGATTAAAAAAAAATTGAGTCATAAAATTTGGGTTATGTCTGGATAAAATATATATTGGAACATTGTTCATTTTTAAATTTTTTCACGTTCTTCTTTAACTCGCAATTTTCAAACGGAAACATTCATTCATATCTTCAATTCGTACTGAAACATGCCAACAAAAACGATTTTTATGTGAATTGGAATACTCATCCTGTATCATCCAACATTCGTATTGATGCAATTTTAAGTAATAATAATGTTTTCAATTTATAGTTATAAGATTCTCCCGAAAAGTTTTCGAATTGCTAGTCTTCATCAATAAGAAGAAATCAACTTCAATAAAATTCGAAACATTGAAATGGCGAATGGCCTTTGAGAAAATCAAAATATAAATATTTTGATCAATATCAATTTCGTTCTATTACAATAATTCATTCTGAAGGGGAAAGAAAAGTTTTCTGGTTGATTCAGTAGAAAATAATTTTGAAATGAATAATGGACTTAATGACTACTAAATGAGGTATCACCTGACATACAGTGAGAACATAAATAGACAATATATTTGGAACCAGTAAAATTTATTTGAAAATACACGCTCGTTCTTGGTTTTTGACAAAGAATTCATTCTCCTAATATCACTGTATACTAGGTGGACAACAAAACATTTGATTCTCGAATGTCAATATGGATTGTGTGATATCTCATTTTGAGGGTATTTAAATTCGCTATTTGAATCATCTATTTAAAAAGCATTTAAAGCAATATCAGTTCATACGTATTTCAAACATATTATTTTATGCGACTTCTTTATGCGGCTGATGAATTAACCGAAGTGTCTGCTCTCTTTCGAATAATCAAATGTCAAACAAAACAATATTTGTTAGCGTTTCAGTGATCAAGTGGTTTATAAAAAAATGTAACAGATGTGAACTCACCATAACTACAGTACACCTACAATATTTCCATATCTTTGTTAGTTTTGTAGTTAAATGAACGTTCAATAAAACAATAATTGTGAAGTGCTTCGTTGATCTTGAATTATTTTACAATTTTCCTTCAAAAATGTACCTCGTACGACCTTTAGAAGGAAAAGCTGAAACTAGACCAAATTTTCATCAAGCGGAGAGAATTTTCAATAAACGATATCCTGAAAACACAATATCAAGAAGATATCTGAAGATACTGGTTTGAAAATTAAAGAAAAAGGAGCGGGAAGGAAATCACTTTCCGAAGAACAACAATTTAATTTTATTGCATCTGGCTTGAACCATCCTCAAGAATCAAGAAGATCAATTGCGTCTGATTGTTCGATGTCTATTATTTCTGTTCAAAAATATTTCAAGAAACATAAGCTTCGTCCATAGAAAATAAAAGTTTCAAATCAGCTAACCGAAGACAATCCTGATAGAAGACACAAATTTTGTGAAACAATTACCAACCACGAAGACATCAGCAAAATTTGTTGCAGTGATGAAAGTTCTTTTTTTAACGGCAACTGAATAGTCAAAACGTTCGATATTGGTCAGATGTTAATCCACGTATTTTTTGGGAAGGTCATACCCAATACCTTAAAAATACTGAAAACTGATGTAATCCCAATTATTCTAAGAATAATGCTAAAAAACCCAACCGAGTTCTCGAAGTGCGTAAGTTTCCAATAGTACGGTGCTTCTCAACAATTTTAGAGACCTGTTCGAGAATGGTTGAACGTCAACTATCCGGGACAATGGATTGGAAGACATGGTTTCATACAGTGGCCATCCCAGCCACCTGATTTAACTCGTCTGGACTTTTTTCGTGGGGGTACGTTAAATCGAAAGTGTACGTAACTGAACCAGAAACAATCGATGAGCTTAAGAACAGAATAAGAAAAGCATGTTACTATATTGAGTCAGAAATTTCATGAAATGTTAGGAATGAATTCTCGAATAGACTTCATTTTTGTCAGAAAATGAATGGAGAATTTACCATGAGAGTTAATTGAAATAAAGCGTTGAAATTTTATACCAGCTTTCTATGGTAGATTTGAAATGCTCATAAACTGATAATGCCTTAACTACTCTTCGAAAAAATAGAAGTGTTTAATAGAGAATTCAAATCCCCTCGAAATTAGGTATCACACAATCCATGCTGCCGTTTGAAAAAAAAATTTCCCACCCAGTATAGACTGATATTAGGAGAATGAATTATTCATCGATAACCAGGAAAAAGCGTATATTTTCAATTAAATTTCATTTGGCACTAAAATATTGTCTCGTTCAGATTTTAGATGGTCTATTCACGTTTTCAATCTTATAAGCATATAATATCAGCACACTTACAGATACGACGTCGTCACTTCGAAATTTTTATTTAACGCTAAACAATAAGAACACATTCGATATATTTGAAGCAAATAAATATGATCATGTAAAAAAATATCTATTTGGATATTTCGAATCTAAAACCCTTTTACAAAATGATGTTTTTTAACATCTTTCAATATATAATAATTTGTTGAACATACCATGTCACTAAAACAAATTTGACGAAATTTTCAAAAAAGTTATTCAAAAATTAATTAAATCAACAAAATATAATCCCTGAATAGAAAAAATTAACAGAAAAACGGTAAAGATGTCACTTGTGAAAAGATTTTTGATTCAAAACATCTAAACCGATTTTTTTTCTACATGTTTAAATTTTCATTTCATTAAATACACTTATTATTATTTAAAATTTCATCGAATATATGAATTTGAAATTTAATTTGAAAAATATAAAATAAACATGGTTTAACCCCTGCCACTGTGATATTCTCGTCAATATTAATCGTACTGGAAAGTGGACTACCGAACGGACAGACAATTGATTTCAATGATCGAATACTCATGAAATTTGGCATGCACATTTCAAGTCCTCATAGTAAATTCGAGACTGACACTTCATAGGTTCTGTATTTTCAAGAATATGTATTTCGAAAATCCATGAAATTTCCGTATTCGAACTCTAAACGAATCATTGTATATTCTGAAATGCTCGGTCGTTTAAAATGCGAAAATTGCAGATATTCGCAAAAGAATACATCGATTTGCACAAAGGCGTCCAATGATGGATCGCATATTTTCCAACACTTTAATTGAGTTCATTTCTAAGGTGATAACCTATCAGTCTCTTTCTTCGACTTATTGATGAAAAGTGAATATCAGATATTTACGTAGTTTCGTTGTATAAGATACAAATGCTCAAAAACGAACGAAAAACATGTATTCGATAAATAAAATGTTGAAAAAGTATAAATGCATTATCGCTTATTGATCCAAACTGAAATGATTCCAGTTTACCCAATTGTGGTAATATCACAATGATTAATCTACGAAGATTGACTGGTTAATTCTGTATTTAAAACATCGAAAATTAAATTAAATTGAATCAAATAAAATATGGAAAAATACTAACCCAAAGCCAGAAGCTTTTGCGCACTTCTTCAAGTGTGCATTTTTTCTGAAATTTCAAAACTGTGAATTCATTCTTAAAAATGCTGCATATGTCGAATAAAAACAAAGAATTCTGTGTTCTGTCATTTGGAAGCTAATTAAACTTAATTTCTGCATTTTTAAGACTTTTCGTTTGAAGAAACGTAAAATTTCATGAAAATAAAAAATACATGGTTAAAAAGATCCATCCTCATTTCTTCCATCTGCGTTATTTCACATTGGCAAGAATGAGCGGAAAAAGAATATAATGGACAAATCTTCACACAATATTTATACTTTTCGTAGTGAGATGAGAAAGAAATATAAAAATTTCAGGAAATTATTCATGAGCCTTCCTTCCGTACCTAAATACTGAATTTGAACTCGATCTGATTGGTACTTAGGTGAATATGTGAAAACTAATATTTCGAATGGTAATAACTCAGGAACTGTTGAGTCGATTCTGTTCCTTCGTAGACGTAACTAATTTATTCAAACATCAATACTGCCCTCAAAATTTCAAGTCTCTAGGTCAGAAATGAGCATTTTTACCTTCAGTCGTTCGCTCCTCACGAAATTGGGCACAAGTCTTCGCATCGCTATTATGCCCCTATATTCTACATTGCATTTCGATTGAAACATTAGTTTCGGAACGATTGGAAAAATAAAACTTTCAAATGTGAATAACTGCGGAAACTTCGTACCAATTTTGCCCATTAATGAACTTAACCGAGATATTTAGTTGCAAAACTTACGCTGATAGTTTCAAGCCTCAAGTTTCTTCTATTCGAAAGTTTTAGTGTTTATCGTCGGACCGGACCGGCCCGTCAGATAGAATTACTTTGAACTCGGATTCTCCATTAGTGAATTCAACCTAATCGTTTGAGACCATTTCCGGCTCGATATTAATAAATTACAAACATTTCGGAAAAACGATAGCACGCTGTTCAATAGCACAAACTGAGAACACTTTTTCATTGTAATGAAAGTGCCTTTTCATATTAACGAACAGTTGCTTCAAAATCAAATAAGTTATGTGAATTTGTCGACATCATCTAAACGTTAATTTTCGATAATAGGTCAAAAACGCGGATCGGAGTAGGTTGCGGCTTTCATCATTATGCTTTTCAGCAAAAAATCTCAGAAACTTGTTTTTTGTTCCAATATAGCTCCTCTAGTTTTTAAATTTCTCTCAAGAAATAATGAATTCTGAATAACTTTTGCATTGAAGTTTAAAATGTTTCATACTCAAAATTATTCCTATTTATAGATATTTTCATCAAAAAAAATCTGTGAGAATTATTTCAGTTAAAATTGTAATGTGAAAGTTGTACTATAAATCTTAATTTTTTCATAAGACAAATTTCGAATGCTTATTGTCTTGCAATTATTCAATAAAATACATTTTTTGATATCTAGCAAAATCAGTGCAAGAAGGACGGTAACAAGAAGAATGTTCTCTCCAAGAAGTACTATTGGAAAACCACATTAACTGTTATGTAAACTTGTCCACTTTCAGACAGTTAAATGCTCTAATTATATCATATCAGAAATCTGAATACAGAATTCGCATGAATTTATTTTTCGATTCTATTGTGGCAGATATTTAAAAATTTTATACGCTTTGATATATCTGTCTATGAAAATGAACTACATGCGGTTGAATGAATTCATTCCAATATAGGACTAACACATTGAAAATATAATGAAAATAAAAGTTAATCAAACACGAAACCGCAATAACCTAGCTGTACGTATGAACCAGAGCAGGCAGACTATCCAACTTTCATGAAAGCTCTATTTATTTGATTATAACGATGACTTCAAAACTTAAAGATTCAAGCTTCAAATTTCTAGAAAACCGCTAACATAAGTCAGGAGCTTTAGCGCGCACCTACGATCCTCGCGAAATTTTGCATTAGCCTTGTCATCGTTATTTTACATCCAGAGGTTAAATTCAAACTCGATTCCTCAATTTAGGAATTTTTTTGAGAATTTCAAATTTTTTCATAAAAATACGTTGCGTCCGGCGAAGAACTAGTTCGAAATTTCAATAGGCCTTCTGAGAAATTATAATTTGACTTTTTCTGTATAGTTTCAAAAGTCCATCTTTGAAGTTTCAAACGTCCATCTTTTTTAAATGAGAATAACTCTGAAATCATTGTGCCAATTTTGTCAATTTTTCAACATAACTGATATATTTTGAACAAGTTTTTCGAAATTGGTATGTTTAACTATAAAAAGAATACCATCATTTTTTACATTCTTCCCGATTGCATTTTTGAGGGTTTTACATCATTATCAGAATAACTGAAAACTGATCAAAAGTCAACAAGGTATTTGAACTAGAAAATAAGGTATACAAATTAATTCGAAAAATACAAGTAATGTGAAATGGAGGCACGATACAGAGAAGTTCTTTATATAGAGATAACGAAAACTTAACACCTCGATTTTCCGACTTAAAAATGAAAATGTGGAAAATCGCTGGGACCCGTCAATATCTTCGATTCGAAGGAGAACGACTTTTCTGCTTTCTTGATCCCCGTAATTTCAACCCCCAAACGGGGGTGAGCAAAACCCCTCGATTCTGAATAGGGATGAGGGGTGTTGCGATAACTAATTTTGAAGATCCTATCGAGTACTATCTGACCCTAAAATTTCGCTTCCAAATATTCATCGATGATAAAATAATAGCGAAAATAGTGAAAGAGGCAATGTAAAATTTATCTCGAGAATATTATTCGTATCCGACACATTTCAAAGGTAGTTAGTAGTTATGTTGTTAATTTTTTGTCCAGAAAAGTATTAATTTTTCGTTCAAAAAAGTAAACGGACCATGCTTTTGATTTACCCTAGTTTATCGTGAAATTTTGAGAACGTTACAAGAGTGTCAAAGCGATTATAAATTTGTAATATAATTAAGATACACCATCTTAATTATATTACAAATTTATAATCGCCGTAGAAGAAAGGGTGGAAATGAAAAAAATTATTTCTTAGAAATAATGACTCTGCGCGACCAACAGCGGCTTTATTTAACGAAGGACATCATTGAAAAAATGTGTCCGCTGCCTACATTGTGCAACTGGTTACCAAATTTGACACTACTGGTTCAGTCGGACACAAAAAGATGGCGCATGAACGAAGCGAAGGCGGTGGCTTTCTTAAGTCATCTAGCAATGGATCCGACCTTGAGTACTAGGAAATTGTCCGATGTATCTGGTGTTTCACGCACAACAATCATGAGAATCCTGAAACAGCATGAACTCCATCCTTATAAAATACGATTGGCTCAGGATCTGAATGAGGAGAATCCCGACTCCTGTTCTTTGAAGTGATCAGTGTAATGATTAACGGTGATCAAAACTACATGTTCGATATCTGTTCTCCGGACCAGTATTCATTTACCTAAACGGCATTGTAAACCGCCATAACTGTCGATATTGGTCAGATGAAAATCCATGATTATTTCATGAGTTGCATACTCTGCGTCCCCTAAAAGGAAATATTTAGGCGGATATTTATGGAAATCACATTATCGGCCACTTTTTATATCTGGTAATTTCACTGGTCAAATTTATTTAGATCTATTGGAGAACGTTATTTATCCAGCTCTCGTGCAAGTATTGGAGAATGCAGAACACCATCAAACGATCATTTTCCAACAAGATTGCGCACCACCTCATTTTCAACCGGTGCGTCAGTTCTTAGATGAAAATTTTCCTCACGCCTGGATTGGAAGAAGGTACTTTTTCTATGGGGTCACCTGAAATCCAAGATTTACGCTACCCAACCTGAGTCCCTGGATGATTTGCGAACTCGGATCATTAATGAATACCCTCAAATTACAACAGAAATCTTGAGTAACGTACGTGAAAAATTTCAGCAAAACTTACATTACTACATGGAAGTGAATGGTGCAGCATATAATAAACTTTTTACAAAAGTAAGTACTCTTCCACTATTTTACCTGTCATATCGTTATGGATGGACATTTTGAAGTGAAGTTTCAGGATCAGATAGTACTCCATAGGATCTTCAAAATGAGATATCGAAATACCCCTCACCTATTCACAATCAAGGGGTTGTACTCACTCCCCGTCAGGGGGTTGCAGTTATGGGCATGCGAAGAGCGGAAAAGTTGTTCATCCTAAATTTGTTCATCAAAAATTGCGATTACCCAAATTTTCATCAACGGAACTCGAGGTGTTAATTTTTCGTTGGACCCGGACCTGTATTTATTTATTGCTTGAATGTATAGAGAATTTTAGATTAACATAAAACTGAATGGTTATTTATTATAATCAGATCATCTTCATTATGTACTTATTTAAAAATTTTCAGCAGATTCCAAATAATTAAATTTTCTATCTTTTCATTCTACGTTCAAGACTTTTAAATTGCCTTTTGTGAAAAAAGAATGACCATTTTTTAGGCAATAAGCTAATAATCTAGAAAGTTTTCCATGGAGATTGTTCTCTCAAATCAATCTTTCAATTTGAAACAATTTCAAAGCGTCAGAAAGTTCCAATGCAAAATATGGTACGGATTGGTTTATTCATCACTCTGTTATAAAATTTAACAATTCAACTCTCCAAAAATGACATTTAATCGGAATTAGTTGAATTTTAAAGTTCATTCTCCTATTAGTCCATATGGAAGATATTCAATACAAACAAAATCATACCTTCAATTGCAAATGGTCTGGATGGGAGGGAGCTCCAAACAAAAATTATATAGAAGATCCACATTTATTTCTATTAAAGAACAAAGCATCAGTTTAGAGATATTCTGTATATCTTGGAATATTAGTATGAAGGTGAAATGTAGCATAATGTTCCATTTGTTCAACCTCTATTGAAAAATTAATTTTTCTCATTTCTGTAGCATAAGCTATCATTTCCACAAGACTTGTGTAAACTCCAAATTCTCGCAAGGATTTGTGCAAATTGTCAGGTTATAAATTTTGGATTTGTACTAATGGAAGGAGTATTATAAACCAACAATTGGAGGCGAAAATCAATGAATGATGCAATTTAAGAAAATCATAAGCTCCAAATTAAATGTAATCAAAGAGAGAAAATAATTTCCGATACTCGTACAGGAATAGATATTCTAATAAGCTTTCATACAAAAATTTAGGACTCGTATTAGAATTTAGCACTTTTACCAGAAAAAATTATTCTGCAAAGCTGTATTCTAGAATAAGATCTTAATATTATCAGTTTCAACTTAATGTAAGGGTAATCGATATGTAAAATACACATTACTGTCGATTTATGGTTCATCCTTCTTATTTGATATTTAATAACAATAATACTGAAGTTTTAGAACCACCAATATTGTTTGAATAAGTTTCATCTGATTTCTGGTAACAATAACATTTTAGGTTGGATGGAGTTGTCCACTGTAACAAGGATGATAGTTCACTTTAAAAATGGAATGAATGAGAAATTTCTCCAATTTTTCTTTATCGAGGGTACAGTTACTTGATTTTCGTAGTTTTACTATACTTTCAAACTGGTATATAACAAGTTGTTTTTTAAGATTTTTATATATTTCAAGAAGACTTTGGTTTGTGTAAAACGACGAAAAGTGTTACGTAAAATAAGAGTTATCTTTAAAATGCATACATAATGCATGACATTCTTTGAACCTTTTTGTGGAAACTGTTTCGCCTTGTCCTAAATTTAGGCCACCAGATTCATGACGACTAAATTTATTAACTCCTGAATTATTGACCCAGTAGTTTTTGTCTTCAGCAATAAAATATACATCCATTTTCATGTTACCTGTTGAAATTGTTGAAATTATTTGAGCTGCCTCTTGTGAAATTGGTCCAAAGTATGTTAGTTCCACAAATTTTTTTATATACATTCTGTCAAGAAAGTACCGGGAATTATCGATTTAAATCTGGCGGGGCAATGAGGCAGGTAAATTTTTTTTCCTAGGTTGGTACCACTGTCCTTAATTACTATGCCAAGCTTGAGCGGGATCTGTCAACTAGTGTGTTTGCAACAGCTGATTAAGCAGTCGATGTCAGAGTGTGTGCCGATTTTTACTATGGGTGATTACGTTGAGCAAAGAATTTGTTTAAAGTTTTGTGTTGCAAATGAATTTTCGTGTGCCGATGCGTTGAAAATGTTGCAAAAGGCCTTCGGTGATAATGCTCTATCGAAAACTCGTGCATATCAGTGGTACAGAGCCTTCAAGGACGGTCGTGAAGTGGTCGCCCATCGACGGCTTCGATCGAAGATAACGTCGATAAAATTAAGGAAAGGGTGCTGGAAAACCGTCGTACCAGCTTGAGAGAGATAGCACATGATCTTAAGATATCCAACGAGTCCGCACGTACGATTTTGATTGATATTTTGGGCATGAGAAAGGTGGCCGCACGACTCGTACCGAAAGACCTGAATTTTCTTCAAAAACGTTACCGCGAACAGGTTGCTTCAGACATGCTGGATCGCTGTAATTCCGATTTTACATTCATGGAACGCATTATAACTGGTAATGAGACCTGGGTCTACGAGTACGATATGCAAACAAGCCAGCCATCATCAGAATGGGTGGCAAAAAATGAGCCGAAACCGAAAAAACCACGCCAAAGCCGCTCGAAAATTAAGGTGATGCTCATTGTTTTCTTCGATATCCGTGGCGTGGTGCACTACGAATTCGTTCCAGAGGGTCAGACGGTAAACAAGGAGTATTACCTAGGCGTTATGAAACGTTTGCGTGAGCGTATCCGTAAGAAGCGGCCAAATTTGTGGGCGAACAACTCATGGATTTTGCATGACAATAACGCGCCTTCTCACCGAGCTACGATTGTGACTGACTTTCTCGCCAAAAACTCAACAAACGTGCTTCAGCAACCACCGTATTCGCCGGATTTGGCTCCCTACGACTTTTTCCTCTTCCCAAAACTAAAATTGCCCCTTCGTGGCACCCGTTTTGAGTCGATTGAAGCCATAAAACAAAATTCGGTGCGAGAGCTAAAGTCCATCCCGGAAAGCGCCTATAAAAAATGTTTCGATAATTGGAAGTGCCGTTGGCATAGATGTATTAGATCAAATGGAGCCTATTTTGAAGGCGATCCAATAAATTTTGACGATTAAATGTAAAAATGTTGTTTTAATTGAAAATTCCCGGTACTTTCTTGACAGAGTAGTAATTTTCTCTTTAGGAAGTGGGGTAAAATTTTTATAATGAAAGGTTTTTTATTTTGTTAAAAAGAGATTTTTTTTTTGTTTCACGATGATCATTCAGCAGCCTTCAGTTATTCAGTCGTTTTATAAGCGCAATATCATCTAAGAGAATGGAAAATGCTTATGTATCATTGATCTAAAAGCAGTGAGTTTATGAAAGTTTGGATAGTTTGAAAAATTGGGGATGAATGTATCTGTCGCTATTGGTTTTCTGAATATCTCAAAGAAAATGTAATTATTATTCTTAATTAAAGTTTCGCCAAGAAAATTTGTTCAATTATTAGATTGTATTTCCATAGTAAATTATACCTTATTGTGGAAACCGTTAAGATATTTCAGTATATTTTCCAGTTCTGTCCACAGAAGCAAACCAATATATCCTGTACATATCTGTACCAAAATATGATATGCCTGGCTTATGTGGTTTTTAGAATGTTTTTTGAAGAACATCATTATTTCACGAGGAGAGTCCATTACTAATCCATCTTTTTGTTCTAAAAAGTTTTTATTATGTTGAAAATAATTTCCTTCCACCCAAAATTCTAAATGGGTAAAATTTCATTTCCAGCGACAAGGGTTAATTATTACAACAGAAGTAATTGTGCAATATCTTGGAGCGAAAGGCCACCGGCGACGAGCTGACTGTCGCGGGAATAATAACTTCACAGGATATTCAAAATTGAATGTAAGAGATGTCTCAATGCAGCTCTTTTATTGATAAGAGGGTAATCAACGTAATAGATTAGAAAGCGTATTTGTGGTTGGACTGAATAAGCTAAATAAACTTTCTTATCTGTTATAGAAAAAAATATGAGATCAGTGCTAAGTAGATAAGGATAGAATGAAACAGTTTGTGATTCCTAATGCTGCGTCATTGAATATGAAAGACACAAACATATCAAAATATTTAAAAACTTTCCATTTTTTAGGGCCATATAGCTATTTCAGAACAAATAAGCCAAGTGTCCCGATGCAAAAAATTCAAAGTGCAAATGACACAGCTTAAAAATTGCCAGGTTGAAAATCTCAATACGGTAAGATTCAAATATCGCTCCAGCTATAAGATATGAATGAATTAGTTCTAACGTAGACAGAGGTCTCTGAATGAGACCTAACAGATGGTTTTAGATAAAAAAAATCACCTTTTTCGTGATAATGTTAGATTATTGGAATCTTATTGATTCGTTTAATGATGTATTGAATCAAAGGCGTTGGCATGAAAGACGGAATTTTAGATAAACTCTGGTTGAAAATGCTGTTTCAACATTTACAATAGTTGCAAGTACTGTTGAAATATAGATATTTTTTCACCACCATGTTGACATTTGGTACACAAATATCCGAAAACGATAGAAAATAGTATTTCAAATAGAAAAAATTCACCGAAACCACTAAAAAGACTACACCTTGAGATGAAAATTGGCAATGAATAAGTTCACACATTCACACATAATGCTTACCAGAAAGCTGAAACAAAACAAACAGCACAACATTCAAAAAAGAATTGAAGCTCATCTGAAGTTACAAGTGAAAAAAATTTCATTTACTCACTCATTAAAAAAAGGCAATTTTTCAATAGAAATATTATGATTTGTACGTGAAATTTCACTATGAACCTGTTATAATCTCTAGAGATGAATATGTATAATCGATTTAAAATCTTATTCAACTAGTAAACAGATGAGAACATCTCCGAAGAATTCAGTTGATTCTAATTAATTTATTGAAAATAAATTCCATTCGTTCTTTTTGAAAGAATCTCGTATATCAGCCCTTCAATATAGGGAGAATATTTCTACAAGAGTTCATTTCATTGAAATGAAAGGCCTTAAACACTGACGTGAAGTCAAAACCTTCAGCGCGCTTGTTAAAGAGTCCATTTTTTCCTGAAAATTGCATGACTAAGAATCTTGAAGAAGCTTCATGTGATGAATAAAATCACATTATTAATGCTCTGTCATAGGAACATTAGATGAATATAATTTTCTGAAATTTTTGGATTATTCTCCGAAAGAAACGAAAAATCTCACAAAATTTAAAATACACGGTTAAGAATCGTCTTTTTCGCCCTCAGATAAGCATCGTTATATAGTTTCAAGAAAGAAGAAAAAAACTGTATTGAACAAAACGTATACTCCTCATACTTTTTGCCAAAATCTGATACGAAAAATATTCCAAACATTCTAATGATGTATTTTCACGAACTATGTATTTTTAAAATCTTAAACGAGATTAACTCGAGAACCATTATGCTGATTTTGTCCATTTGTGAACATATCTCATTTATTGGTATACAAAAGCTACCTTGAAAATTTTAAGTTTGAAGGTCTCTGAGTTCGAAAATTCATATTTTGTCTCTAGTCATTCACCCAGACTGCCGATACTCTTGAAAAGTAGTACAAATCTTTGTGCTAATATCAAACATTTCAAATGAATTAATTCGACTGATGTGTATATCATCAATGGGGGGTTGCAATTATGGTAAATTGAAAATTGGAATTTCTGCAAATCTATATAGTGTTATATACCTCTATATAACAATTCTATACTCAAACAAACGTGACAAGGTTTTGTTGATCACAGAGGCAAATTGAAGACATGTGCACGTTTCAAACTGGTTTGTTTTCATCAGTGCAGTGTATGCTGGTGACTACAAATCTGTCAAGTATATATATATATATATATATATATATATATATATATATATATATGTATATATATATATATATATATATATATATTCGCTATATACAGAGGCACTTAGGTATTAATCATACACTTATCCATCTAGAGTATGCAAATACATTTTTGCGAGTTTATTCAAGTAAAGACATTCTCGTTATATTTATATTACAAATGCAGAAAAAACTTACCTCGTGCTCAAATCAGACCATGATAATTAGCTTATTCGTACTCAAATAAATTCATTCGGCTGATTTGTACTGAATATTATTAATGAAGATTATGAGCTATGGTAATAGAAAGTTCTATAAATCGAGACAGTGTAACATACATTTGTATAACAATTCTATACTCAAACAAACTCGACAAAGTTTTGTTGATGATAGAAACAAATGGCAAACACGCGCACGTTTCAAACTGTTGGTTTTCATCAGTGCAGTGTATGTTGTTGACTACAAATCTGTCAGGTATCTATGTTTGCTATATACAAAAACACTAAGGTATACACTTAGCCATCTACAGTATGCAAATATACATACAAGATACATACACCTTTGCGAGTTTATTCAAGTGAAGAAATGTATTCTCGATATTTTCACGTTACAAAATGCAGAAAAAGCTTTCCTCATGCTCAAATTAAACCATGATATTCCGTAATGCTCGTAATAAGCATATTCATACTCAAATAAATTCATTCGGTTTATCTGTACTAAATATTATTAATAAAGAGTACGAGCTTTGGTAATGGAGAGTTCTATAAATCGAGACAGTGTTACATACATTTGTATAACAATTCTGAACTTAAACAAACTCGACAAGGTTTTGTTGATCACAGAGGCAAATTGCAAACATGCGCACGTTTCAAACTGGTTGGTTTTCATCAGTGAAATGAATACTAGTTACTACAAATCTGTCAAGTGTCTATATTCGTTATACACAGAGACTCTAAGATATTAGCCATACACTAGAGTCACTAGTATACATTGCACTGATGAAAGCTAACCAGTTTCAAACATGCCGATGTCTGCAATGTGCCTATGTGATCTAGAAAACCTTGTCGAGTTTTTTTTTTTATAGAAATGTTATACAAATGTATGGTCCACTGTGACGATTTGTAGAATTTTCTATTTCCATAGCTCACACCCCTTATTATGTTATTCAACATTTCAATGCCAAATTTCATTTCCATCATATCAGCTAGATCTATTAGTAAAGTAAGGAAAAGTGTTTAATGTGAATAACTACAGGAATACTGGCTCTACTAAATTACTGTTGACTTCGCATTAATTCAGTGAGCCCTTTCTAGTAGAGAAAATTTTCTGGTCAAAATTCAAAAGCAACAGGCTTTGGACAAAATTATGACACACTAAATATGTAGAAGTTTTAGATTTATAATAATATTATAATAGTAATTTATTAATTCTCATAATTGCTTATTATGTAATACTTATAATATTTACAAAGTAAAACAAAAAGAGAGAGAAGAAGTCAAAATTAAATTTAATTCGTGGAAACTCGGACAATGAGTGAAGTTCTGTAACGATCAAAAAACCTAATGTTTTCTTCTTGTTATGAGGGTGTAATGGATTCTTAACTTCCACAAGAAGATATCTTCGTGGAATTTTTGATTTATTTTCATTCTTCATTGCTTTTTTGTCCTGTTTTCCATATAGATTAATGAATGGCTATATTAGAGACTTTCAGTTTCTGGAATGTGAAACTTTAGAGGTCCATAGTGGTGAATTTGGTGTCATAGACGGGACAGCAAGTGAGTCACAAATGGCGATTTTTCAGTGTAATATAAGAAGTATTTTGAAGAACTTTGAGGAGATGCTTCTACTACTAAAGCAGACAATTGCAATTTCGATATTGTTATTTTCACTGAAATATGGCAATTTCCTGATATAGGCTTGTCACACTTCCGCAGTATGAAACTATTCATAATTCCGGTGACTTTAACCCAAATGATGGCGTACTCATGTACGTTAGAAGTAATCTCGATTTTCAGAGCAGTATCCTGAACATAATCCTTTTAAAACAATCCGCGTTATAGTCGAGGGGAGCGACTGAAATATATAGTATATTATCGTTTACGCATTGTACCGCTCACCATCATCATGCCCGTACCAATTTAATGAAGATCTGTACAACTTTCTGTCAAATAACTCTTGAGATGATAAATATGTTCACTTCTTCACTGGTGAAGTCAATATAGATATAAGATCAGATAGCGACTACAGTAATGAGTATTTGAATATAATGGCGGAGTTTGGATTTCATTCATTGATAAATAAACCAAACAGAGTACAGAATTCCTCAAAGTCCTTGCTAGATCACATATTTGTCAAGGATTAGGAATTTTCGTCTCAGTGCACAGCATACGTCCTTCATCATTCTGTGACTGACCATTATCCCACAGTGGCTGTGCATCTATCATTAAGTTCAAAAAGGCTCAAGCTGCCCAACAAAAAATTTGATATTCCGAATCAAACGCAATTTTTGGGTTCAATGGGGATGGTGGATTGGAGTGATCTCTTTGAAATGAGTGACGTTGGTTATATTGCTGATTTGCTATTGTCTAGAATTGTTAAGCCATTCAATCATCCCCAGTTTCTGGAAGAAATCCAGGTGATGCTGAATTACTGAAAGAATATAAAAAATATAAGAACGACTTGACGGATCTTATGAAATGAGTAACGGAAAACTATTATGCGAAGAAAATTGAAGAAAATGGTAATAACTCCATTTGTGGATATACGATATTTGTGGAATACGATAAAAGACTTTACTGGGAAGGATAAATCACGGACAAGTATAAGTCAAACCAATGATGGAGACATCACTATCACATGCAAGAGACACATTGCCAGTGCTTTCAACTCTTACTTTGTGAGTGTGAGTGAGAAAACTTCTATTTTTTTGAGGCCAACTGACTAAATTGAGGTAATGAACATTATAAGTTTCTTGAAGGAACATAAATGCCCAAGAATTGATGGAATCAAGTCGGAACATATAAAACTTGCCTACGAGTTCATCCAGGCACCACTGGTACACCTCATTAATGAAGTTTTCAAACAAGGTAAATAAAATAACGTAAATAGAGGTCATTCTTGATAGAAGGTATATAAAATAATATAAATATTTTAATTATTTAAAATATTTATATTATTTTATATACCTTCTATCAAGAATGACCTCTATTTACGTTATTTTATTTATAATATATAATTATATGGTTTTCTCAAACATTCATACAGATAGTCCTTGTGTTATAGCAAAGGCCGTTAAATTTGTCTTTCAATCTTCTAGATCAGGTTAAACCACAGAGATATTTCTGTGTGTAGTGGATACCTATTTAAGGTTCTCATTTAAATTAGAACTTTTTCTGGAAGGCGAAGGGTGAGTTTGAATATATGTTATTAATTGATTTTATATTTATTGAATATGAATATTTGAATACTGATGAGCAAAGTCGATTTTAAAACTTGTTTTTCAGTAATGTTTTGCATATCTTGAGTTTTTATATAAAGTACCTTGGTTAGATATCCAATAATATTGAATAGTCTAAGTAAGATAGTTTTGTGATAAAATTCTTAAGATTATGTTGGATATTCTTGAAAGATATTGGTTTTCATAGGATTGATAAGCAGAAACAAAATTTTGTCTATTCAAAATGTTTAATTTATAGGATTTTAGTTAATAATTTTTATTTATGGGATTTTGTTATACCATTTGGATGTCTTATAATGAATGTTTATTTTATGTCATGATATAAGTGGTACTTATACGACATTATGTTAATTTATTTTCAGAAGTTATAATCATTGAATATAATCTTTTGGAATTAAATATGTAGAAGGCTAATTTTTTAAAATTGTTTAAAATTTTTTTAAATATTTATATTACAAGGTAAATATCCTGATCGATTTAAGCCATTGACAAGAGGGGTGATCGGAAATTTGTATTTATAGGCTTATCTCACTTATAAGTACAATAGCCAAGACTGCAGAAAAGGCTATCGAAAGTCGTCTGGTGGACTATCGGGAAAAAGAGAATCTACTGTCTCTAAGACTATTTGGTTTTAGACGAGGTGTTTCAACTGAGGATGCAGTGGTATATTTGGCAGATGGTATATATCGTTCTTTGGATGGGGGAAAGTGTATATTGGAAATTTTTTTTGATTTGGCAAGGGCCTGTGACACGGTGAATCACGAGATACTTTTGGGGTGTTTGGAACGTTTGGGAGTGAGTGGTATTGTGAGTGATTTGTTCAGGTCCTACCTCATTGGCAGTGCCCAGCATGTACAGGTGGAAGAGGAGATAAGTGAACCCCTAAGGTTGGTGTTTGGTCTGTCCCAAGGAACAATTCTCGGACCTGTTGTTTTTCTTGCCTATATGAATGGACTGTTTTCATTATCTTTAGATGCCATTATTTCTGCCTTAGCGGATAATACTGTGATTGTTCTGACTGCTGACACATGGAAGAAGGTTGACGATAAAGCAAATAATACCATGAGAATAATCGGAGACTGGCTTATGAGATGCAGCTGATATTAAATGTGGAGGAGACCAAATGCATCCCTATATTTTGCAATAGGACGACGGCACCTAAAAATCATTAATAAGGAGTATGAGGGTAACAGAAAGTTCTAGAAATCGAGACAGTGTAACATACATCTGTATGACAATTCTATACTCGAACAAACTCAACAAGATTTTGTAGATGACAGTGGTAAATAGCAGACATGCGCACGTTTCAAACTGATTGGTTTTCGTCAGTGAAATGTATGCTAGTGACTCCAAATCTGTCAAGTATCTATATTTGCTCTACACAGAGATTCCAAAGATATGACGAATACACTAGCGCCATCTAGAGTGTGCTATATACATACACAGAGACTCTAAGAGATTAATAATACACTAACGCCATCTAGAGTATGCAAAATACATACAAGACATACCTTTGGGTGTTAATTCAAGTAAAGAAACGTATTCTCGATATTTTCACGTTACCAACGCAGTATAAACTTTTCTCAGTCTCAAATCAGACCATGAATTGCCGTAACGCTAAAAATTTAGCAAATACATATTGAAATAAATTAATTCGGCTGATCTGTACTAAAAATCATTAATAAGGAGTATGAGCTAGGGTGATGATTTTTGGTACAGATCAGCCGAATTAATTTAGTTTAATATATATTTGCTAATTTTTGAGCATTACGGCAATTTATGGTCTGATTTGAGCACGAGAAAAGTTTATTCTGCGTTCGTAAAGTGAAAATATCGAGAATACGTTTCTTTACTTGAATTAACACGCAAAGGTATGTCTTGTATGTATTTTGCATACTCCAGATGGCGTTAGTGTGTTATTAATATCTTAGAGTCTCTGTGTATGTATTTAGCATACTCTAGATGGCGGTAGTGTATTAGTAATATCTTTGGAGTCTCTGTGTATAGCAAATATAGATACTTGACAGAATGTGCGCGTATCTGCAATTTGTCTCTGTGATCTACAAAAACCTTGTCGAGTTTGTTCAGGTATAGAATTGTTATACAGATGTATGTTACAGTGTCTGGATTTCTTAAACTTTCTATTACCAAAGCTCATACACCTTATTAATGATTTTTGGTACAGATCAGCGGAATTAATTTATTTTAGTACCTAAAAATGATCGTCTTGAAATAATTCACATCAATACAACTCATGTTCCAAATTACGTAAGATCGGTCACATATTTTGGAGTTGAGATAGATGAGATACTCATATTGGAAAAATAGTTAAAAATCTGAGGTCAATATTGTAAATTTTCGGGCGACTGTTGGTGATACATCTAATAACTCTGTACCATGTTCTTGTAGAAACCCACATACAGTATGGAATATCAGTATGTGGAGGAACATATGAGTGTTATAAATTGCAGCTTCAAGTCATGCAGAGATCGATTTTGAAGATAATTGGCAACAAGAAGCGCACGTTCCCTACAGAAGAACTTTTTAGGGAGATGCCAGTTTTAGACCTTCGAAGACTTTATTTTTATAGAGTACTGTGCCTCCAGTATAAAATTGAGGGGAGATTAATTTCTATGGAACATTTGAATGACACCAGTTAGAGAAAGTACTCTCAATACAGAACTGAAAAAGTTGTTCTTGCGTTGGGCCAGAGATCTTTTTACTTTACAGCGCCAAGATCATTTTGCCAGGTCCCTCTTTCCATTAGATCATTTAATTTGTTCTCATTCAAGAGGAGGATCAGACATTGGCTGAGGAATTTATCAACTGAAGGCTTGATTAACCTTACTGCCGTTGCTGCCTGACTTTTGCTGACTTTCACTGGACTTTTCTATGCCTGTAGCGATTCGATTTTCCTTTGCTTCGATTTCCACAGCAAAAATTTTTGTTATTTTTTTTTTGGAATTTGTTTGATTTCAATTTTGAAAATAAATATTATTATTATCAAAAATTTCTGTGTACTTGAGATAGTTTAGTCTTCCTTCGGTAGGGCGTTATAATATTTAATGCCCATACATCTCTTTCGTACATCGTTAGGACAGGTTTAGGGTAGATGTAAGGGATCACTTGCCTTGCGTCTTCTCGACGTTTGTATCCCGTGAATAAAATTGAGTTTTTACGCAGAAATAG
The DNA here is from genome assembly GCA_034642435.1 of Megalocaria dilatata. Classification (NCBI taxonomy): domain Eukaryota; kingdom Metazoa; phylum Arthropoda; class Insecta; order Coleoptera; family Coccinellidae; genus Megalocaria; species Megalocaria dilatata. Next base: position 64,135,595 of record CM067859.1, on the reverse strand, counting down.
TAGGAATTTATAAAAATGAAGGCCATATACTGTCATAATTTTGTTTTCTTTAAATGCGCTTCTATAAGATTCTCATTATCCTTTCTTCAGCATAATTCTACCTTTTTTGAAAACTTTTTCTGTGTAGGAGCTGCTCCCCCAAAGATTATTCTGTGACCTATTAAAGACTGGATGTTGGAGAAATACTACTCTGTCAAGAAAGTACCGGGAATTTTCAATTAAAACAACATTTTCAAATTTAATCGTCAAAATTTATTGGGTCGCCTTCAAAATAGGCTCCATTTGCTCCAATACATCTATGCCAACGGCACTTCCAATTATCGAAACATTTTTTATAGGCGCTTTCCGGGATGGACTTTAGCTCTCGCGCCGAATTTTGTTTTATGGCTTCAATCGACTCAAAACGGGTGCCACGAAGGGGCAATTTTAGTTTTGGGAAGAGGAAAAAGTCGTAGGGAGCCAAATCCGGCGAATACGGTGGTTGCTGAAGCACGTTTGTTGAGTTTTTGGCGAGAAAGTCAGTCACAATCGTAGCTCGGTGAGAAGGCGCGTTAATGTCATGCAAAATCCATGAGTTGTTCGCCCACAAATTTGGCCACTTCTTACGGATACGCTCACGCAAACGTTTCATTACGCCTAGGTAATACTCCTTGTTTACCGTCTGACCCTCTGGAACGAATTCATAGTGCACCACGCCACGGATATCGAAGAAAACAATGAGCATCACCTTCATTTTCGAGCGGCTTTGGCGTGGTTTTTTCGGTTTCGGCTCATTTTTTGCCACCCATTCCGATGATTGCTGGCTTGTTTGCATATCGTACACGTAGACCCAGGTCTCATCACCAGTCATAATGCGTTCCATGAATGTAGAATCGGAATTACAGCGATCCAGCATGTCTGAAGCAACCTGTTAGCGATGACGTTTTTGAAGAAAATTCAGGTCTTTCGGTACAAGTCGTGCGGCCACCTTTCTCATGCCCAAAATATCAATCAAAATCGTACGTGCGGACTCGTGGGATATCTTAAGATCATGTGCTATCTCTCTCAAGCTGGTACGACGGTTTTCCAGCACCCTTTCCTTAATTTTATCGACCTTATCTTCGATTGAAGCCGTCGATGGGCGACCACTTCACGACCGTCCTTGAAGGCTCTGTACCACTTATATGCACGAGTTTTCGATAGAGCATTATCACCAAAGGCCTCTTGCAACATTTTCAATGCATCGGCACACGAAAATCCATTTGCAACACAAAACTTTAAACAAATTCTTAGCTCAACGTAATCACCCATAGTGAAAATCGGCACGCACTCTGACATCGACTGACTTAATCAGCTGTTGCAAACACACTAGTTGACAGATCCCGCTCAAGCTTGGCATAGTAATTAAGGACAGTGGTACCAACCTAGGAAAAAAAAATTTACCTGCCTCATTGCCCCGCCAGATTTAAAACGGAAACGCTTAGAATACTGTCAACATATGCTGCAAAGACTGCAGGACGATTATGATTTATTGAATGATAAATCATCGTTTTCCCTCAGTAGGCGTGTTCTACAGTAAAAATAGATATTCATGGGATAACAAAAATCGAAGACAACACAAAGTATTTCAAATTAGAAAATATGGAAGAAACCCTGTTAGCGTTTGGTGTGACATTGTTTATAATAAAATTATGGAGGCTATATTTTTTGAGTACACGTTATAACGTGCAGCATATTTAGAAAAGATACTGTCAGAGGTACCTTAGCTTTTGGAGCAACTGTTTCCTGCTGAAGATTTGGAGCAAATAATTTGTCAACAGGACGAAGCACCCCCGCAAAGAGTTTTGGAAGTTTTAGAACATTTGGACGGTCAATTTGATTTCTGGTTCGATAATGGTGCTCCTATTTCATGGCCATCGAACAGTTCGGATATACCACCGTTGGACACGTTTTTATGGCCGCTCTGATAATAATAAAAGTATTGGGATCATTAAAAACAAAATCGAAGCATTAATTCATGAACTCAATCAGAACCATATTAATGCTATCCTTGATAGTATAAGCAACATAAGAAATCGATAGGAACTATGTAAATTAAATAATGGTGGCCATTTCGAGCAATTTCCGTAGTTGTAATTATCTTCGCCAAGATGTCCTAAGAATTTTCCGGCTGTTTGGTTATTTTCAGAACCCTCGAGTGTCTTTAACCACGAAGCTAGAGTTTGTATCTTTCTTTCACAGTCTGTGACTGAAAACTACCTCCAGTGTCAAATTTATTTTCTATAGCATTCAGGTGTAAGTTGCCACTCTGTTTCATTTTTCAAGCCCAACTTTAGGGCAAATAGTTCTTACTTATTAATAATAAAATATTGTCATTACAAACAGTATTCTTTCATTTCAACGTAGCAGAAAATAGTTCATTTACGATCACAACAGTGACGGTTTATTTCATACCACCACACATATTCACCAATATCGATTTCTTGATTCTCATTTCGGAAAACGCTACGTCTCTTTCTCTTAAAACTTTTGGAATCTTTTACACGGTTGTAATTTATAATAAATGTATTTTCATGTGGAATTGTATGATCTGGATGTAACACCACATATTCACCACTTTTAGGTTTCCCGTTTTTATCGTTCTCCGCGTAAAATATATGATAGATTTATTGTATTAGTAATGATATATTCGTATGTATTAATTTGTTGAAATATATTTGATTTAGATTTTTTTCTGCTTCTTTGTAGCACATGTTTGAGACATAATTTTATTGCATATGATATTGTCAAATTTTTACCTAGGTCGTTTATTGATTTATCACAGCTTACCACTTGACAACCGATTATTGAACCTGTCAGGTGGTTCTTCGAATTTGTGGCTCTGTGGTTCTCAAAATAAGAAATATAGACCAACACATGCACATATATATTCGTAATCAGGAAAGAAAGAGCTAGTCAAAAAGGAGAACATATACAGAGTGATCCATTTGAAAAAATGGAGTTGCACTCAATATCTTGTTCCCTGTATATATTCCATTTTAGGACTTTATTTTGAAAAATTCAGGTGATTCCGTACAACTTTTATGAATTACTTTTTTTTGTATCCCCAGTTGTAACAAAGTCAAAGGGAAGGTCAAATTATAGTGAAAAACCAAATTGTGTTTATTTTCTCCATTTTACCCCTTAAAAATTACATCAATTTAAAACGATACGCTAATTCCAGCGCTTGATCCAATCATCCATATACTCCCAATAGATCTCCGAAGCAATGGCCTAGGTTCGTTCCTTCATCGAGCTCTGTTTTATGGCTTCCAAGGGCTCAGTTTTCCGTCCACGAAGGCGTAACTTAGTCGGTAGATTAAGGAAAATCACATGGTCCTAAATCTGACGGATGCGGTCCTTGTTCGAGGATAAGGACGCCTTTTTTATCACATAATCCAAGACCTTCACGCTTTGTGGTATAGCACGTTATCATGGGGCAAAATGAAATTGTCATCGGCCCACAAATCCGGTCGTTTCCTATGCACAGCATCTTTTTAAACCTTCATAACGCTATTATGATAATTATTAACGTTTGACTGGCGTCAAGTAATAACCGGATTTCTCAATAGTGTTATAGTGGTCCATTCAAATCACAAATTCCTAGTACATTTTGATCATAGCATGTATATGGAATGAATTGTAACATATGATTGATTCCTATGAACATATTAACAGTCAGATATTACGCAAGCCTAAGTTCTATCAGTTTTAGATATAAATTGATTTATATTTATTGATCCATACATGTATATCGTACGAAATGATTATTCGTCGTGCAAATACCGGCTTAATAAATATCAAGAATATCCTATAAAGTTTGTCTTGAAATAATGTGGAATTTTTCAAATTATTAGAAACAGAAAACCTTGAATATTGACCACAATTTCTGACGAACATCTACATTGCTAGTTAATGCTTAATTAGTTATTGTCGCCTTGAAATGACAGAAGATGTAAATCATCCAAAATGGAGGAGAGAAAAGTGGAATCATCAGTAATTAGTTACGTTGAATCGCGTAATGAGATTTGGATTAAACACATAAGAGCCTTAAGAAAGGGTACAACAATTTGCCAGCCGTGTATGTAATTAATATAAAATGGTTATTAAGCATCTAACTGTATGGAATAGAAATCATTCCGTGTGATGAGTTATAATTTATATTCATACATTTGGTTCAAACTGTTGATCAATAGTATTCAGGGTTTCCAGAATTGCAGAATGAAATGTGGTTTATGAGCGCTAGTTCCAAGGAACAGCTTACTATCGTTCCGCCAAAATGTCTGTAATTTTAGAATTTTTAGCTGTAAATGGTCTTAGACGACTAGATTGGAATCACTGGTGAAGAATGCGTTTGGCGGTAGGTCCGTAAACGCTAACTTTCGAATGGAAAGAGATGCCGCGGCTAAGTTAGTTGATGGGCAAAATCGGTTTGACAGTTTCGCAATTATTCACATTTGAAAATTTGGTAAAGTTTCCCCTATATTTTCAGATCTGTGGATTAAATCAATCACATTCATTTGAAATTGTAATAATAATGCGAATATTCGTGCAAAATTTACTGAGGATCGTATAAATGGAACAGCATGATGAAATTATTTTGTGATGATCGTGAATCATATGAACTAGCGCCTAAACGCTCCTAACTGCATGTCAATACTTTTCACCTTTTTATAGTATGGTAGTGAAGGAAATTAAATTTTTATTTTTCTGTAGATTATAGGTAGGATAAATTCAAAACGGAAATCCCATATTTGATATATAAAGTAATTTCAGTAGTAAAATAATTTCAGTACTATATATAGATATATATATATATATATATATATATATATATATATATATATATATATATATATATAAACCTCACAGCATAGCAGAGTCAAATATAACGGTTAATTAAAAATAATTAAGTGAAAATAATATGAGAGTTTTATATGAAATAATGCATGATTTTTTTTCTTCCTCGAAAGGTTTCAGAAAAGTAATTAAGCACACATTATGTGTTATCGAAAAGACACTCAATCTTTTTTTTTGTCGTTTCTCCTTTGGTTGTAAGGGGTAAAGGATCCATCTGTAAAACTTCTGCAAGAAACTTCTTTGCTCGCAAACTGAAAAACAATTAATTATAAATCCTCAAGATGTCGATATGTGAAAAAGTATTGAAAGCGCAGCGAGTTAGATTGAATCAAGTGAAAATACAAATTAATTTGCAATTACCGTAATTGCAAAGTGGGCACGTTTGTAAAATGCAACAAACTTGAGGAAATTTTTCATCTTTCGTGTTTGGTTGAGAAAAAGCAACTTCCTGCCGTCACACAATTTCAGGAGAAGTAATGAGTGAGGAAATTACTGTGAAAAGGAAAACACCATTATACGTATAGAAATTTCACACTTGAAATCCTTCCTTGAGAAATCCAAAAGAAAGAATATATTTTGATTGAAAAAATCAGATCTTGAATGTAGAAGTCCCGAACCTTGAGCATAAAGTAAAAACATGTAACAAAACAACAAGATGAAGTCTGTGAAATCAACGGGTTCGCGCTCAGCCCCGTCACTTTATTATTGTTATTATTATCCTGATACTCCTAGATCTTCTGCGAAGATCCCTCAGAAGCTTTTCCAGCTTGTGCGAGTTAGAAGTTCAGTTGTGCTCTGTGTGTAGGCTTTGTTACTGCGATCTTGCACCACTTTAGTCCACAGCACTGTTAATTTTTGACCCAACAGTGAAATGGTAGCAGACCCCCGTCCAACAAGGAAATTTCTTTTCTACCTGAACATGATCCGAACCCGGACCTCCCGGTCACGAGTCCGATGCTCTCCCACCGAGCTATCCACATTACCGATGTGAACTTGGAATATTGATGCATTTATAAAGTTAAGAAGGGCTTCTAATCTGCGCATATTCCGCACCCACAAATATCATCTGAGTATCCAAGGATAAGAAATCTGTTGAGTCAAAAAATAATGGAAAACAATAGCACTTAAAATGAAAATCAAATGGATATAAAAAGTTTTTATTCAGAGAAAGAGTCATAGACTATGTTAAGGAATGAATAGCAAGGAAGATTGGGTCACGATCGAGATAATACAGAATGCATTGAGATAGAAGACAAATTTGTATTTTTGATAGGCTATCAAATTTGAATAGCTAAAGGTCGAAACTTGACTTTTACAAATAAAAAAGTATCCTTCAAATGACCCTCACGGCTTTCTACAGTAAACTATCCGGTCAATCTAATTTTTCAGTATATTTTCGCTTGTTTGGGGCTCAATCTCATGAATGGCATCTTAGATTACGTGTTTCAATGCATCAGTCGTTTCTGCATGGCAAGCGTAACACTCATCTCTAACGAATTTTCAAAGAAAATAGTTTATCGAAGTGAAAATGAGCTGCATATATAGATATTTTTCTGGGGAAATGCTTATCTTCGGCCCACTAAGCGAAGTGGAAACGCATCTGATGGTCACGAGGCTTTACTTTTTGCTCTAGTTGAAAATTTAGAGCCTTCATACCGAGGTTATTATGCAAAATTCTCCCTGAGAAGTATGAGAAATGTTCCGTTCTTGAACATGACGACGAGTTGATCTTGATGGATATTCAGCCACATTCTGGGCTACAGCAACAATATTTTCGGGTGTGCTGGTTCAGTAGAACGAGAACGCGAACACATTATTTCATCAAATAACAATTAAGTTTTCACGAACAAATTGATCCACAGACTGCCTCGAGGACATTTCATTTCTATTGAATTTCCATATAAATTTCTAACAGTATTGATAAAGGATTCACCACATTGGAAATAAGTTTTTAATATTTCCCAGTTTTGTCCAAGCGTAGATCGACTCATTTCGTTAATGTACAGTATTAATCGACTTTCCCTCAAAACACGAATGACTGAAGTGTTTCCAGACTCGAAATAACCACTACTCAAAATGCAAACTCTAGCTGGGCCACCATTTATAATGATAATAATAATAACACTTCTTCATTTAAACCAACGTGAATATCCAAATTACAGGATAATATGTTACAGAATGCGGAATATTACAATGTGATTATCAACAACAACATACAAAAATCAATAATTCACAAAATTAAATATATTCACTCCGACAAGTATGAGATGTACGCAAATGAAAAGTAAGTGCAGATCTCGTTGCTAATCTTAGAATACTGAAATTTATCTTCGATAGCAGATAAGGGGAGTCGATTCTATTAGTCAATAGTCTCTGAGCAAACCTTTAACACTGATTCTCGTGCCTAGCAAGCAACGATGGTATTCTCATTTCTCACATGATATCAGACAGATCAGCACCACGATCGTATATGCCAGTCTGCTTAAACAACACAAACTGGAAAAACTTTCTGTGAATGCGCTCTACTGATAGCAAATGACTCCTCGAAACCAACAGATCACTGAAGTCCCTGCTACATCTTAGGACAAAGCCTAAAGCTTGGCTAGCAAGCGGACGCACACAACTTCGTAACGTGTGGGATGAAACTGAGCGTTGAATCAAAGAGGACGCCAAGATCGTATATTTAATCAAATGAATGGAGTATGTGGTTTTCTCTAGTTGAAATATTATAACAATTTTATTAAAAAAAAATAAATGAAATTCACACAGATTTCATGTTTCACAGTTTATTCAGAATCCTGACGTTTGAAGATGATCGAAAGACCGAAATACGTGTCATGATTCTGAATAAACTGTGAAACATAAAAGTTGTGTAATTTTTTTCCAATGAAATTCATATATTTAATCTTTATCGCTAACATAGTTGTCATCTATATGATATTATAGTTGTAAGTCAACCGATGTGACCTACTGAATGTAACTTTAAAGCACTTCTCCATATTCAACTTGAGCTTGTTGGATAAACACCAACTATGAATATACTCCTAGCTTGACTAGAGTAGCATTAAATTATCAGCACTGCGTATTCTCAAGTATATCTTCAAGTCACGGGCAAAAGCTAAAACTGGACAGTTAAGCGAAGTAAGAAGATCGTTTATATAGATAATAAATAATAAGTGTCCTAAATTCGATTCCTGGAGCACCCCACATGAAAGAATATATTTAAGTGATCTTTAACTATTGTAAAAGACATAATTCATTCCACTCTGCAAGGATGATCTAATGAGCTTCACATAAGCCGGACTGAAACCGAAGAACAAGAGCTTTGTCAACAGAATATCATGATCAACATTGTCAAATGCTCGTAAGTCAGTATATACCACAGCAACCTGACCTCCATCATCCAAAAATTCAGTAATATACTGTGAGATGGTTGCCAAGTTGGTTGCAGTAGATCTTGCTCTAATAAATCCATGCCCCCCCGAGAACAAATATGAACCTTCTCCGAAATACATATTTCCATACAGCAGCTCTTCATACACCTTAGAAAAATTGGACAATATCGAAATTGGCCTGTAGTTATCAATCTGAAACTATCCCCCCACTTGAACACAGGAAGTTCCACTTATTAGGCAAAATACACGTTCTTAGACTTGAATTTATAATATGATACAGAGGCTTGGCGTCTCTTATGACGTACGATGGAATTCCATCATCACCAGCTGTTGTTTTGTTTGAAAATTTCGACATAATCGAACTTATTTCATCCTCAGAGATAACAGGCACAAGAACTGGCGGGAGCTGAGTAAAAGTTGTTGAATTAGTATCATTACTATAATCCTCCGAAGGAACTCCAACTCCTACACATGAAAAATTCTCCGCGAACAAGTTGACAATATCCTGAGGATTTCCGTGGAAGACACCGTTACTGCACATTATACCTGGTATCCTGATGCTCCTCCTCTTCTGACAGAAGAACTTCCAAAAGTTGCGAAATATTTTCTCTAGTCTAACCACATTACATTAATGGACACTATATTTTATAGAATAGATACATTATTTTGTTAACTATTGACAAATGTTCACTATCGGATGTGTCTATAGACCACGACCTTCTCAGTCCGACATCGAGATGAAACCTTTTCTAGGTAATTTGTCGATGACGAAACGAAACCTCTTTGTTGCGGGTGATTTCAACCTCTCAGATGTTGATTTGCCACTTACTCCTATGGTCTAAAACTCGCCTTCCGGTCCTTACGTTGACGCAATTCGTGATTCTAACCTCCTTCAGTTAGTGGAGGAGCTTACACGTTTTCGAAACCTTCAAAAATCATCTTTGTTGGATCTCATATTAGTGAACGATGCTGACTTAGTTTCCAAAAATGAGCATCATCATCCTCTGGGAAAATCAGACCATGTCCGCCTCCTCTCAAAACTACAGCTACAGTTCTACAGCCCGAAAATAAAATCTAAAAAAGCCATAAAAGTTATTAAGTATGACAGTTGAAGCTCAAGGTCGTTGGTATCGATTGGAATACTATGTTCTAATCCACAATTGATGTTGAGACTATGTAGGAACGTTTCGTGGAGGTGCTGAGGAACCTAATTAATCAATCCTCGTCATCAAGAAATATCATCACGGTGGCTTCGAAACTCTGGATCAACTATGGCATCCACAAGATGATCAGATACAAAATGTCGATATGGCAACGCTATATTCGGCGAAGACAACAACGAGACTACGACGTTCATCGCACATACTCAAATATTCTCGCCAATACTATTTCTGCTGTCAGGAGGAAGTTTGGGCCGAGATAGCTTCAGTCCAAAGATCGCAATTGTTTTTCCAAGTACATCAGATCATCGCCAAATCCTAAGGTCGATACGCCACTGCTTTCTGACTCTAACAACCAACCTTGCGGACACCCTGAAGAAGGTGCTAATGTTTTGGTAGAGACTTTCGCTGCAGATTTCACCATCGAGACTGCTTTACCTCCCCAAATGCACATAAATCGCGTCAATTCTGACTTGAGAAGTATAACTTTTCCCCCTGTCATTGTGGAAAAGCATCTCTCAGCTCTCGACGCACGTTCTGCCCATCGCGGTGGCGGTCTTATCTCGAAAGTACTCAAGAAGTGTGCTCAGTCCCTAGCCGCTGCTCTATCTAGAATTCTCATAAGATCTTTCTAAACATCATCACTACCTACATCCTGGCGGAATGCTCTTGTAACTCCAATATTTTAAAAAGATGACAAGCTTGATGCGCCGAACTATCGTCCAATCGAGGATAATTCTCCATTGCGTCCTCAAATTTGCTTTAGACTAAAAGATCATTCCTGATTGCCAACATGGTTTTCTTCCTGGTCGTTCAGTGATAACAAATCTTCTGGAATGCATCAATTATTGGTCGGAAATACTCAATAGGAAAGATCCTGTGGACGTGATAGACTAGGACTTTTTCCGTGCTTTTGATCGTGTACCCCACAAAAGGCTTTTGCACGTGCTTGATTATCTAGGATTTCGAGGTGAACTTCTTGCGTGGATTGCAGCATTTCTTTATAATCGTTCATTTCAGGTTGGAGTTGGCTCGTCTCCCAAACCGTTAGCAGTGGCGTACCACAGGGCTCCGTTTTAGGATCCTTACTTTTTCTCCTGTATATCTCCGACTCACCTACCTGTATTGATTCATGCTGCTCTCACTGCTGATGACACGAAGTTGTACGGTGTTCCCAGGGATCAAACATTGCAGCGTGACTTTAAGTCTGTAGCACTATGGTTCGAGGATTGGCAGCTTCCTTTCAATATCGAGAAGTGTATAGTTTTGCACATGGGTACCAATAACCCTCGTCTCCAGTACAATCTCTGTAGCCAAGGAATTTCCTCTACAAGTAGCCATTGTGCTCTCGGTGGTGTTATAACAGACGATTTCTCCTGGTCTGAGTACATACTGTATATTGTCGGCAAGGCCAGAAGGTCTATCTTTTTGATACAGAAGGCATTTGGTAGGTGCAATCCAATTACGTGCAGTGCTCTTTATAAGACTTATATTCGTCCTATCTTGGAGTTCGCCGGACCAGTTTGGAGTTCAATATTGTGTCGCGACGCTGCGGTACTTGAGAGATGGCAAAGGCAGGTAACGCGGTTACCCTACGGTAACACAGTAGTGTTGTGATCGCGGCGATCTGTGTCTTTTTTTACCACTTATGAATATCTCCTTTTTTTGTTTTTTTCTTTTCTCTTCGAAGCACTTTTGTTTTTCAATATCTAATAATAATAATAATAGTTATAATAACAATAATAATAATAATAATAATAATAATAACAGAAATGGACTCAAAAAATAGACGTTAAGACACCACTAAGCAATTTCATGGTACTTTCAATTCAGAAGAACTTAAACGATTCATGAAACGAAAACTGTTTTCTATACTTATGCCACTGACATATAATGCTAATTATAATGTTGTGAATTTATAGATAAGCTGAAACGTGAAATAAATATACAAGTTTGTAAACGGCTGGTTCAGCAAGCTGGTTTTCTTGCTGATTTGCCTACGAAAGTTTTAGGAGATGTATTGACCCACTTGAAGTCTGAAGTATTCCTGCCGAATGATACAATTATCAGAGCTGGAGCGCCAGGGGACTGCATGTATTTTCTCTCTAGTGGAACGGTCTTGGTCACTACTCCTTCCGGTAAAGAGGTGAGTGTATTTAATAATGAAAATAATAATAATATTATTTCTGCAACATACGAGTACATTTCCTCAAATTTAGAATCATGAATGAAAAACGAATCTTGCAACATATACGACAAATTACTCTAAGGAATAACTATAAATAATGGAAAAAACGAATCTTATTTTGAATTTTCATTCTATCGTCCTAATCGTAGTTGGTATTTTAAAACATATTCAAATTTTCTCCTTTGTGAAATGAGGAGAAATAAAAGTAATCTGACACATTATAAATCGCCGCGAAAATTATTTCTCTATCAAGACCATGACTTGACATTCAGTAACCCAGAGAAATAGTTAACTGAAATATCCAAAAAATTGACATATTGTCAACACTTTCTTTAATACATTCATCAAAAAGATAAATTTTAAGTTATCTGTTATGGATTGAATTTGAAAGAAATCAAACATATTCTGATCTGCTTTCTCAGCATTATATTTCATATTGAATGTTCACGTGAAATACTTTTCTTACTAGAGATAATGTATGATGATGATAGTCAAATTTCAAGCAATTTGGAGGTCGATTTTGTTTTAGGAAATGTATTATCTCGAAAGCTTGAATCAATATTGCCACCTTAATATTACGAATATAATTTCACCATTTTCACCATATTCTGGAACAACACTGCTCTCACAGATCTATTAGGTACAAAAGATATCTGTTGAAGAACAGTATCTTCATTTTATCTCTTTCGACTAATTTCAATTAACTGTAAAATATCAATTCCGATTTTTTGTGTAAAATATAGTTGGCAATCATATCAATGGCAGTATAGAAAATATATTATAAGATAAAATATGTTCCATATCTTGAAGATAAAATATGTTCCATATCTTGAAGATAAATTTTTTTATTCGTATCTATTTTGTAACGTATATTATGTTTTTACCACCATCAGTTTCTAGCGGTAAATTCATTTTGACATGTGACATTGAAACCATGGATGTGAAATGAGTCAATTAGCCATCGGATTATTTCGGATTTTATTAAGACAACCAGCAAGAAATATTATATGATAATCAACACACTGTTTATAGACTGAAAATACAATTGTTTTACCTGCACCTTAGTTGAAATTGAGAAAAAAAGGGTGTGAAAAGTAACTCTACTGCTTGATACAAAAAGTATAATTTGCACTAATTCCCTTCACTCCTAGATAGACAACAAAATTATCAATAAGTAGGTACTATTATATAAATATTTTAAAAAAATTTTAAAAATTTTTTAAAAAATTAGCCTTCTACATATTTAATTCCAAAAGATTATATTTAAGTAGGTACTAGAAAGTATTTCAACTGAATTGCAGTTTATTCATATTTCTGATGGAGAATGATTATGTCACATCTTCATATAATGTTGATAAACACTTTCATTTCTATAAATCTCATAAGGCCAGGTTTCAAGTTCAGACAGAATTATTTTAAAAAGAAATAATATTGTGTATAGCTCGGTTCACTCCTGTACATATCGATGAAATTGCATAACAGATATCTGCTTGTGGCACCTCGCTTCAAGAAATCTGAATTTCGTTGGTTTGAAATGATTTCATGAACTGTGTTGAATAGCAGAATGTAAAGTCTACTCCCCATCATATTCCACATACTTTCGGTATAATTTGAATTCAGTAAACTAGGCGAAAACGTGAAGATATGGCTTCTTCTTGAAGAACGTCTAAAGTTCAATGAGTATTATAGGGACGTAAATTGTCTTGTTGAAAAAGGGCGTATGGCCAGCCATTCCGATAAAACATTAAAATGGTGTGTAAGAAATCAGAACAAAACGCGAAGCTATCATGCTACTTCGAATAAAAAGATGCGGTAATCTAATATCATAGGTAACCATCACTCCACATGTCCAAGAACAAACTCAATGTCAATTCACTCTCCAAGGCGGCGTCTTAACTTTTCACGGCCATCGTGCATACCTAGACAGAAACTAAAATAGTAGCTGTAGACAAAATTATTCCACTCTGCCTCCTCATGCTGCAATTTTTTCCACCACAAAATCCAATAAATAAAAATTGTTAACCAAAATCCTATAAATTGAATATTTTGAGTAGACAAAATCTTGTTTCTGCTGATCAATCTTATGAAAACAAATATCTTTCAAACATGTTTAACATAATCTTAAGAATTTCATCATAAAAATGTCTCACTTAGAATATTCTATATTATTGGATATTTAACTAAGTTACTTTCTATAAAATCTCAAGATATGTAAAAACATATTTTATTGAATATGAATTATTTGAGTATTTGAGTAAATATTTTAATATTTACCTTCTACATATCTAATTAGCCTTCTACATATCTAATTTCAAAAATTTTGTCTACTCAAAATATTTAATTTATAGGATTTTAGTTAACAATTTTTATTTATTGGATTTTGTTATATCATTTGGATGTCTTATAATGAATGTTTATTTTACATGTCGTTTGATATAAGTGGTACTTATATGACATTATTTCAATTCAATTCCTGAAGTTATAATTATTAAAGTATTAACCTCAATTGAAGTATTTAAATGCGGTAATATATGATGGTAACACCACGGTCTCGTGAACAGAGTTGACTAAAGCACTCTGTGGTACGCTTGGGTTTACCAGTTGAGTTTATTCGTATTTGCCCACCGTATTCAGTCCATACGCGATACAAACGCCAATACAATTGAAAAAGATCCAATTCCGCGATAGAATAAACCATCGTTTCGATTCACAAAAATTGAAATTTTTGAACAATAGCTGATTTTGACTTCTTCAAATTTTTCCTATTTAGAATGATAGTGTCCTTTACCACCTTAATGCTGAGCGTAGTATTGTCGAATCCATCATCAATACGGAATATAATATGCTCCTACATCCACTATATTCACCGAACGAAGCTCCCACAGACTAACACGTCAATCACTTGCAGAAAAACTGGCAAACAAATTGAATTTATGACGATTATGACGACCTATAATAATGAAGTGTATATTGTCTCCTAAAAACAGGAACTTTTTTACCCGTGGAACCGACTGTGAGCCGAACAAATAGCACACATTAATTGCAGTAGATGGCGAATACACTCCCGAATAAACCGCTACACATATTCTTGTTGACATTTAATGTTTTTTTTTTCATAATAAGAAGAAGGATATTTCAAATAAGATTTTGCTATTACAAGTAATTTAAAAATTATTTGTTATAATTTAATTTTGCAAGTATTCAAAATGTTTTTGAAGTCCACGTGGGAAGATTGCTAAAACCTATGCACACAAAAATTTTGCACCGATTATTTCGTATAACGCAAATTCAGACGAACAAAAAGGCAGTAAATCAGAATGCCAACAATTCCCAAAAGCTTATTCGAAAAAGTTTGTAGTGCTGCTGGGCTCACAAAATCATCAGATCCAATTCTTCTTCTCTTGTGAAACAGATTCATATCGGATGCAATTTATCATATATCTCTCCACAACGAGAGATAATTCCAATTTCCTGATCGTTCGACTGGTTGTCTCAACTAAGGAGCCGTAATACGGAAAATTAATTGGCTCAGATTTTTCAGATAAATGAAAAATGGAGGATAATTACGTAGATTGCCTAGAAAACAATAATGATTAAATTTTTCTTTCTGAATATTCCTGAAATGAATGGAATTTGTGGTTGGCTCCAGGTGAAATGACAGGATTGAAAATTGATCCACAGTTTAGGAAAATGGTATTTCCAAGAATGAGATCAGATAAAATTTCATTAGTAGCGAAAAAAGACTCTTTTATTTGTGCATACTGAGCAAGATACATAAAGATCCATCCCGAGGATCATTTCATAAATGTTGCACCGCGGAAAATAAGAGAAATTTTCCGTTTACTCATGGAAGTAAAGAAGAAAGATTCTTCTATTAAATATTTGATGGACGCGTTGAAACTGAAGCATTTTGATATACTGGTAGAAAAAACGAAGGTAGTGGCGAAATACAACACCAAGAAATATGTATGAGTCACCTAACTATGCACTCAACATGGGAATCACTTTGAAACAGTGCGCAGAATTGGCCATTATGTTTGTTCTGAAGAGGAAATATGTATCTGGAACAACAGCTTCTGCTGAAGTTGAAGCTGATTTGAAAACTCTCATTCAGGTGATTCAGTCCCAATGGAAATATGAGATATTAAGCCAAGCAGCGAATGACTTGAATGTTATAAGATAGAACAAAAAGAGCATTGTGCCACTAGCTAGTGACTTGAGGTTATTGAGAGAAATTTTAGTCATTCAAGATGTAATCCATGAAAAAAGGAAGAATGATCTACATCATCACAAAATTTTGATGGAAACAGTCTTCTTTCGAGTTATATTGCTGAATAGCAGATGACCAGGAGAGTTGCAGAGATTACCAGTACACATATATAAATCTTGTGAGCAAAACCATACTATTGAAGAAATTCAAGAGGGTAGTGGTCAAAGGTAAAAGAGGACGTGGTGTCCTCATATTATTCAGCAACGACATACAAGAGCACATAACAGTTTTATTGGATTATCGCGATCAATTCGCCCACAAACATAACCTATATTTTTTATTCGCAAATCCTAACTCAGCACAGCCTCTTTGTGAATATAAGAATTTGAGTAAGTATGCTCAGTCATGTGTAGCTAGTAATCCGAAATCGATTACTTCAACAAAACAGCGTAAACATTTAGCGACATTAACGCAGGTATTTAGTATGTCTGATAATGACATGGAGCCACTTTCTACTTTTATGGGCCACACCCTAGCTATTCATAAAGGAAGCTACCGTCTGCCTGACGATGTTTATCGAGCGGCAAAAATCTCCAAACTTTTATTGTTAATGGAAAAAGGTGCAGCGACTGAATTTAAAGGCAAGCCTTTGAATGAAATTGAGCTGGATCTTGAAGAAGAACTACTAACAAAATATGCGTATGATGTCAGTGATGATGATGTCGATGTGAATCCTACTCCAGAAGACCTCAGAAATTGTATTGAGGAGAAATCTCTCCAAAGGACCATTTAGGCAAGAAAAGAGAAAGAGTGTTAGTGTCATGGACAAACTAGCAAAAACAAGCCGAGAATAAATTACCAAATATTCAATATTTCATATTCAACAAATTTGTCCTCATGAAATATATTTGTAAATTATCAGAAGTGGGCAAGATACTTCCTTTCTAAATTGTGTAATTCTCTAACTATACTTCCTATTCTGCATGGAAAAATTTACGTCAGATTACATGAGTAGAACTATTGGAAATTTTATTTTTCCAATATTTCAAAAACACATCCCATTATGTTGAAAGAAAGTTAATAGATGCTAAGTTATAACGCGAATGCTATACAAAATGTCGTGCAAATCGAATGAAGTTTAAGTTATATGAATATTTATTAGTTATTGATTAAAATCATGGTATCACTATAAGTGAAATGAAACTCAACTTCTCCATATCTTCATTGACCGAATTATCCCCATCGAAAGTTCTATCACTCTAAAAAAAGCACCCGATACCTTGGTTGATTCTGTATCCTGATCTGTTACCTCTGCTATTGCCTCTGTTAAAACCACGACCTGGTTGTATGCCTCGATTGAAATTTTTACCCTCTGAACGTTGTTGTTGAGGGCAATCCCTTTTAAATTGGAAAACTTGACCACACTTGAAGCAACTTTTTTGTGATACGAATGCTGTAGGTATAGCCCTTATCATGTGATCTTTTCCATTATGGATCTTCCTTTTCTCATTTTCTGCCAGAAGTTGGGTTTCAACTGTTTCGTAGGTTACATCTGATAAGTTTTCAATCACTGTAACAAATGTATCGGAAGAAGAAGGTAAACTTAGTAGCAAGCTATATATCAAGTCTTGATCATCCAGTTTAACATCTGCAGCCTTTAGTTGTCTAACAATATTTTCAAATTATATCAGAAACTTTACTGGAGAATCATTTTTCCTCAATTTTTTACTTCAAAGTTTCTTCTTCGGGAAACTTTTCCTGGTAGTCCTTCATTTTCATATTCCTCACGTAATACATTCCACATTTGAAAGACCGACTTTCAATCTCTGTGTATTCTACACATTGTACCAGGATAGATTTGGCCTTATTCCCTTTTTTTAATTCTGTTGCTATAGTTGCATTAACCTCTGAAGTGACCACTGCTGAAACATCATATTCTGCCAATAACATTTCAACTCTGAATTTCCAGTTATGATAGTTCCTTCCATTGAGTGGTTTTACATTTAAAATCTTATTCGTGTTTTTTATTGTTATCCAGATTTTCAAATCTAAACTGCCTTTTTCCGGCGTGGTACCTTCAACTTTTTTGTCCTTTTTATTTCCCTATTTTTCTTGGAATCCCTAGGCCCATAGCTAATATATTATATGGCAACTGAGGTTGATTTATGTATTCATTAATAAATATGGCTCATAACATCATCTTTACATGTGGGCTTCATAATCTTGCCTTTTCAACGAACAAATCTCATAATAATGCCCCATTTCAAGTTTTTCCTTAAAATTAAACAGACTTCTATCTCAATCAGAACTTGAATCAACGCCATCTAACGAACATATTGATAACCAAAGAAATACATTTAGATTTTAGTGTAGGTTTCCATATAAATCAATAGTAATGGTGTAGCCGATTGATCAGAATAATTGATTGATTAAATTTTTTTGGATAGTTGAATTGAGCAGGTAAGTCAAAAGATTCGGTACGATATTGACGGCCAGAGGGCATGTGTAATTATTGTCTGTGATCTTCGAAAATCCAGCAAATCTGAAAAATGTCACTTTTTTGCTCGTTGCACTTGAACGTGAAATTGTATAGAAATGAAATTCTTTCATCAGTTATGTCGCCCTTTCGACAGTCTACTCGCAATAACCTCTTGACTTACAAAGAAAGCATTTTTGTGGTGTTTTCTTCAATGGGCAGTTGTCACCATACTTATTTTATTAATTGTTTGAGTATACAGGTATGGAAAAAACGTAGAAAACATAGTAAATTCAGTGTTAATCAAGAATACACTGGAGCAGTGGACGAATCAAAACCTCAACGCGATGGGATGACGAATAAATGATTGTTCTCTCTCAATGTCAGTGCGCAGTGTTGCTACGATCGAAAGGATGTGCAGTCTGCTTTCACTCCCCACTACCATCGAGAGAGAACAGTCGCTTATTCATCATCACATCGCGCTGAGATTTTGATTCTTCAACTGCTCCACTGCATTCTTGATTAACACTGAGTTTCATATGCTTTCAACTGTCTTTTCCATACCTGAATATCCATTTAATCTTGAACTTCTTAATTCCGAAGACTGACATTATGCTTCATGATGTCTGTTATTTCTCTGAGTTTTGCAGATTCATCCAAGAAATAGTAGGATGCTGATGGCTTTTTGATTTTTGGTAACTTTTTACAAAATATGAATTCCATTCTTGATAAAAGTATTGAACAGTATATCGAATGAAGTGTGTATAAGTCTGACTTCAAAATTCTACTCACGGCAGCATCTGTGTTTATTGGAATCATTCAATAGTGTAATTTCAGTGTGTGAGCTTGAATATCGTCCATTTTTCGAAGTCATACTAATATACAGTTCATTCCAAGTTCTGTAAATAGAAATGGGGCCACTTGGTAGATTGATTAAAGTATTGTTGTGATACGATCACTCAAAATCAGTATTTTGTTAATTCGAAAATGTTTTAAATGATTTGTGATTCAATATTTTTCATCAGGAATGGAATTTCATATTTTGTTAAAACTAGCCATAAATTCAAAAAGCAAAGATTCGTATCGGCATCCTACGTTCTCCAATTAATCCGTTGAACTTCGAGAAATAATAAATATCATGAAGCATAACAACAGCCTCCTGAATAAATAAGTTTGAGATTGAATAGATATATATGGAAATAATTAATAAAATAAGTGTTGTGGCAATTACCGATGGGAGAACAATGCCTAAAATGTTTTTTTTTGTACGAGTTAGCTATTTTCGGTTTAACTGCAAACAAACAAAAAAATGTTTTTTATTTTTGCTGGATTTGCGCATATCACACAACTAGCACACGCCCTCCAGCCGTGACTATCGTGCCGATTCATTTGACTTACCCGCTCATTTGAACTACCCGAAGAAAATTTTATCAATCAGTTATATTGATTAATCGACCACACCAGTACCTTCTATTGTAAGTGTTAATTGCAAAATATTATATGAAGGCAAATAAAAAAAAGTATAGAATGATGGGACAAACCGTGAAAAAATTAAAAAATCTTAAGTAAAATTACCTTGATCATTCCATCAATTTATTCATCATACTATCTTCGGATCCTCAGTTCTGAAACGAAAGAATGACAATATAATTAAACTGAATGAGTATATTTCCAATATGAATCCAAATAAACATAACTTTTCAGATTTATTATATCTGGTAGTAATAATAATAGTATTTTATTTCAAACAGCCACATATACAACAACTGTACAGTGGGATGAAAGACGTCATCAAAACTTAACTAAAATATCCACAAAAAAATTAACAATTATACTTTAAATATTCTTCCAAATTATAGAATTCAATTGAAAAAAAAAATAAAGATCTATCTCTTGAAAACCCCTAAACAATCCAAAATTCTCATTTCCAGGGGCGGCTTATTGAAAAATTTCAAACTCGCATAATATGGTTCTATTTTATATCTACTTAACCTATGTATTGGCAGTGCATACAAATTGACATTACCGGTACTGTACGAATAACTTGATGCAGATCTTGAAAATGTTTGTTTGTACTTGAACATAAAAACTAGACACTGGTATATATAAATGCCATATACTGTTAGTAAACTGTTATTTCTTAAATGCCTCTACACGAATACCTTGAATTCATGTTGTAGATTATACGCAAAGCCTGTCTCTGAACTACAAATATCCTATCTACGTCATCATCTTTTCCACCACAACAAAACAACATACCAAATCTGAGTTTACCAACAAAACAAGAAAAAAATAGCTTTCAATGACTTTAAAAACAAATATTTTTTGATGCTCTTATGCTCTCATGCTATAATTCACGTTATTTAGTTTTTCCTGAGTTCATCAATATGTGATCCCCAATTCAAATGTCTATCTTCGTGGTTATTGATACTGATTTTCCTATTTTCCATATTCTTGTTGATACTGAATAATATATATTTTGTTTTATCCTTGTTGATTATAAGTTGATTTTGCTGCATCCAGGTGAGTACAATGTTCAGAGCATCTGTTGCATCTATTTTCAATTCATTGAAATTATTTGCAGTTATCAATATATTAGTGTCATCAGCATAATTCACTACTTATTGTCCACTATCATCCAGCATATTGCAAAGGTCGTTGATGAAGATGCAAACTAGCAGAGGACCTAGTATACTGCCCTGTGGAATTCCTAGTAAAACCTGGCTCACTTTAGACCTCACAATAGAGCCATCATTCCTGATAACAACTTGTTGCGACCGATTCTAAAGATGAGAAGCTATCCACCTATTTTCTACTACTTTTATTCCGTAACAGTCTAATTTTTTCAGTAAAAATTCATGATTGATACTATCATAGGCTTCTGAAAGGTTCCAAACATACCAAAACCCATTTCATGATTTCCATGTGCATTCAATAGATTATTAACATATTCAAATATAGCAGTTTCTATATTCCTCCCTTTTATAAAACCATGTTGATTTTCACTGAAAATGTTGTTTTCAATAAAAAATTCCATAATACTATTGTAAAGTATCTTTTCAAAAATTTCAAAGAATGTTGTCAACATACGAATAGGTCTAAAATTTTCATTTGAATTTGTATCCCCTAGTTTATGTAGAGGCGTTACCACTGATAACTTCAAAAGGTCTGGAAAACTCCGTGCTGAAGAGAACTATTAATTATCAACATCCTTTATAAGAAATGGTGACATCTCATCATATCCTGAACTTTTCTTATTTTTGAAAGATTTCACAATTTCTTCGATTTCCTGTTCAGTTGTCATTTTAAAATTTAAATTAACCTCATTATCAGGTATGTTATGAGATATGAGAATTTTCAGTTGCTTTTCAATTGAATTTGTTGCTGAATTAATAAACATTGATTTAAACTATCAGCTTGTTCCATTAAATTATCAATAAAAGGGAGCACATCTCGTTTGGACTTCCCCAACTGGTTACTAACTTCCCTAATGAGGTTTTTGAAATATTGTCCGATTCCGTTATATCTTGTACGTATTTTTGTTTTCATTCATGAATGAGCAGTTGTTTTAATTTCACTTTTTCTCTATCATATCCTTCCCAATATTTCTTATCAAAATGTGTTAACAGGGAAAGTGAACTTAAATTTCTCTTAAATTTTTATATTTTGTGAGTTGTAAATCGTTTATTTTTATTCACATAACGTTTGACTTTTGTAACTGAAAATTTTTGATCAAACTAGGCATAAATGGCACTTGAAAAAAAAACTCCAGCGTTCATTAACCTAGCCCTCTGAAAAATGGGATAGTATTTGCCAATTTTTAACACTAAGAAAATTTTAATATTAAAACATATTGAAATATGTTTATCTTCTACAATTTTAATTTCAAAAAATTTCCATTCGAAAAACTTTTAGAATTAAATTTATGTCTACAACAAGCACTGCCTACATTTAATAGACAATAAATCTCATTATGGAATGTCAATGAATTTAAATAAACCTTAAAATAACTCACACCGTTCATTGATTTTGTTAGAGCATAGATCAATCTTGAATTATATAGTTGATCTGTGTTTCGAAGCTTTAGTCTTTTAACACGTGGAGAGATATAGGTTAGTTTTTTGATTTTGATATTTGGAATATTAAATGAGGACTGAAGACGGGATTGCTTAGAATTATATTTGTTTTTTGAAGATATAGTGCACATTTTTTAGAGATTTTTGAAATAACTTATTCGAATATATAAATATATTAAATATTTCAAATAATTTATATTCTTTGAGAAGTCCTTTAAGTGTGTTCATGTTTTTAAAAGGCAATTGGTGTTCTTAAAGGTAAGACCAGAAACAAAATTTTGTCTCCTTTAAATATTTATTTATTAATTTTAATTACTTTCGTATATCTGTTGGGTTATTTATTCCATTTGACATTATATATTGAGTTTTGATTATATAAGTCTATTAAATGTAAGCAGTGCTTGTTGTAGACATAAATTCAATTCTAAAAGTTTTTTGAATAAAAATTTTTGAAATTAAAATTGTAGAAGATAAACATATTTCAATATGTTTTAATATTCAAATTTTGTTATATTTCTTCTATCAAATAAAAGGCCTTTCTATTCTATTTTATTTTACATATTACATATATTTATATTTTGGCTTCAATAAATCTCATTATGGAATGTCAATGAATTTAAATAAACCTTAAAATAACTCACACCGTTCATTGATTTTGTTAGAGCATAGATCAATCTTGAATTATATAGTTGATCTGTGTTTCGAAGCTTTAGTCTTTTAACACGTGGAGAGATATAGGTTAGTTTTTTGATTTTGATATTTGGAATATTAAATGAGGACTGAAGACGGGATTGCTTAGAATTATATTTGTTTTTTGAAGATATAGTGCACATTTTTTAGAGATTTTTGAAATAACTTATTCGAATATATAAATATATTAAATATTTCAAATAATTTATATTCTTTGAGAAGTCCTTTAAGTGTGTTCATGTTTTTAAAAGGCAATTGGTGTTCTTAAAGGTAAGACCAGAAACAAAATTTTGTCTCCTTTAAATATTTATTTATTAATTTTAATTACTTTCGTATATCTGTTGGGTTATTTATTCCATTTGACATTATATATTGAGTTTTGATTATATAAGTCTATTAAATGTAAGCAGTGCTTGTTGTAGACATAAATTCAATTCTAAAAGTTTTTTGAATAAAAATTTTTGAAATTAAAATTGTAGAAGATAAACATATTTCAATATGTTTTAATATTCAAATTTTGTTATATTTCTTCTATCAAATAAAAGGCCTTTCTATTCTATTTTATTTTACATATTACATATATTTATATTTTGGCTTCAATAAATCTCATTATGGAATGTCAATGAATTTAAATAAACCTTAAAATAACTCACACTGTTCATTGATATTGTTAGAGCATAGATCAATCTTGAATTATATAGTTGATCTGTGTTTCGAAGTTTTAGTCTTTTAACACGTGGAGAGATATAGGTTAGTTTTTTGATTTTGATATTTGGAATATTAAATGAGGACTGAAGACGGGATTGCTTAGAATTATATTTGTTTTTTGAAGATATAGTGCACATTTTTTAGAGATTTTTGAAATTATTCATTCGAATATTTAAATATATTAAATATTTCAAATAAATTATATTCTTTGAGAAGTCCTTTAAGTGTGTTCATGTTTTTAAAAGGCAATTGGTGTTCTTAAAGGTAAGACCAGAAACAAAATTTTGTCTCCTTTAAATATTTATTTATTAATTTTAATTACTTTCGTATATCTGTTGGGTTGTTTATTCCATTTGGCTTTATATATTGAGTTTTTATTATCTATTATATAAGTCTATTAAATGTAAGCAGTGCTTTTTGTAGACATAAATTTAATTCTAAAAGTTTTTTGAATAAAAATTTTTTGAAATTAAAATTGTAGATGATAAACATATTTGAATATGTTTTAATATTCAAATTTTGTTATATTTCTTCTATCAAGTAAAAGGCCTTTCTATTCTTTTTTATTTTACTAAGAAAATTCTAGAATTTGTCGGATCCTCATCATTAAAATATCGAACATACTTCCAAGCATTCATTTCAGGTATCAAAAAATTTATTATCAATTCAGTTGATCTGTGATCAGAAATGTTAGAATCAATAGTTTCTGTAGAATATTCCTTGAAAAATGTCAAGAAGTTATCCAAACATGACTTTTTTCCATTGTAATGAGTTCTAGTATACTCTTTGATTCAGTTCAGTATTGAACATTTCTAGTAACAATTCAAAATATTTTACTCCGACATCATTTTTGTTAAGATTATTACTATTAAAATTACCTCCGAATATGAAGTAAATTTCATTTCTATATAGAATATCAAACAAATCATAAATTTTCGCCAAAAAAATATCTAACTTAGTCTCTGGTTTTCTGTACACAGCCACAATAACCAATTCACGATTTCCCAACTTGAATTCTGCTCCGACGCACTCGAATGTTTTAGATACACTAATTTTATTTATGTCAGTTCTGATTTTCACATTTAGATTTTTATCACGGTATAAGGATATGTTCATTCTCATTTCTGAAATAACTCGAGATGAGCTTATAGTTTTGAAATTTGAAGTTTTCCAGTTGTTCCTTTTTTTCCTGTGTTCTGTTAGAATCGAACGATGACCGCAATCTTACATTAACAAATCTAGTCTTTCTTGGGTATTTCCAATTGACTGATTATTCTGATTTATGATAATAAAGTTTTCTTTACTCGGTCCGCTTTATTTGACCGATATTTTTTAAAAGAGAATTTATTACATGTTCGGGCTAAATGTTGGGATACTAAACTTTTAATCATTTTTCAGTGCAACGGACACCTTAAATGGAGAGGTGTCAGTTGTCAGGATACCTCGAATTCATTCTCTCACATTTCCTGTATATCTTTCGAATTCTGATGGGTAATCAAATCGGTATCTTCGAACTCTGGTCCCATATACATGATATTCTTTCTATTTGACCACCTCTTTGAATTCGAATTCTGTCGCCTTACCATAAGCATGATTCCCTCTTCTGTTTATATTTATTCGTCTCCTGAGCTCATATCCTGGAATTTCACATTTGTTGTCATCTAATCTGTTGACACATTTTTCTGATCTCACGGGTGTCTGCCTATCGAATATTTTATTCGATTGCGTTTTTTGTGGAACCGATAATTTATTTGCATCTTGGTTGTTTCCTTTATATTCCGTTATTTTGAAGGAATAAGTTTCTATACCTGAATGAGACTATCCCATCAGTTATCTGATGATGGGATAGTTCATTTCCCGAAACTCGAGTCACAAGAAAATGTGTAATATATATTTTTTGGTAGTTAAACATAGTAATTTCTACAATTTGTTTTATTTTTTCTTAAGAAGAAATCTGTATGATATTTTAAATTTTGGATTATAAACTTCAAAGTTGAAGCCGAATTAGATTTGGTTTAACAATAAAGTAGAATATGATAATTATTGTTGCAAAAAATTAATGATGATAGAAGATGAGATGCCTGTACAATCGCAGAAATCTTATAAAGATGGTGAATTATTAAAGTGGGAGGGAGAACCTGAAATTGATGAAACCTATTCTGCGATTGGGAGGGAGGAAGAGAAACATCTCATTTCCTCTATAGGTATTGATAGTAAAGCAACCAAAGAGAATATTGATGTACAAAAGAAGGGGTAGATCAATAAGAGAATCAGAAATAGACTAAACAAAATGTCGAAATAAAAATAACACAACTCATTAGATGAATACCTTAAAATTCAGTTATTCTAAATACATTGAGATAACACTTTAGATGAAAAGTTTAAAGAGTCAATTATTTTAAACGCACTCATGTTTTAGATAACACTTTAGATGAAAACTTGAAAGAGTCAGTTATTTTAAATGCACTCATGTTTTATATAAAATTACAGATGAAAAACTTTAGAGTGTTAGCTAATGCTAAATACATTCACTCTTTAGATAAACTTTTAGACGAAAACTTAAAGAGCTATTTATGCCAACTACATACATGTTTTTACACAATAGTCTAGATGAAAGCATTTGGGAAACTGAATATTTCACTACGAGTGATTAATGCCAAGAATTTATTTCTTTGGATAAAGTTCTCCATATTATCGTGGGAAAAACCTTATTTCCCATTACAGTTACGTTCGATAATCAGTCTGTAAGAGATTACACTAAGAAGGGTGGCAATCACAAACTGAAGATGATTGACGATAAATCAGATGTGATACATGAAAGTTTATTTAACATGATTTGAAGTAAAACACTTTATTTCCGCTTATTTTTATTTTTCAACGACAATTGTTTCGTCAATTACATATTGACTTCATCAGGTGAGTATGGTAACTAACTACTTTTACAAAATCTTTCTCCTCAAATACAAGTTTCACTAAAAGTACGTGATAAAATGAAGTTTACAAGGAATTTATCAAAAAAGGTTCAACAACGGAGAACGTTTCACATCTGTTTGGTCGTTCAACAAAATATTCATTTTATGATGCTGGTTTATTTCCATTGCTTCTAAAAGGTCCAATCTATTGCATTTGTTTTCAAAATGGAGAACTTCAAAGTTATAGTCAAAATCATGTCCGGATTCTTGTAGATGTCTGGCATACGTGGAGTTTGATTTATTCTTAACGAATGAATTCCGGTGTTCCTGGATCCTACTCTCAAAAGATCAACATTAATTTAATTCTAAAAGTTTTTTGAATAAAAATTTTTTAAATTAAAATTGTAGAAGATAAACATATATCAATTTGTTTTAATATTCAAAGTTTGTTATATTTCTTCTATCAAGTAAAAGGCCTTTCTATTTTATTTTACATATAATATATAATTATATTTTGGCTTCAATAAATCTCATTATGCAGTGTCAATGAATTTAAGTAAGCCTTAAAAATAGCTCACACTGTTCTTTGATTCTATTAGAGCATAGATCAATCTTGAATTATAAAGATGATCTATGTCTCGAAACATTATTCATTTACACGTGGTGAGTTGTTTGATATGGGTTTGTTTTATGATTTTGATATTTTGAATATATTTCAGGACTGAAGACGGAATTGCTTAGAACTATATTTGTTTTTTGAAGATATAGTGCATGCTTTGAGAGATTTCTGAATTTACTTATTCGAATATTTAAATATATTAAATATTTCAAATAAATTATATTCTTTGAGAGGTCCTTTAAGTGTGTTCATGTTTTTAAGATGCAAATGGTGTTTTGAAAGCAAGACCAGAAACAAATTTTGTCTCCTTTAAATATTTAATTATTAATTTTAGGGACTTTCGTATATCTTTTGGTTTATTTATTCCATTTGACATTGTATATTGAGTTTAGATTATATACGTCTATTAAATATAAGCGGTGCTTGTTTTAGACATTAATTTAATTCTAAAAGTTTTTTGAATAAAATAATCAAGTTTCTTTTCTTTTGAATCTACATGTAAAATTTTTTTAAGATATTCTTTTGTCGAAAGGAATTACTGTTTTTTAAAGAATGGGTGGCAAAAGTTGAATTTTTGTTTACTTTTCATTAAATTCATTTTATGTTCGTTGAAAAAGGTTTTAAACAGATGCTACTTTTTGAATATCTCAAATATTTTCGATTTAAATAGCTCCGTGCAGTCATTCATTACTTTTACATTATTGTTATTGTGAACTAATTTGAAAATTTCAACAGATTCTAGATAATCGAGTTTCTTCCCCTTTGATTCTACATGTATAATTTTAAGATTATCTATTGTGGAAAAGGAATGACCGTTTTCTAGACAATAAGTGGCAAAAGTAGAATTTTATTTATTTTTCATGAAACTCATTTTATGTTCGTTGAACCTCGTATTGAAGGAACGCCCTGTTTGTCAGTAATATATTTATTACTGCACGTAGAACAAGATAACTCATAAACTTCTGATTTGTGTATGTTTGGAGTAGGGTCCTTTGCGTTAAATAATACCGATGATAATTTGTTTTGCGTTTTGAAGGCAATATTGACATCTGATTTTGAAAAACTATTGGCCTCTTTTTGACTTATGCTGCCAAAGTACCATAGAGAAATGAATTTTTTATTTTCTTCAGTTTTTATGATGGGATAAATTTGGCTCATAACTATTTTAGCGAAGACCGCAACAAGATGCGCAGAGAGAATCTGGATCAAGGAAGATTCAAAATCATTCTACCAGAAGCGAGATACTGTACAACATTATGTCAAGGTACTGCATGCAGAACTGATTCATAAACTCCATTCAATAGAATTTGATATTTCTGATGATAAAATTAGACAAGAAATTAGTGAATTCATTTTTTCAAAACATGCTTAACAGTTAAAAAAACTAAATTCATTAGAAAAACTCAAAAATCCAAATTTATCAAACGAACTGAAAATATAATATATAGACCAAATGATCGCGTCATTAACATGTCAGAATTCCAATGTTCAAATAACGAACTAAACTTGCTCGAAAAAGGTCATAAATCTGCCCCAACAATTAGAAATAAAAAAGTAAAAGAAATTCTTACTGTTAAGTCCACAATTGCACTCAAATATACGGATGAGGTGGATGAAATTACCTCAAAAATTTTAAAAATCCTTAGAAACAACATAAATATAACTAACAATAATATTTTGAATACAATCAAATCCATAAAAGACAAAATTCAATCCGATGATCTTACCGTCACAAAAGCAGATAAATCAGATGCCACAGTGATCCTTTCTAGATCGAAGTACATAGAGAAAATGAATTATTTCATTAAAAATCAAGATATCGTAGAAACTCCCGTTGACCCGACGACTAGAATTCAAAAATCCTTGAGGAAAACTTTGTCAGACATCTCCTTATTTAAATCAAATTATCATCTCATAAATATGAATCCTAGCCCACCAAAACTCTACGGTCTATTAAAAACTCACAAAGAAGATGCACCAATTCGCCCAGTCGTTTCCTTTATTAGCAGCCCTACCTATAAAATAAAGAAAAAATTAAATGAAAAAAAAAATTTCATAGAATTAACAACGAAATTAAAAAATTTTTCTTTACCAAATAATTCCTACCTAGTATGCCTGGATGAAGGCAATATGTTTCCAAATATACCAAGAAATGCTAGCATTCATTTAGCTTCAAAAATTCTTGAAAAATCACATGTAAATCCCGTGATACACGGTGATTTTATTGCCCTTTTAGAACAATGCCTGCTCAAAAACTATTTTCAATTTAATAATAAAATATACGAACAATTAAACGGCCTAGCTATGGGCTCACCACTAAGTCCACTCCTTGCAGACACATTCATTTCAGAAATAGAAAAGAAAATCTTCAATTCGAAACTTCCTGTAAATATTCATTTCTGGTACAGATACGTATACGATATTCTCACGTATATCTCCGGAAGATCCAGACAACTGAGTGAATTTTTGAATTTCTTGAATAATATTCACCCAAAAATTAAATTCAAATTAGAAAAAGAATCGAAGAATAGCATTACATTTTTAAACGATATCACACTCAAATAGAAAAATAGAATTCAACATATTCAGAAAACCCACATCCTCTGATATATGTATTCCTATTTTTTCCAATCACCTATATTCACAAAAAATGTCAGCGTATCAATCGATGATCCATAGAGCCTTCGCATTACCCTTATCAAAAAATGACCGCAAAGCTGAAGTCCAAACTATAAAATCAATAGCCGCAAACAACGGTTTCAACCCCAATATAATAGATAATCTAATTCGACAGAAACTATCTTAAATAGCTATGAGCCATATTATCCCATCATAAAAACCAAAGAAAATAAAAAATTCATTCCTCTATCGTACTTTGGTAGCATAAGTCAAAAAGTTGCCAATAGTTTTTCAAAATCAGATGTCAATATTGCCTTCAAAACGCAAAACAAATTATCATCGGTATTATTTAAAGCAAAGGACCCTACTCCAAACATATACAAATCAGGAGTTTATGAGTTATCTTGTTCTACGTGCAGTAATAAATATATAGGACAAACAGGACGTTTCTTCAAGACGAGGTTCAACAAACATAAAATGAGTTTCATGAAAAATAAACAAAATTCTACTTTTGCCACTTATTGTCTAGAAAACGGTCATTCCTTCCCCACAATAGATAATCTTAAAATTTTATATGTAAAATCAAGAGAGAAGAAACTCGATCATCTAAAATCTGTTGAAATTTTCAAATTAGTTCACAATAACAATAATGTCAAAATAATGAATGACTGTACGGAGCTATGTAAATCGAAAATATTTGAGATATTCAAAAAGTAGCATCTGTTTAAAACCTTTTTCAACGAACATAAAATGAATTTAATGAAAACTAAACAAAAATTCAACTTTTGCCACCCATTCTTTAGAAAACAGTTATTCCTTTCGACAAAAGAAAATCTTAAAATAATTTTACATGTAGATTCAATTGAAAAGAAACTTGATTATTGAAATTTTTAAATTAGTTCACAATAAAAATAATGTAAAAAATAATGAATGAATGTACGGAGCTTCGTGAATTCAAATATTTGGGATATACAACAAAATAATGTAAAAATAACGAATGACCGTACGGAGCTATGTAACCCCAAAAATTATTTGAGATATTTAAATGGGGACCATCTGTTTAACAACCTTCTTTGTCGATTGCCGACATTCCGATATCTGTTAGAAGGCCCCCATTTTTTTAACCCGGTTTTTTATCACGTTCCGCTTGTAAACGTCTGTACCGCTATCAGTTTAGTCAGAAGTTGCAATTAAAAACATTTTAAATTCGAATTCTACTGTTAACTTGATATCTGATGAATAAATTATTTTTTATATTATTAAAAATGATATCAAACATTATTCTTCAACACAGATTTTATTAAAATGGATAAGAGAAAAAACAACATAAATGATTTAGTTCTCACACGTGTTGATACAGGCAAAACTATAATAGTTATGTTTATGAGTGCAAAGGACTTTGAAAAAGCGTCCGCACATCTGTATTGGTATCAAACAGCAAGTGTACGCTTGAGAGATCGAGTTTTGTAGGAAATGGAAATCAGAAGCGGCATTAGACAAGGCTGTATTTTGTCTTCATTGATCTTCAACTTATATGCAGAACAAGTATACGACGAATCGTTAGAAGATAATAACGAGGGTATATTAATTAAGGGAAAAATTATAAATGACATCAGAAGTGCAGACGATACCCTGATCTTTGCATGTTCGGAGACTCAATTACAGAACATTTTGAAGACAACAACTTTTCATTGCAATAAATAGGGTCTAACACCAGCAAGACCAAATATATGATAATAAATAAGAACTGCAACTTTCAAAATAACGGAATTTATTTGAATGGTGTTCAACTCGCACGTGTAAATACACTAACTTACCTGGGAAGTGTTATTAACAATATATGAGATCCCAGTAGTGAAATAAGGAGACGAATAGGTAAAGCACGAACAACTTCAACGAATATGAAAAAAGCGTTCTGCAGACACGACCTTAATATCGATTTAAGAATAAGAATGCTGAGATTGGATGGAGTAGTCCGTTACTTTGTGATAGTTCATTTTAATGGAATGAAATAAGAAATTACTTTGTTTTCTATCACTTTTTTTATTACTACTCATATACAGTGACTAGAGTTTCGTGCTTACTACATTTTCGAACTGAATGAACAAATTAGATCTCAACTATTACATATGCTGATTGTAGGCTTCGGCAGAGCTTCGAAGAGAGGGGTTTTCCAAAGTTCCCTCTGTTCGTTTAGTAGTTTTATTATTGGTACGCACCTCTTATATTTTTCAATTTCTATGGATTCCAGGATGTCAAGTTTTTTCCCTTTCGCTTCCACGTGCAAGATAACAAGGTTTTTCAATGCTGGGAACGTGTGATCTGTATTGAAGAAATGGTTCGCAAAATTGGAATAATTCTTCCGGTTCCTAAAAGCAGATTCATGCTCTCTGTACCTTTTATGGAAAGGTCGGCCCGTTTGCCCCATATACACACTATTACACTGTTGACAACTTAATTTATAGACTCCAGAATTATTCAGTCGGTTCTCTTTTTCTTTCGGATTAAAAAAGAGATTAGAAATTTTATGGAAGTGTGTGAAAGCTGTTACTATGTTAATATTTGACAAAATTTGAGCTATTTTTTGTGAAATTGGTCCAAAATATGTATGTTTTATGAATTTATCGTTATTATGATCTGATTTGGAAATGGGGTAAATTTGTTTACGAATTAGTTGCTTTTTGTTTATGATGGAATTTATAGTTTTGGTTTCGAACTGATTTTTTGTGGCTATTTGTCTGATTGTATTCAATTCCCTTATTAACGTAATATTATATGAAGGAATTGAAAATGCTCTAGGTACCATTGATCTATAAGCAGCTAGTTTATGATACCATCCGATCAATCATAAACTAGCTGCTTATAGATCTGATTGTATATAATTCCCTCTTTAACGTAATATTACCTAAAGGAATTGAAAATGCTCTATGTACCATTGATCTATCAGCAGCTTGTTTATTATTGATCGGATGGTATCATAAACTAGCTGCTTATAGATCAATGGTACATAGAGCATTTTCAATTCCTTTAGATAATATTACTTTAAAGAGGGAATTGAATACAATCAGATCTATAAGCAGCTAGTATACAATTCCCTCTTCAACGTAATATTACCTAAAGGAATTGAAAATGCTCTATGTACCATTGATCTATCAGCAGCTTGTTTATTATTGATCGGATGGTATCATAAACTAGCTGCTTATAGATCAATGGTACATAGAGCATTTTCAATTCCTTTAGATAATATTACTTTAAAGAGGGAATTGAATACAATCAGATCTATAAGCAGCTAGTATACAATTCCCTCTTCAACGTAATATTACCTAAAGGAATTGAAAATGCTCTATGTACCATTGATCTATAAGCAGCTAGTTTATGATACCATCCGATCAATAATAAACTAGCTGCTTATAGATCAATGGTACATAGAGCATTGTCAATTCCTTTAGGTTATATTACGTTAAAGAGGGAATTGAATACAATCAGATCTATAAGCAGCTAGTTTATGATTTATCGGATAGTATCATAAACTAGCTGCTTATAGATCAATGGTACCTAGAGCATTTTCAATTCCATTAGATAATATTACGTTAAAGAGGGAATTGAATACAATCAGACAAATAGCCACAAAAAATCAGTTCGAAACCAAAACTATAAATTCCATCATAAAAAAAAAACAAAAGCAACTAATTCGTAAACAAATTTACCCCATTTCCAAATCAGATCATTATAACAATAAATTCATGAAACTTACATATTTTGGACCAATTTCACAACAAATAGCTCAAATTTTGTCAAAAATTAACATAGTAACAGCTTTCACACCCTCCCATAAAATTTCTAATCTCTTTTTTAATCCGAAAGAGAAAGAGAACCGAATGAATAATTCTGGAGTCTATAAATTAAGTAATCAACAGTCTAATAGTGTGTATATAGGACAAACGGGCCGACCTTTCCATAAAAGGTACAAAGAGCATCAATCTGCTTTTAGGAACTGGAAGAATAATTCCAATTTTGCGAACCATTTCTTCAATACAGATCACACGTTCCCAGAATTGAACAACCTTGTGATCTTGCACGTGGAAGCGAAAGGGAAAAAACTTGACATCCTGGAATCCATAGAAATTGAAAAATATAAGAGGCACGTACCAATAATAAAACTACTAAACGAACAGACGGAACTTTGGAAAACCCCTCTCTTCGAAGCTCTGCCGAAGCCTACAATCAGCATATATAATAGTTGAGATCTAATCTGTTTATTCAGTTTGAAAATGTAGTAAACACTACTAAACTCGAGTCACTGTATATCAGTAATAATAAAAAAGTGATAGAAAACAAAGTAATTTCTTATTTCATTCCATGAATACTGAGTTGTTATGTTTTCCCTGTACTCATGTACGGAATTGAATCCTGGACATTAACAGTTACTCTGGTATTCTGATGAAGTCTTTCTAGCAAAGACGAAACGTACGTCAATACCAAAAATAAAGTAGAAAATGTAAACAATTGTTTTATTTTATAATGACAACAGTTACTCTATTAAAGAAAATAGAATCCTTTGAAATGTGGGCCTATAGAAGGATTCTGAAAATAAGCTGGATAGACAGAAAAACCAATGAAGTGCTACTACGACCACTTAATCAACCGACGGAACTGATCAATGTCATAAAACACCGAAAATTTGAGTATTTCTGAAACATTATGAGACATCCAGAAAAATATGTTCATCCAAAGAAAGATAATGAGGAAAAGAAGCGTAGGCAGGAGGACAACTTCGTGGTCGAAAAATCTCAGAGCGTGGTCCGGCAAATCAACAGCACAACTGTTTCGCGCTGCAGTGGATAAAGTGATGGTAGCTAATCTTCTTGCAAACGCAATATCATCATCATCATAGTCTCATCATATTCAACGATCACAACGGTCATGGCACTGGAAGAAGAAGATTATAGCCATTTCTCGGAAATAATATATCCATAAAACTTCTGATTTCTTGAAGTCGGATAAATTTGAAATAATTATCAAAAACTGTACTGAATAATCTCCAAAACAAATGGAGAAGGTAATAAATCAATCCGTAATTATTTTTCAGAAGATTCCAACATATAAACACACTCTAATGAACCCAGAGACTCCAAAACTTTATTCTCTGATAAAACTCCATAAAAACAATTTCATTTAATGTACTTGATTCATTTCGAGTATTTCATATAGAGAAACATAAAATGTTATTGACAAACTTTCAATAAAGGTGATCCAGTAAAAAGTAATGATATTTCAAATTGTCTGGAAATTTGTCTAGAACAATACTATTTTCAATTCAATGATACTATTTATAGTTCAGATGAAGGTTTCATTAGAATAAAAACAATAAGTCCAATTTTAGCAGAAATAATTATGAATAATTCAGAAAAAAAAATTCACTTAAATCACTTGAGCAAATGTTTTCTTGAATGGTTAAGATATGTAGGTGATATCATTTGTTGCTTCACGGATAGACTGCTCAGCAATTTTAATGATTTCATTTATAAAATTCATGCAAACATCTCAAACACTTTTGAGAAAGAAAATATTCCTAAAATAAATTGTCTTGATCCGAAATTTGAGAAAAAATGATTTGCATGACTATTATATTGATCCCACAGACACCTTCGGTCCCGATATACCTTACAGACTACCTAAGATCCCTATGATCTAAATTACTTTGACGAGTATATAAAGTGAAAATGAGTTGCTTGAAAATATAACTCCATAGACAGCTATAGAGGGGTAAGAACTTGTGCAGCCATCGTTTTCAATCCATGCGCTATTGCCAGCTTTCCGGGATTAATTGCGAGAATTTCGATGTATAAAAGGGCTCAGAAAATAGGTGCAATAGTTAGAATCATTGCATATGTATAAGTTGCGTTTCGAAGTGAACAGAATATCATGAAGCGAAGTGATGATGAAAATTTAAAATGAGATTTTCTTCTAGAAATTTGTTATTTCAATATACGGGGTGTCGCATTGACGAATAAACAAAGGTCTTTTCGCTTAGCCCGTCAATTTTGTGCTAGAGGAGGACATAATTTTACATAAAAAATCATCATTATATCATTTCATTCTTTTGCGCGTCAACTCTAACCCCTTAAATTTGAACATGGAAGATGGGTCGTGCGAAATGTAGTTGAAAATATCTTCTCCCTCTTAGTATGGCAGTAAAATGTTTTTTGAGATTGGATCATTCGTTAATTTAATATTTGATTTTAAAAAAGAAATATCACTCAATTTAGCTGGAACATGAAATGATAACCAATGTCAATACGATAAGACAGGGGGATATAATTCGATGAAAATCGATAAGTGTCCTGAATAGCCTAATCCATAAATGGAAAAAATGTTTCTTCGATTTCCGTCTCTTACTCCCAAGTTCTCCTCTATGCACCAATTATAATATTATAAATTTCATGATTTATGCTTGTTAACAATTAAATGCTGATAATTTTTGATTTAGAGGATGATTTGATTTATTGTGTATAATAGAATCCGTATAGGTTGGTTTGTGAAATATTGAAAAATCATGTGAATTATTTATTCGAGTAACAGTTAAATCAAGAAAGTTAATAGAATTATTAAGTTCGGTTTCCATAGTGAATTTAATTGAAGCATGTATTTCATTGATGAATAAAAATAATTTTTTCAAAAGTCTGTCTGTACCTGTGAAGCAACAGAAAATATCGTCTACATATCTATACCAATATAAAAAGTATTTCTTAAGGGGACTTTGGTGAATTTTAGTTTTAATATTGTCCATGAATATTTCTGCTAATTAAGGAGTTGAGGGATTTCCCATAATCAAACCGTTTTCAGATTTATGAATTTTATTTTTAAATTGAAAATAATTTTGTTTAGTGCAAATATCTAGACATTCTAAAATATCTTCTTTGATAATTGTATTGCATCTGTTGTTGATTAATAGATTATCTACTAGTTTAATTGTTTCGTTTGGTGGTATACTTGGAAATAAATTTTGTACGTCAAATGAAATGAATTTAGCATTATGAGGTAAGTGGATATTCTTTATTTGGTTTATTAGCTGTAGTGAATTTTTTATCGAGTATTTAGCTTGGAATTTAGTTTCTTTTAAAATAATCTGAATAAGTTCTTTCGAAAGTTTAAATGAATGTGCACTAACGAACGAAACAACCGGTCTAATAGGATAATCTTCCTTGTGTAATTTAATCAAAGAATGCATTTTTGGAGGTTGTGGATTCATTAAAATTAATTTATTTTTTGGGTTATTCCGAAAAAGACTGGATTCCAGGGTTATTAGGGATTTAATTTGATTTTGGAAAATTGTCGTTGGATTGTGTTTGATTAATTGAAAATCATTTAATTCTAGGAAAGTAACCGATTTGCTAATATAATCACTTTCCGTTAAAGCAATAATAGTGTTACCTTTATCGGCTCGGGTGAAAATTAAATTATTTTCCGTGATTTTCTGATTTATAGTTTTAATAGTTTTATATTCTTCTTTCATTCTGGAATTCCTATTAGGTAATTTATGATGGTTTGTAATCATATTGGTAATAATATGTTTGTCGATATTTGTGTTCTTGTAATTTTTAAGTGCTAGTTCTGAACCTATTGCTACATATTCTAAGTCTTTTTTGTTATTTGAATTAATATTATATTTGAATCCTTTATTCAAATGATTAATTTCTGTTTCATTAAATTCTGTTCCGGAAAGATTTTTGAATCTAGGGTAAAATATGTGTTTTGAAAATTTTTTTGATTTTGTTGAAATTTTTTTGTTTTTATGAATTTTATCTGATACTAATTTCGTTATTTTCTTCTTCTGAATCAAGAATTTTTTATATATAATGAAACAGAAATTAATCTTTTGAATAAAGGATTCAAATATAATATTAATTCAAATAACAAAAAAGACTTAGAATATGTAGCAATAGGATCAGAACTAGCACTTAAAAATTACAAGAACACAAATATCGACAAACATATTATTACCAATATGATTACAAACCATCATAAATTACCTAATAGAAATTCCAGAATGAAAGAAGAATATAAAACTATTAAAACTATAAATCAGAAAATCACGGAAAATAATTTAATTTTCACCCGAGCCGATAAAGGTAACACTATTATTGCTTTAACGGAAAGTGATTATTTTAGCAAATCAGTTACTTTCCTAGAATTACATAATTTTCAAGTAATCAAACACAATCCAACGACAATTTTCCAAAATCAAATTAAATCCCTAATAAACCCGGAATCCAGTCTTTTTCGGAATACTCCAAAAAATAAATTAATTTGAATGAATCCACAACCTCCCAAAATGTATTCTTTGATTAAATTACACAAGGAAGATTATCCTATTAGACCGGTTGTTTCGTTCGTTAGTGCACCTTCATTTAAACTTTCGAAAGAACTTATTCAGATTATTTTAAAAGAAACTAAATTCCAAGCTAAATACTCGATAAAAAATTCACTACAGCTAATAAACAAAATAAAGAATATCCACTTACCTCATAATGCTAAATTCATTTCATTTGACGTACAAAATTTATTTCCAAGTATACCACCAAACGAAACAATTAAACTAGTAGATAATCTATTAATCAACAACAGATGCAATACAATTATCAAAGAAGATATTTTAGAATGTCTGGATATTTGCACTAAACAAAATTATTTTCAATTTGAAAATAAAATTTATAAATCTGAAAACGGTTTGATTATGGGAAATCCCTCAAGTCCTTTATTAGCAGAAATATTCATGGACAATATTGAAACTAAAATTCACCAAAATCCCCCTAAGATATACTTTTTATATTGGTATAGATATGTAGACGATATTTTCTGTTGCTTCACAGGTACAGACAGACTTTTGAAAAAATTCTTTTTATTCATCAATGAAATACATCCTTCAATTAAATTCACTATGGAAACCGAACTTAATAATTCTATTAATTTTCTTGATTTAACTGTTACTCGAATAAATAATTCACAAGATTTTTCAATGTTTCACAAACCAACGTATACGGATTCTATTATACACAATAAATCAAATCATCCTCTAAATCAAAAATTATCAGCATTTAATTGTATGATCCATAGATTAGTTAATATTCCCATGAATCGAGAAAATTATATTTCAGAACTTAACATAATTAAACAAATAGCTATTAATAATGACTATGATCCAAAGTTGATAGACAAATTATTGATGAATAAAAATAATAATATAGCTTTAAAAATGGTGTTTCCTAATATAAAAGAAAATTTTAAATACATTTCCTTAAAATACACTAAAGGTATTTCTGAGAAAATTGCTACATACCTCAAAAATAAATATAATTTGAGAACTTCATTTAAAACTAATTCAAACTTGAGTAAATTTATCAAAAATATTAAAGACTACACACATAAAGATGATAAATCTGGGGTTTATAAGTTAACCTGCCGTGATTGCCCTAAAGTTTACATAGGTCAGACTGGAAGAACTTTCCTTCATAGGATGTGTGAACATTTGAAGAGTTTCTTCAATAATAAAAGCAATTCTACATATTCCAACCATTTGTTAGAAACAGGACATACTTTCAACCATAACTTTGAAATTCTACATATAGAAAGCAAAAGTTATGCCTTAAATCTGTAAGAATCCCTAGAGATAAATAAACATAATAAAATTGGAATATTACTTAACGAACAAATAGATTTAAATAGCTCACCTCTGTTAAATATATTCAGATAAGCTGGAATTTGCAGGGACCCTTTTTTGGGTTTTAGTGCTCAATAAAAATTTATTGTACTTACTGTAATATAAATAGCCACGAATTTCGGAAACAAGCTTAGTTATTCAAAATATGATCTTGCCTGATGATGCTACTGTGATAGCGAAACAATTGTTGTGAGTTTAACAATAAAAGTTTGTGAAAATCAGAATAACCTTATTTCAAATTATTTAATATGGATTTTCACCAAGTAAGGACTGCTACAATTCAATACGAATTTATTCTATTTCATGAAAGCTTGTACGGATCAATTTGAGCATATGTTGGATTAAATTAATCAAAGCACTTATTTCATTTTTTTTTTCATTAAATTTTATCCTCCTGCTGTATCACACTGATATTGGTAATAATTTTATGTTCGAAATAAATTGAGTGATAGTTCATTTTCAAAGTCGAATATCACTAAAATGAATGTTCCGATCTCAGAAAAAAAATACCGCCATACTCAGAAGACAAAGACCTTTTCCACACTATATTGTACTAATCATCATTCAAATTCAAAGAGTTGGGGTTACCCCGCAGAGGTATGAAATGACATGATGATGGTTTTGATATGAAAAAATGTCCCTTTCAAGGACAAAATTGACAACGCTCCTATATGTAACAATAACATAAGCCTTTTGAAAAGTCAAACTATCTTCTTTCCGAAAGGAATGACTTAGAGACTCGATATTTGTAGAGCAGGTCTGGAGATTTATTACGAAGGTAGAATTCGTGAATGAGTAAAATCCACCCAATTATTACATAATGGATATACCTATCCATTCGAATAATTCTTTCGAAATATTTCCGAAAATACTGGTCCGATCGAATTGAAATCTATGTACTTGTCAAAAAATTACGGCTTCAAGGTTCATGCAAAATTTTGCGAAAATCTTAGGATTAGAAGTTCGCAAAATCATTTTTATCAGGATAAATGAGGCCTTGAGAACCAGAGCGAACTGTCCAACAAGTACAAAAAAATTGGATCAATGATGTTTTGCGCGCTCATTTTGAGGAACGGCGTACTATCGTTTTTCTTAAAAATAATTTTGTAATCTGCAGTGTCTTCGGTATTTAAATTTTGCACCAAAAGTATTCTCAGACATTTGGACAAAGTGCTAGGACACTATTTTCTAGAACAAGTATACAAAAACTTCAATGCTGGATAGTCCGCTTTGGATCTCAGCGCCTCAAATATGATTAGAATAATTTCAATTCAGATTCCAACGTTAAGGAGGATGCCCTACTGATCGAAAATGGTAAAAGTTCTATTCCCACCATAGTTTCGTTGCAATAACAATGGAATATATTTAATATTACCATCCAGGTCATTCCGATACATCCTAAAAACTGAACTCTCATGATCTAAAAGATGTCAAGTTTTCTGCGGACTTTTTATTAACACTAAAAAGCGAGTAACACCACACGCTTAACTACTTTTTGTTTTTTGAAGATGAAAAGATTGTTCTCAAAAATATTTCAAGCGACAAAAAATAAAAAGTGGATAAGGGTGTGGTGTTAGTCGCTATTTAGTATTAGATCCCAACCATTCCGCAAACTTTCCACATACTACTCTGTCAAGAAAGTACCGGGAATTTTCAATTAAAACAACATTTTTACATTTAATCGTCAAAATTTATTGGGTCGCCTTCAGAATAGGCTCCATTTGCTCCAATACATCTATGCCAACGGCACTTCCAATTATCGAAACATTTTTTATAGACGCTTTCCGGGATGGACTTTAGCTCTCGCGCCGAATTTTGTTTTATGGCTTCAATCGACTCAAAACGGGTACCACGAAGGATCAATTTTAGTTTTGGAAAGAGGAAAAAGTCGCAGGGAGCCAAATCCGGCGAATACGGGGGTTGCTGAAGCACGTTTGTTGAGTTTTTGGCGAGAAAGTCAGTCACAAACGTAGCTCGGTGAGGAGGCGCGTTATCGTCATGCAAAATCCATGAGTTATTCGCCCACAAATTTGGCCGCTTCTTACGGATACGCTCACGCAAACGTTTCATAACGCCTAGGTAATACTCCTTGTTTACCGTCTGATCCCCTGGAACGAATTCGTAGTGCACCACGCCACGGATATCGAAGAAAACAATGAGCATCACCTTCATTTTCGAGCGGCTTTGGCGTGGTTTTTTCGGGTTCGGCTCATTTTTTGCCACCCATTCCGATGACTGCTGGCTTGTTAGCATATCGTACTCGTAGACCCAGGTCTCATCACCAGTTATAATGCGTTCCATGAATGTAGAATCGGAATTACAGCGATCCAGCATGTCTGAAGCAACCTGTTCGCGATGACGTTTTTGAAGAAAATTCAGGTCTTTCGGTACGAGTCGTGCGGCCACCTTTCTCATGCCCAAAATATCAATCAAAATCGTACGTGTGGACTCGTGGGATATCTTAAGATCATGTGCTATCTCTCTCAAGCTGGTACGACGGTTTTCCAGCACCCTTTCCTTAATTTTATCGACGTTATCTTCGATCGAAGCCGTCGATGGATGACCACTTCACGACCGTCCTTGAAGGCTCTGTACCACTGATATGCACGAATTTTCGATAGAGCATTA
Organism: Megalocaria dilatata; assembly: GCA_034642435.1. Classification (NCBI taxonomy): domain Eukaryota; kingdom Metazoa; phylum Arthropoda; class Insecta; order Coleoptera; family Coccinellidae; genus Megalocaria; species Megalocaria dilatata. Next base: position 64,093,315 of record CM067859.1, on the reverse strand, counting down.
TCACCGAAGGCCTTTTGCAGTATTTTCAATGCATCGGCACACGAAATTTCATTTGCAACACAAAACTTTAAACAAATTCTTTGCTCAACGTAATCACCCATAGTAAAAATCGGCACACACTCTGACATCGACTGACTTAATCAGCTGTTGCAAACACACTAGTTGACAGATCCCGCTCAAGCTTGGCATAGTAATTAAGGACAGTGGTACCAACCTAGGAAAAAAAAATTTTACCTGCCTCATTGCCTCGCCAGATTTAAATCGATAATTCCCGGTACTTTCTTGACAGAATGTACATAGTATCAAGCGGAAGTCTAGAGATACAGCACCACTTGGGGTACCCGAATCACCCCATGTATGTAATGCGACTTTTTATAGTTTTCGAGTTATAAATTTTCTTCTGAATTTTTGAGAAATTTCGAACATAATTAATTTCTGAAAAGAAGGATAAACGTCTTTTTTGTGATTTTTACGAATTTCATCTTCATGAGCTGTTCTTTTATGCATGAAAACTTTGCTTCGTAACTTTGATGAAAACCATGAAAATATTGGTGTAAAGGGGCGAATTCACGTTCGTTGAATTATGACTTGAATTTTCAACTAATAATTGAATATCTTAAAGGTGACTTCATGATTCCTTATTAGGGCCAAATATGTCTCCCCACCCTTAGCTTTCAACATAATTGAAGAAAGAAGTACTCAATCGGCTACATTGGCTAAAATCATTACATTCCATGCTCTTCAACAACTTGATTTAGAATCTGTTTTTCTGAATCATTTTCTTTTGTAGAAGGTGCCCATGATATTACTTTTTTAAGAGAAATGCCTATTTTTGCTCTATCTCGCAATTCCGAATCAAATTTACTCTCTATTAATCCAATTTTGTCTATATTTTAACCATTAGCTTATGATATTCAAAATTTGTAAATAGACAGACATACCGAGGCTCTATACAAGTATTCAAATCTTGTATGGGTATATGTCACCATATTCCAAATGATCTAGCTTATGATCTTTATCATGAAGAAATGATGAGAATGATATTTGCTGTTAGCAAATTTTATTCCATTCGAACACATTTCTCATGAAGACACTCTGTACCGGGCTTCTATAAGTATGCGTAAGTAAGTTTTTCGGTTTGTATACATCAAAGAGATGTAATATTTAAGTTCTATTTGAAAAATTCACAATTAGCATTTCTCATGACGACGACTCCCTATACCGGTATCGTATAAGTTCTAAAAATTGTAGTTTTCGTGTTTTTATATTGATCTACAGCGTTGCCAAATTTCAGGTCCCATGGAGTTGATTAACTATATACACCATGTATTGACAGAAGCGCCGTCGAACTGGCCAAACCTTAAAATTTTCTGTATTTAATATCGTGTATAACTGACCTTTCACACCCTGCTAAAAATTCTGCTTTTGCACACCCTGACAACCCGTTACCAGTCCCGGAGCTGGATCTTCTGACAACGTCACTTTTGGACTGACAAGGCAGTGGAGTATATCGTTTTAAATCCCCTAAGAGCTTGGGACTAAGTAGATTGAACGCCAATTAAAAGAAAGATCTCCTATGCATGTCAAATATTTCGAAACTTTTTATTTGTTTCTTCTTCAGCGACACTAGAATATAAACATAATATACATCAATACAAGATCTTATCAAAATTGTCACCAGGGTACTTACACAAATGATCGGTGATGACTACCAACTACAAAAGAGATTCGGAAGTTTATCCGTCAGAGGGCTCACGTAGGGCAATGTAACGTAACAAACAGGTGTGGTATCTCTTTTGCGAAATCGATAACATAAAAATCGGGCAATACAGTATATTGAGTAATAGAAGGTTATTCGCTAACATCAAGAACTTTTTTTTCGAGATCTGGCATCGTGTATGAAATCCAATTCTCCAATTGTGAATAAGCGTATATAGGACAAACAGCCCAAACGTTGAAAAACAGAATAACGCTTCACAAAAGCGATTCTGGATTGAGACCGAAGAGATGCGCGTTGGCCAACCATGTACATGGGACGGAGTACATTTCATACAACAGTGCAAAAAATTTTTCACAAGCATTTAATTAATCAACAACAATTGTTGCACCACTCTGTGGGTTCATCACTTTCAACATCTGAACTCTCATGGATTTTAAATAATAAAACTATATCAAAATTTTAATATTGAAACAAATTCAAATATGTTTATCTTCTACAATTTTAATTTCAAAAAAATTTTTATTCAAAAAACTTTTAGAAATAAATTTATGTCTAACAAGCACCGCTTATATTCAATAGACGTATATAATCAAAACTCAATATATAATGTCAAATGAAATAAGTAACCCAACAGATATACGAAAGTAATTAAAATTAATAAATAAATATTCAAAGGAGACAATATTTTGTTTCTGGTTTTACCTTTAAGAAATACTACTTGCCTTATTATTTTTGAATAAAAATTTTTCTGAAATTAAAATTGTAGAAGATAAACATATTTCAATTTGTTTTAATATTCAAATTTTGTTATATTTCTTCTATCAAGTAAAAAGCCTTTCTATTTTATTTTATATATAATATATAATTATATTTTGGCTTCAATAAATCTCATTATAGAATGTCAATGAATTTAAGTAAACCTCAAAATAACTCACACTGTTCTTTGATTTTGTTAGAACATAGATCAATCTTGAATTATATAGTTGATCTGTAGTTCGAAGCTTAAGTCTTTTAACACGTGAGTGATGTAGGTTATGTTTTCGATTTTGATATTTGGAATGTTGAAAAAGGGCTGAAGACGGGATTATCTAGAATTATATTTGTTTTTTGAAGATATAGTGCACATTTTTTTTAGAGATTTTTGAAATAATTTGTTCGAATATTTAAATATATTAAATATTTCAAATAAATTATATTCTTTGAGAAGTCCATTAAGTGTGTTCATGTTTCCATAAGGCAAGTAGTATTTCTTAAAGGTAAAACCAGAAACAAAATTTAAATTTGTTTTTTGAAGATATAGTGCATATTTTTAGAGATTTTTGGAATAATTCATTCGAATATTTAAATATATTAAATATTTCAAATAAATTATTCCAAAATTATTCTAAAAATATGCACTATATCTTCAAAAAACAAATATAATTCTAGACAATCCCGTCTTCAGTCCTGATTCAATATTCGAAATATCAAAATCAAAAACTTAACCTATATCTCTCACGTGTTAAAAGACTTAAGCTTCGAAATACATAATTATATAATTCAAGATTGATCTATCTTCTAACAAAATCAAAGAACAGTGTGAGTTATTTTAAGGTTTATTCAAATATATTTCAATATATTTTGTTGTTACTTGGAAATTCACATGAAAACTTAAGTTAGGTGTGATTCGACTTCCTTATCGTCAATATTTTCACTTAAATAAACATTGGTTTCATGATAATAACAAAGTTTTTCATCGCTTTTCTAGTTTTATAATATGCATCATAATTCAAATTACTTCGATTTCTCTCTTTTTGATGAATAATGGAGTAATGAATACTTTCTTTGAAATATTTTTAAATATTTCAAAGAAATTTCTGATTTTTGACGAAGGTTTCAAATAATTTTCATTCAACTAGTTAATGTGCAATCCGAACGTGTTCTTCCTTCAATATTTTGGCTTGTAAGTATATTAACGAAGTGAGTTGTAAATAGTTCTCTCGATATTATTTAAACGATTTTGATCTAATTATTTTCTAATGAGTCAAAATATACACAAGGATAAGTATTTTCCTTGACATTTCACTGATTTGTATATTATAAGTTTTTATAATAAGTCATAATATTCGATATACATAGTTTTATTATAAAATAGAAAGGCTTTTTACTTGATAGAAGAAATATAACAAAATTTGAATATTAAAACAAATTGAAATATGTTTATCTTCTACAATTTTAATTTCAAAAAAATTTTTATTCAAAAAACTTTAAGAAATAACTATATGTCTAACAAGCACCGCTTACATTTAATAGACGTATATAATCAAAACTCAATATATAATGTCAAATGAAATAAGTAACCCAACAGATATACGAAAGTAATTAAAATAAATAAATAAATATTCAAAGGAGACAAAATTTTGTTTCTGGTTTTACCTTTAAGAAATACTACTTGCCTTATAAAAACATGAACACACTTAAAGGACTTCTCAAAGAATATAATTTATTTGAAATATTTGATATATTTAAATATTCGAACAAATTATTTCAAAAATCTCTAAAAAAAATATGCACTATATCTTCAAAAAACAAATATAATTCTAGATAATCCCGTCTTCAGCCCTTTTTCAACATTCCAAATATCAAAATCGAAAACATAACCTTTATATTTGTTTTTTGAAGATATAGTGCATATTTTTAGAGATTTTTGGAATAATTCATTCGAATATTTAAATATATTAAATATTTCAAATAAATTATATCCTTTGAGAAGTCCTTTAAGTGTGTTCATGTTTTTAAAAGGCAATTGGTGTTCTTAAAGGTAAGACCAGAAACAAAATTTTGTCTCCTTTAAATATTTATTTATTAATTTTAATTACTTTCGTATATCTGTTGGATTATTTATTCCATTTGACATTATATATTGAGTTCTGATTATATAAGTCTATTAAATGGTGCTTGTGAAGACATAAATTTATTTCTAAGAGTTTTTTGAATGAAAATTTTTTTTGAAATTAAAATTGTAGAAGATAAACATATTTCAATTTGTTTTAATATTCAAATTTTGTTATATTTCTTCTATCAAGTGAAAGGCCTTTCTATTTTATTAAAATATATTGAGTGTCTACGTCCGGAATGTTAAAAATATGTATACAAAGAATTATAATCTAAAATACATTTAGTATGGATTGATGAATTATGATGAATTGTAATCAATTCCATACGTAATCGTAAGTTATATTCAAATTAGAAGGATTAGAATTTGAAAAAGTTAGATACTTTTGAAAGTAAGATGCAAGTTTGAAAATTTTTGTACTCAAAACTGAACCTTAATTATAAAAATAATAAGGATTATTGAAAGTTGATCAGTGAAAATATTCAACAATGGAGATCTTGCAACATCTGTTAGGCCGCCAAAAAATTTTTTAAGATTCTTGTATCAACCAATTTATAGTGCCTCCAAAAATGTGAGTCTGTTACTTTTAATTTCATCATAGATAATTTCATAGTTATTGTTAAAATTATGTCCAAATTCTTTCAAATGACCTGCATATGTCAAAGCGAGATGTCTGGCGTGTTACTGCGTGTTCGTGGATTCTTTTCTATCTGTTTGACCAATATATACCATAGGGCAATTACTACTAATCAACTCATAGACTTATTGCCTTTGTTCTTTTTATTTCTGTTATTTTTATATGTATTTCTAAATTATTAAATGTTCTAAAAGTTACGTTCAAGTCAAATTTTAGTCTAATATTTTGTAACACAATAAACTTAATTCGATGCTATTTTGTTTTGTTTTTTGTTCAACATTTTCAATACAATAACTTATTAACTTATCAGCGACACTAGAATATAAACATAATATACATCGATGCCAGATCTTATCAATATTGTCACCATGGTACTTTCACAACGTACCGATCGATGAATCGCGATAATTTAATATATACGACAAATTGTGTTCAATAATGTCTAAAGTCCAGTTATAGTGTGCAAAATTTTGAATAAAAAACAAAACAAAATAGCATCGAATTAAGTTTATCCTGTTACAAAACATTAGATTAAAATTTTACTTGAACGTAACTTTTAGAACGGTTAATAATTTGAAAATACATATGAAAAATAACAGAAATAAAACGAATGAAGACTATGAGTTGATTAGTAGTGATTGCCCTATGGTATATATTGGTCAAATAGGTAGAAAAGAATTCACGAACACTAGCGGAGTAACACGCCAGACATCTCGCTTTAACATATGCCGGTCATCTGAAAGAATTTGGACATAATTTTAACAATAACTATGGAAATATCTATGATAAAATTAAAAGTAACAGACTCACATTTTTGGAGGCATTATAAATTGGTAAATACAAGACTCTTAAAAAATTTTTTGGCAGCCCAACAGATGTTGCAGGATCTCCATTGTTAAATATTTTCACTAATCAACTTTCAATAATCTTTATTATTTTTTCAATTAAGGTTCAGTTTTAAGTACAAAAATTTTCAAATTTGCATCTTACTTTCAAAAGTATCTAACTTTTTCAAATTCTAATGCTTCTAATTTAAATATAACTTACAATTACGTATGGAATTGATTACGATTCATCATAATTCATCAATCCATACTAAATGTATTTTAGATTGTAATTCCTTGTATACAAATTTTCAACATTTCGAATGTAGACACTCAATATATTTTGTTGTTTTTTAGAAACTCACATGAAACTTAAGTTAGGTGTAATTCGACTTCCTTATCGTCAATATTTTCACTTAAATAAACATTGGTTTCATGATAATAACAAAGTTTTTCATCGCTTTCCTAGTTTTATAATATGCATCATAATTCAAATTACTTAGATTTCTCTCTTTTTGATGAATAATGGTGTAATGAATACTTTCATTAAATTATTTTTAAATATTCCAAAGAAATTTCTGATTTTTGACGAAGGTAACAAATAATTTTCACTCAACTAGTTAATGTGTAATCCGAACATATTCTTCCTTCAATATTTTGGCTTGTAAGTATATTAATGACGTGAGTTTTAAATAGTTCTGTCGATATTATTTAAAGGCTTTTGATCTAATTACTTTCTAATGAGTCAAAATATACACATGGATAAGTATTTTCCTTGACATTCCATTGATTTATATATTATAAGTTTTTATAATGAGTCATTATATTTGATATACATAGTTTTATTATGTAAAATCCATGACAGTTCAAATGTTGAAACTGATGAACCCACAGATTGGTGTAACAATTGTTGTTGATTAATTAAATGCTTGTGGTCATTGAGTTTCTTCAATATTTATCACAAATTCATCATATGGTAATAACTCACTGAAAACCGGACGTAATTTAAATAACAATTACAAAATGTTACTCAAATATATAGTTATAGACTAATTGTTTTCGGAAGCCCAGAAGCCAATACCTACAATAAAAACATTTTCTATCGAAAGATCAAATAGACTTAAATAAATCCCCACCACTTAACATAATAAATAACAAAAGAAATGGCGGTTTATACTTGATTGAAAGTATATAAAATTATTTAAATATTTTAATATTTACAGATATATTCTGTTAGCCTTCTACATATTTAATTTCAAAAAATCATATTTAATATTATAACTTGGGGAATTAAATTAATGTCATATAAGCACCGCTTATATCCAACGACATATAAAATAAACAGTCATTATAAGACATCCAAATGATATAACAAAATCCAATAAATATAAATTTTCAACAAAATTTTTATAAATTAAATATTTTGAGTAGACAAAATTTTGTTTGTGCTCATCCTTCTCATGAAAACAAATATGTTTCGAAAATTTTTACATAATCTTAAGAATTTCATCATAAAACTATCTTACTTAGAATATTCAATATTATTGGATATCTAACTGAGTTACTTTTTAGAAAATCTCAAGATATGTAAAAACATTACTAAAAACAAGTTTTAAGAGAGACTTTGATGGAATTCTTAATATTATGTTAAACATTTTTGAAAGATATTTGTTTTCATAAGAGGGGTGAGCAGAAACAAAATTTTGTCTAGTCAAAATATTTAATTATAGGAATTTTGTTAACAGTTTATATTAATTTGATTTGTTATCTCATTTGGATGTCTTATAATGATTGTTTATTTTATATGTCATTTGATATGAGCAGAGCTTATATGAAATTAATTTAATTCCTGATGTTATAATATTAAATATAATTTTTTGAAATTAAATATGTAGAAGGCTAACAGAATATATCTGTAAATATTAAAATATAATAGTATAAACCTCCAATTATTTTATTTTATTCATAACATATAATTATTTGGTTTCATTAACATTCTTTATACCGATGGTCCTTGTGCTATAACAGAAGCCGTTAAATTGCCTTTCAATCTTTAAGATCAATGGTAAACCACAGGACTATTTATTTCGAGTCAACATTAGACTTCATTTAAATGTTCAGTATTCATTTACCAAGACGCTTTCTGAATTGTTAAAGGTGAGTAAATAGTTTTTGTTGATTGATGTATAATATATATATTATATTGAATATGATTGAGTACGAAGCGAAGTCTCTCTTAAAACTTGTTTTATAGTTATTTTTTTGCATATCTTGAGATTTTCTAAAAGGTTACTTAGATATACAATAATATTGAATATTCTAAGTTAGATAGTTTTATGAGGAAATTCTTAAGATTATGTTAAAAATTTTCGAAATATATTCGTTTTCATAAGAGGGATGAGCAGAATCAAAATTTTGTCTACTCAAAATATTTAATTTATAGGAATTTTGCTAACAATTCATATTTATTGGATTTTGTTATCTCATTTGGATGTCTTATAATGAATGTTTATTTTATATGTCGTTTTATATGAGCAGGGCTTATATGACATTAATTTAATTCCTGAGGATATAATATTTAATATATTAATTTTTTGGAATTTAATATGTAAAAGGCTAACAGTATATATCTGTTAATATTAAAATATTAGAATAATATTAAATAACAGTTTTGTATTCCCCGCTAATTGTAAACTCTTTTTTTCACACCTCCATTTTTTAACAATAAAAAGCGGTTTTTTACTTGATAGAAGGTTTTTTTTTTTATTATTATTATTATCCTGATACTCCTAGATCTTCTGTGAAGATCCCTCAGAAGCTTTTTCAGCTTGTACGAGTTAGGAGTTCAGTTGTGTTCTGTGTAGGCTTTGTTACTGCGATCTTGCGCCACTTTAGGTCACAGCACTGTTAATTTTTGACCCAACAGTGAAATGGTGGCAGATACCCGTCCAACTAGAAAATTTCTTTTCTACCTGAATAGGATTCGAACCCTGGACCTCCCGGTCACGAGTCCGATGCTCTCCCGCTGAGCTATCCACACTCATATTATTATTTATTACAAACTTTGTATATCAAAACAGATTTAATCTGTAAGTCTCCTGCAATTACTGTTTTGATATTCTCCGTTTTTTACTCGTCCCTTTTCATTAATTTATTTGAGCAGAGTACAACAGAGCACTCAAGATTAGGTTTTGCATTGTATACTTAGTCTAAATATTCACCTGATGAATTCATGGTATGACGAAATAGTTGCTGTGAAAACGATAAAAATTAGCGGCTGCTAATGAAGCCTTGTTATGAATTTGAATGATATGTTTTTCAAAATATTACTAAGTATTGTGTTATAATTAATGTGTGAATTGAATTTTTACTTTTATCCCAACCATTTTATATTCTTCTTGATTTTTAAAACATATTTTGTGCATTGAAAAATGCATCACTGTTTATTCAGGCATTTATAAGGCGAAAATCAAAATGCAAAGCAGTTCCTGAAATTTCTTCCAGAAAAATTGGTATCTTCAATTTAAGAAACCTCTTTTATTCCAACGAAAACATTAAAATTCGTAAGCACGAAATAATCTTCATAACTCACGTTTCGTTTCAGGTGTGCCATTTAACAGACGGTGCTTATTTCGGCGAAATCGCCTTGCTATCAAAAGAAACAAAGAGAACAGCCAACGTGATAGCAATGGAAATATGCGAGACGTACCGACTAGACAAGAAAGTGTTCAAAATGAGTATTAGGAAATATCCCGAATGCGTGAAGGTAATACAAACGCTAGCAGAGATGCGGCATCAGGAGACAAACGCTCTGGAAGAGCTGCGGAAGGAAGAACTTTTCCATAAAACTTATATAGGAGAGAATGAGACTCTAGAAGGCTCACAGAAAATTCCAAGGAAATATTCATCGAAAGCTGCTCCTTTACTACCATGAAGTTGTATTAATGTTCACTATTCTATTCGTGATAACGTTTTAGTACACTAGATTGAATATTTTGCTAAACAATTAAATCCCGATTCGAATGGGAATTCACTTGAATTCTATTATTTTTTCTTCAGAATGAATATGTCAAAATGTATCCCAGTATATCGATCTCATTTTCAACAATTCTTTGAATCATTTTTTAACCAATAAGAAACTGCCACTTTATGTTTTTTTATGATTGTACATTTTGAGTGAACATTCATACATTATCACAGAAATACATCAGCAAATTACACTTCTAAAGTAACACAGAATAACATAGATTCAAACAGCTGAAACAATAACTAAAAACACTTTAGCTTTCTGTTTATAAAATTTTACTTGACCAATCAAATTCATTTACCTCAACACCCACTTCAGTAAAGTATTTTCAGTTCGTGAATAACGCATATTTCTCCGTTGTTTTAATATGGCTAATTTGGTTAATGATTAATATACAAGAATTTCTTCTGCTTTGATATATGATTTTGAATTCAATAGGTATTATATCACAGAAGAATCTTATATTGGACGTCACTAAAATTAACATTTAATGAAACTGAAGAGGCCAAAACTTTCACAATAAATGTTAGCAAATTTTGGTCACCTTTGTGGAGGAGCTAATTTTTAATTATTGTATATACGAGGACTCTAAAAATTAAAATATATGATTGAGTATTCTGCTGTTCAGAAGTGTTTAGATTCCTTGTTATTATTTTTGTCACCTTGTTCTAAGAAGCGGCGTGCGCTCGTTTTTCCCAAATCTGTGTAATTTTTAGAATTTTGAGCCGAAAATGGTCTCATACAAATAAGTTGGACTCACTGATACAGAATCTAAGGTCGAAAGTAATTCTCTCCGGCCGGGCCGTAAACACTGTAATTTTTGAAAGGAAAGAGCTAGAAATAAAAAACTTTGAGAGCGGGTTCAAAACCTAAATATCTCGGTGAATTGCGATAATAAGCGAAATTGGTCCGAAGGTTTCGCAGTTCTTCGCATTTGAACATGTTTCTCGTTTTTCCAATGGTTTTGAAACTACTGAACCTATCAAAATCAAATAAGGTATTTATGTCTATAATAATGTCATGAAATAAACAGTGAAATTTAAGCCAAGTGTTTTCATTTACCTTAATAACCCGAAGGTTGTTGAATTATTCTCATTTTAAGTTTTATTTCTCAAATATTTAGGAAAGTAAAAATCTAGTCTAGTTCAATTTTAGTATTTAGATGTAAAATAACGACACATTATTTCATGAAACTGAATAACGAGAATTTTTAGGAAGTTTTTTCATCTACTTTCGACAGAAAAAAGAAAAGAACATGAAATTTTGTTCAATTTATTCTTTTCGACTCTTTGTTCTCATTATGTAGTGATGCAGATCATGTATTTTTCGTTATCATGAGATCTTCCGTCTCTTGGGAGGACAGTCTTGAAATAGCAAAAAAATGATGTTTATTTACCTTCCGGATGACAGATCATAGAATTTCGTATTATAATTGTTTATTCATTTCTTCACTTCTTCAGATTGTAATTCACTGATTTGGAATTTTTGCATAAATTTGACTAATAAGCAAACGCGCGGAAATTTTCTATTTCGCGTCATTGCTTTTCACCATGTTTCATCATATGTTGAAGAAGATTTGAAATTTCAAGGGGAATTGTACAAACGCGTAAAAGCTTTCCACTTCACGTGTTTTTCGTCATCTTCTTCATCGTTGAAAGCATCATGAATTTTATCTTATTCTGAACAATTTCAATGGATCTCAATTCGATATTTGCAAACAGATAACTATAACTTTCTTATATGATTAATAAGTGTCTCGATTAAAAATTACATTAAAAAAAAAACAATACGTCACCAGGTTTTCTCCGGAATCTTTGAATAGAAAATATTGAATCTTGAAGAAATAAGCCTGTGCTTATCATCAAGATTGTCAACCAATTCAATTCAAGTTTAAGTTCGAAAATTAATGGCTCAAATTTAAGAAAAAATTTGTTTCGAAATCTACAATTGTATATATTTATTGTGAAAAAATGAACTTGTCGTCTAAAATTTTAACTTTTCCTATTTTTCTGTACATGGACATTCACGCGCTAATACGATAAATTGAACTTTGTTTCAGACATAGATTTCTCTTAAAGAATATATAAGAGACAGTATTTTAATTTTCACAAAATAGTTTAAAATACAACATTGGTTCCACCACGATGTCGCTTCTCAAGGTATCTACATTCAACAGTCAGTAGAATGTAGATATCTGAAGAAGCTACATCAGACGAAACAACTGTGAGTTTCCACCAAGTAAAAACAAAATCAATCAAACATAGATTTTTCTCATTGAAAATAATCCTTTTTCATTTATTATTCTTCCAAATTCACCTCAGATAAAGACGCTGACTGAAATTAAGATAAAAAGAAATTCTGTGTACCCTAACATTATGGTATCTAAAGTATCCTCAATTTGGTAGGTTTCAACATACTATGGTTTAAATGAGCGAACAAGAGTAGTAGAATCTGGAGGAGCCGGACGGAAATGCCATATATCCGTTCAAGTGGGCGAAATGTAAGACTTTTGAGGGGGGTCTGAACCCCCCCTGTACGTAAAAAAATCGACCCACTCGTCACCGCGTTCGAAACCGGTCGCGATACGAAGTCGATTTGTTTCTAGCAACTCGGAGGAAAAATGCCGAAATTTTTTGGAGGGACGGCACCCTCCAACTCACGACTCTTTCGGTCGCTCCCGGTCGACGGAAACGTTTTTTTTTTTGATCGCTCGTGACGCTTGGTCTGCGGACATTTTTCTAGACTGCTCCGCCGAACGGCATCGATTGCGCATGCGCGATATTAAAAATCGTCATATCTCCGTCGAACGCCCTCCGATCCGAAAACTTCTCGTGAAACATCGACGCGCCTCTTCGAGGTCCTTCTTCCGCATATACAGAATGATCCGAAAAAGCGACCTCAGAAAAAGACTACCGCCTTCCGCATTTTTTGAACCCAAATCGAACCGACCCCGCGCAGAACGGGAAAAAAATTCCCCATCTTTAGAGGTTTTTTTATACGTGTTCGCGAAATTTCGACGTTTTTCGAAGAAATGTGATTTAATTGTAATTTTTCGAACCCAACTTCACACCTGAGCCGCATAATAATTGTTTTCAGAGCTGATTTAGCAAACTGAATATAACTTATTTCTGTGGTGAATGAGGTCATACCATTCAGCAATGTTACACTGTGGCTGCAATGTACGAGTGTTTTACAGTGTTTATGGTGGAATACACTTCGCAATTTTCATTCACACCATTCAGAAAATTCATAGAGTTCAATTAATGTGTTCAGTGACTTCATATACAAGGTTGTTTGGAAAGTAATTTCGTTTTTTCCCGACAGAGGATTTCATTGTATTTTTTTCAACCCAACTTCACACCTGAGCCGCATAATAATTATATGTTTTAAGTGCTGATTTGGCAAGCCTAGTGTGTGAAAAAGTTCCATTAATTCTACGCTGTACTTTTTGATTGGTGCCCTCTTAAATATAGAGAGCAATAAGTAGCATTTTTGTTATATGTTGCTTTTTTACTATATATAAGGTGAAAATGTTGTTCAAGCCAGTAGACTAGCAACAGAACTGGTTCACGAAATTTCGATCCGGCAATTTTGATGTCGAAGATGCATCGGAAGGCCGGTTGAAGCTGATAAAGACACGATAAATGTATTAGTTGATGCAATAATAATACATGATATCGGGTGAGAGGTTAAATTTATCGAATTCAACTGTTTATGACCACTGAAAAGGCCTGGATTTAACCTCGAGATTCGATATATAGATTCCCTATATTCTCACGGAGAGAAATTTATGTTGTCGCGTTGGCGTCTGTGATTTGCTTCTCAAACATCACGAAAATGATCCATTTTTGAAGAAAAATTAAGGGCGGAAAATGGATTGTATAGAACACTGTCAAACGCAAGAGCTCATGGAGTAAGAAAGATAAACCGGCTCAAAGCATTTCGGAAACCAATATTCATCAAAAAAAGGTGATGCTGTGTGTTTTGTTGGATTTGAAAGGAATAAATTTTTTTGAACTTCTTCTGCATAACACAACAATTAATTCGGAAGGCTACTCTCAAACTGGCCAAACTGAATGATGTACTTCAACAGAAAAGGCCAGAATTAATTAACAGAAAACGTAATGTGTTCCGCCAAGATAATTCGAGACCTCAAACAAGCTTGGTAATTCCAAAAAGCCAAAAGATTTTACAGCTTGAATGGGATACACTGCCACACTCACTATATTCACCGACCTTCGGGTTACTATTTGTTCCGGTCATTGCAAAATTTTTAGGACGGTAAAACCTCAACTTCAAATGCAGCAGGGACTAAAAAATTTATGAGCGTGGAATCATGCTACCACCACAAAGATATATATTTTAATAAAATTAATATCTATTCATTATACGAAAACGGCCTTTCATTTTAACAAAAAAAACGAGATTACTTTCCGACCAACCCAATAGTTGATTTTGAAAATTCGATAAATATTAAGATATTTCTGCAATTCTAAACATGAGAATGGACCATAAAAATTTTAATACCATACACTTTCTAGCGGAAACAATTGAATATTCAATGAAAATCAAATGAGAATTCATAAATTTTCCCAACTGAGTTTGAATGCAATAATAGTGAAATTATCTTGTGATAAATTTATATTACTATCTGGAATGTTTCTTCAACATAATTTGAAAATTTGAACGAGACATTTGGATAGCATTAATGAAGAAACCATTAAGTATTTTCAGAGTTTGTCTTCATATTTAATTAAGATATAAAAGAAAGTATAGTCGTGAAATATTCCAACCATTTCAGGTGAAATTTTTTTCGCTATGAAACACAGTCGTGTTAGATTTATGAAAAATTTTTTTCACAGAAATACTTCATTCAGAAAATGAAATTCAGTTTGCCAACCGAGGCGAAAAATCTCGAATATTGCAGGATTTTCGCCATACTGAAAAAAATCTTTCAAAGTTTTTCAAATCTTATGAAATGAGCACCCAAAAATGCTCCAATGTGATCAGAAAATGTTACTTCAAAGGTTATACATAACGGACCGCACTCAATAGAGTAAAGCTCAAAAATGACGTTGAATATACTGTACCGCGCTTTTGCTTCGAAAACGAGATACTTGTATATGTCAAAAGACAAACACAATTTTTCCGCGGTCACGTACACGACTACAACATTTGTCCAGTTTATGATGAAACACCCTATGTAGGTCAAAGCGGTCCTTCATTCAAATTAGATATAATAAATATAAAATAAATTTTACAAGAAATAGGAAACATCCCCATTTGCAACCATTACCTAGAAAACGTTCACCCTTTTCCTATATTAGAATCAAAAGGCAATTAGCGTAATTATTTGGCGTCCATTGAAATTTTCAAACTAGTCTGTATAAAAATGATTCTTATTTAATGAATGACCCTTCGGATGTATGAGAATCCAAAATATTCAGTATTATTATATTTTATTTTAATATTTGATATTCGACAAATACTCTTAGATGTTCTTAGAAGCTTCAGTGTCGCTTGTAAAAGCTAGGAGATTAATTGTGTTCTGGTTAGGCTTTGTTAATTGTTTGTACCCAACCTAAGGCACACCACTCTTAATTTTTGATCCAGCAGGGAAATTGTGGTCGATCATCCATGCGGGAAAATGTTTTTCATCGCCAAGATGCGAAGCAGCATCGAAGAAAAATCTTCTCTTGCAGTAGGGGTTTTAATCTAGTAAGTCTCCGGCGCTCATCGTTCATAACATCTGCAGACCATTTTTCTTTACTTTGCCGATATTTTATAATACTTGCATTTTCTATCATTTTTTTGTACCTGTTAACTTGAATCTGATTTAAATACTCTATTTTTTCTGGTAAGGTTTCAGTTGTCTAAAGAAGGAAAAACATGTCGGAACTGTAGCTACAGAAATTCGCAAGCTTTGCAACTATAGGTGAGGAACAATGTTTTTTCCTACTTGTTGTATTTTGAATGTATTTTTGATAATACTAATTATTGTTATTTTATTATTATAATGAGCTGAAGTACTACTCTGTCAAGAAAGTACCGGGAATTTTCAAATAAAACAACATTTCTACATTTAATCGTCAACATTTATTGGGTCGCCTTCAAAATAGGCTCCATTTGCTCCAATACATCTATGCCAACGGCACTTCCAATTATCGAAACAGTTTTTATAGGCGCTTTCCGGGATGGACTTTAGCTCTCGCTTCGATTTTTGTTTTATGGCTTCAATCGACTCAAAACGGGTGCCACGAAGGGGCAATTTTAGTTTTGGGAAGAGGAAAAAGTCGCAGGGAGCCAAATCCGGCGAATACGGTGGTTGCTGAAGCACGTTTGTTGAGTTTTTGGCGAGAAAGTCAGTCACAATCGTAGCTCGGTGAGAAGGCGCGTCATCGTCATGCAAAATCCATGAGTTGTTCGCCCACAAATTTGGCCGCTTCTTACGGATACGCTCACGCAAACGTTTCATAACGCCTAGGTTATACTCCTTGTTTACCGTCCGACCCTCTGGAACGAATTCGTAGTGCACCACGCCACGGATATCGAAGAAAACAATGAGCATCACCTTCATTTTCGAGCGGCTTTGGCGTGGTTTTTTCGGTTTCGGCTCATTTTTTGCCACCCATTCCGATGATTGCTGGCTTGTTTGAATATCGTACTCGTAGACCCAGGTCTAATCACCAGTTATAATGCGTTCCATGAATGTAGAATCGGAATTACAGCGATCCAGCATGTCTGAAGCAACCTGTTCGCGATGACGTTTCTGAAGAAAATTCAGGTCTTTCGGTAAGAGTCGTGCGGCCACCTCTCTCATGCCCAAAATATCAATCAAAATCGTACGTGCTGACTCGTGGGATATCATAAGATCATGTGCTATCTCTCTCAAGCTGGTACGACGGTTTTCCAGTACCCTTTCCTTAATTTTATCGACGTTATCTTCGATCGAAGCCGTCGATGGGCGACCACATCACGACCGTCCTTGAAGGCTCTGTACCACTGATATGCACGAGTTTTCGATAGAGCATTATCACCAAAGGCCTTTTGCAACATTTTCAATGCATGGGCACACGAAAATTCATTTGCAACATAAAACTTTAAACAAATTCTTTGCTCAACGTAATCACCCATAGTAAAAATCGGCACGCACTCTGACATCGACTGACTTAATCAGCTGTTGCAAACACACTAGTTGACAGATCCCGCTCAAGCTTGGCATAGTAGTTAAGGACAGTGGTACCAACCTAGGAAAAAAAAATTTTACCTGCCTCATTGCCCCGCCAGATTTAAATCGATAATTCCCGGTACTTTCTTGACAAAATGTATAATCCTGTGTAAATTCTTGAGATTGTATGGCATTTAAAATTGATCAGAGATACTGAGCTATATGAGGTCAAAACTAATCAGAATGTTTTCAAAGAACTCATTTCTCAAAATTGTGCAGAATTCAACACAAATTGAGCAATATCGGTTACAGAAAATGTCAAAAAATCAACTTGTTGCTACTACTACTTTCAGTTATTGGAACATCGACCAAAACCTTCAATCCTTTGCATTCAGTAAAAATTATTATAGGATCATTTCTGGGAAGCAAAAATTGTTGTAAAGTTGTGAATGTGTTAGTTTTATGATCTCTTATTATTCTTGATGACTAAAGAAAACAACTTAATTTCCGCTAATTTATTTAATTTCACAACAATTGTTTCGTCATGTCAACATGACTTCGTCAGGTAAGTATGGTACTGACTACATATTTGATATTGAGTTCTTTAAATATTCGAAATGTACAGAAAAGAAAGTAGTGAGAATTTACAGTAATTTGTTTTTTTATTATTACACAAAGTTTCACAAAAGGTTAAGTAAGGAGGATTTATTGAGGTTCGTCTGGTCGTTTAAGAGAATCTGTTTTTTATTGTATCTGTTAATTTCGAGGGCTTCTAGGTAGTTCAACTTGAGGTTATTTTTTTCTAGGTGTAAGATTTTGAAGTTATTGTCAAAATAATGTCCTGTCTCCAAAAGATGGTCAGCATATGTTGAATTTCCGTTTTTTCCAAGATAAGCTTCCTCGCGTTCACGTATGCTAGTGCCAAAAGATCTACCTGTCTGTCCCACATATACATATGGGCAAGTTCGCTGTTTAACCTATAGACTCCAGACTTTTTGTTTTTATGGATCAAATCTTTATTATTTTTCATTAAATTTCCTAATGTGTTTCTTGTTTTGAATGAAAAGTTGCAGCTATTTTTGCGGACTTTTTGTTTTTGTACGTTAAAGAAATATATTTTGTATCAATCGCTATTGTTGAATATACAAGCGATATTGACTGTTTAAATTGCATTCGTTTCAATAATTTATTTATAATGAACGGATTTAAACCATTGTTGAATGAAATCTGTTTTCTTATATTCAGTTCTCTATCAAAATTCTCTCGTGTCATAGGTATGTTGATTAATCTAAATATCATGCTATTATGAGCTGCTAGTTTTTGAGAATGTGGGTGATAAGAATTGGAGTGGATCGTATTATCTGTATGAGTGGGTTTCCAGAAAATTGAAAAGTAATGTTTATTGTTAATTTTTGAAATTTCTAAAGGAAAATTGATGCTGTTGTTTTGTTCAATTTCACTGGTGAATTTTATTGTGGGAGATAATGTATTTATGAATTCTAAAAACATCGCAAGCTGTCTACTGGTACCGGTGAATAAAGATAAAATATCATCCACGTAACGATACCAATAAATGAAATATTTAAAGAAGGGGCTCTCTTGGATTTTGGTTTCCAGGAAGTCCATAAATATTTCGGATCATCAGACTGATGATGGGATAGTTCATTTTCCGAAACTCGAGTCACTAGAAAATGTGTAATATATATTTTTTGGTAGCAAAACATAGTAATTTCTACAATTTGTTTTAATTCTGATCAACTACCAAATAGTAACAGCTGAAACAATTCAGTATCTGGGGTATTTTTATAAAGCGCTGTTGAGTTTTTGATGACTGCTTTGATTTGTTTTTGGTATTTAGTAGTAGGATCGTTTTTGATTATTTTATATTTGTTGTGGTAGTTTTATTGATATATTAATTTCTTTCGATTGCAATTACTGTGTTTCCTTTATCCGCGCTTGTGAACACTAAATTATTATCTGAAATTTTATTTCTTATCGTTCCAACTGTGTTTTGATATTAATATTATTGTTGGGAGGTAATGGTCTCTTAATCTGATTAATCAACATATATTTGGATGGAGTAGTCCGTTACTTTGTGATAGTTCATTTTAATGCAATGAAATAAGAAATTACTTTGTTTTCTATCACTTTTTAAAAAAGTGATAGAAAACAAAGTAATTTCTTATTTCATTCAACATATATTTATCTTCATTATAATTTTGATGGTCTTTTAAAGCAATTTCTGAATCTATAGCAATATATACTAGATATTTTGGTTTATCACTACGTAAATTAAATTTATAACCTTTTTCTAATAGTTTGATTGCGTTTTGCGTAAAATCGACATCCGACAGAATAACAAATTTAGGAAAGAAAACGTGATCTGAAAATTCCTATCTAGATCATCAAACAAAATATAATAGAGTCTATGGAATAATTCTGAATGTATTACCTTAAAATATATGCAGGTTATTTCTCTCTTCTGGTATTCTAGTTTTCTTTTCATTTTCAGCCAAGTTTTCATTCCTAAGATTTTTCCTTTCTCTGCGGATTTTTAGTTGGATACTATATTGTTTTACTTTAATCATCAAGATGTATTTCCGACGAGTAGAGACAAGTAGAGGCAATCAAACATTTGATTCAAGCTGATACCAGCTTTTTGATCTTATGGACTCGAAACTACAACTACGACGCAGAACGACCAACCAGAATATTCGGTCTTAACAAAATGTATAGAACTTGAAGTCTTCCCCAATTATATCCAACATTGTTAACTGGTGTGCAAGGGAACAAATTTTGCACGTCGAAAGAAATGAGAATGAAACTACTATTAGAACAGTAGTTTCATTCATCACAGCACCTTATATAAATATAAATTATAGAAAGAACTAATCAAAATTATTCAGAAAGAACCAAACTTTCATCCAAAATTTGCCATTAAAAATTCATATAACCTAATAGAGAAAATAAAAAATATATATTCCGAATAATGCTAAACTCATTTCTTTCGACGTGCAAAATTTGTTCCCTTGAATACTAGATAAAGAATCAATAAATCTGATAAAATTACTATTAGTAAAAAATAGAACTAATCCGGTTATAAAACAAGAGATCATCGAACTCTTAATGGTTTGTTTGGACCAAAACTATTTTTTATTTAATGGAATATTTTACGAAGCTAATGTTGGTCGCATTATGGGAAACCCACTTAGTCCGATATTATCCAAAATATTTAGGGACTTCCTGGAAACTAAAATCCAAGAAAGCCCCTTCTTTAAATATTTCATTTATTGGTATCGTTACGTGGATGATATTTTATCTTTATTCACCGGTACCAGTAGACATCTTGCGATGTTTTTAGAATTTATAAATACATTATCTGCCACAATAAAATTCACCAATGAAATATAACAAAACAACAGCATCAATTTTCTTGATTTAAACATTTCAAAAATTAACAATAAACATGACTTTTC
Organism: Megalocaria dilatata; assembly: GCA_034642435.1. Taxonomy (NCBI): domain Eukaryota; kingdom Metazoa; phylum Arthropoda; class Insecta; order Coleoptera; family Coccinellidae; genus Megalocaria; species Megalocaria dilatata. Next base: position 64,072,588 of record CM067859.1, on the reverse strand, counting down.
AATTTTCTGGAAACTCACTCATACAGATAATACGATCCACTCCAATTATTATCACCTTCTCAAAAACTAGCAGATTATAATAGCATGATATTTAAATTAATCAACATACCTATGACACGAGAGAATTTTGATAGAGAACTGAATATAATAAAACAGATTGCATTTAACAATGGTTTCAATCCGTTCATTATAAATAAATTATTGAAACGAATGCAATTCAAACAGTCAATATCGCTTGTATATCCAACAATAGCTGTTGGTGCAAAATATATTTCTTTAACGTACATAAACAAAAAGTCCGAAAAAATAGCATGATATTTAAAGAAAAAGAGTAACCGCAACATTTCATCCAAAACAAAAAGCACGTTAGGAAATATAATAAAAAATAATGAAATTTCATCCATAAAAACAAAAAGTCTGGAGTCTATTTGTTAAACTGCGGTACTTGTCCATCTGTATATGTAGGTCAGACAGGTAGATCTTTCGGCACTAGGATACGTGAACACGAGAAAGCATATCTTGGAAAAAACGGAAATTCAACATATGCTGACCATCTTTTAGAGACAGGACATGATTTTGACAATAACTACAAAACCACAAACACATTCTTTTAAACGGCCAGACGGAGCTCAATAAATCCCCCTTACTTAACTTTTTCTGAAACTTTGTGTAATAATAGAAAAACAAATTACTGTAAATTCCCACTACTTTTTTTTGTACATTTTGAATATTTAAAGACTCAATATCAAATATGTAGTCAGTACCATACTCACCTGACGAAGTCACGTTGTCATGATGAAACAATTATTGTGAAATTAAATAAATTAGCGGAAATTAAGTTCTTTTACCTCAGTCATCAAGATGTATTTCTGACAAGTAGGGACCGATACAATCAAATATCTAGTTATTCCTTCAGTTTACATCATTTCCTTTTAACTGCATCAAAAAAAGATGAGTCTAAACTCAATTTTCTCTGATGTTATTCCTGCAGCAGGAACAATTTTCCTTGGAATTATAGAATCGGTTTTGTAATAGCCTTGAAACTTCGTGAGAGGTCCTAATTTCTCTACCTGGGATCTTCCTTCCCGTTTAGCGGTTTTTATAATGCTACCAAGGTGCTTTAACAATCAATTTCTCTGAAGTAAATTAGCCAATTTAAGTTTTCACCGTAACAAAACCCATTTCCTTTAATGGAAAACTTTTTGTTGCGGGCATAAAACCTTTATGAGGTATTTATAAAGTGAAGGAATCGGGAATGAGATCAGAAAACGAATTCTGAAAGAATCAAGAATTCTTTGTTTTCTTGAGACTTCCCAAGAACACTAGATCAATTGAAAAAAAAGGGATAAGAAAAACAATTGCTCAAAATATCAAGTGCAGAAAATATATAATGTTGACTTTAGGCATATCCTTATTACAAACATTTCAAATATTTGTTCAAACAGAAAGACAAATATACAGTGGATCTGAAACTAGCAAATGAATTCAATAAAATGTAGAATATCGTGTTGGAGAAAAATAACTCAATCCCTTCGATTTTTATTTTAGTTTAGATTTTAGCCACGAGAATAAAAAGTTTCCTGAGCGCCACCTTTGCGCCGTAGTTTCCGAAAACAGCGTAGGTTTCGCCTAAATGTTCACAGTTTTCGAATTTTGAGTAAAAAATAGTCTTGAACTATTAGGTTCTACTCACTGATGAAGTATCCGAGTTCAAAAGTAATTTTTTCTGGACGGTCGTCCATAAACACTGTAACTTTCGAATGGAAAAGCTAGAGTCATGAAACTTTAAGGAGCTATGATTTCTTCTGTAATCAGGTTCAATCTGTGAAAATTGTTTGTTTTTGAGGAGATATTTTAACATTTTTTCCTCTCCACAAAGGTCCACAGTAATGCATATCGTGTTCCGAAATTCAGGCAATAAGAGCTCGAAATAAGAAAAATTAAACTACTTTGCCATTGATATTTAAATGATAAACAAGAAGATTTATACCAAATTTACCAAGGATCGGCCGCCCGGACGTATGACTGAAGGTGATTCTTGGAAAGTTTCTTTGGAAGTTTTCGATTATTGAAATTTGTGTTCTCTTTCCGTGATTCAACGATAATCACGAATACATATGCTAGTACTCCATGCTACATGTAGATTACATTATCGTGTTCATTTTCGTTCTGAAGAATTTTTAGAGTGAGTAAAGTGGATCATTTTCTCATTTTGATAGTCTTACTTATAGCTTCGATTATTTAAAGTTTATTTGTTTCAAAGTTTCACAGAACTATTGCTAATAATAATACTAGCAGGACATTCTCAAGTACTCAGTAAGAGATTGCGTGAACACAACTACATCTATACACCTTAACGAAATATATTACATAAAATAGAAAAAAGCTTTTTACTTGATAGAAGGGATATAACAAAATTTAAATATCAAAACAGATTTGATTGATATTTTATATTGAGTTTTAATTGTATACGAATAAAATTTTTTTGAAATTAAAATTGTAGAAGACTGACAGATTAAATCTTTTTCGATATTCAAATTTTGAAATATATTACGTTTCCACGGATTTCCAAAGAATCCTGCTATTATTCATTCAGACAGCAGTTGTCTGAAAATGGGATAGTTAATTCCCGAAAATCGAGTCACAATTAAATGAGTGAAATATCAATTTATTGGTAGTAAAACATAGTAATTTCTACAACTTGTTTTAAGAATTACTTTTGACCTCGCATTCTTCTTCAGTCTGTCCAATATAATCGTTCAAGACCAATTTCGGCTCAAAATTCGAAACTTACAGGCATTTAGGCGAAACGACAGAACTTTGTTCCCTGGAACTAGCGCGCAAAAATAAGATATAAGTTTATTATACTACTACAGACCTGATATTTCATGTTAGTTTTGGTTCAAACTATACTATTCGCTAGTTTTGTTGGGGGTTATCACTAACTGATCGTACAAAATATTGGTCTATAGATATTATTCAGGTAACTTGCTAGACTCTTTTCTCAGTTATACTTTAAATTACTTCGGTGGAATTCGTAGAAAAAAATATTCAAAACTTGAAAAATTCAAAGAGACGAACATTCGAATAGAGGCTGTCCCAGAATGTATTCAACAAACAGAAACCATAAACTGTGGTCATCTATGTGAATTTTCATCGGCAGATTTGAATCGTCTGATAGTTTTGTTTTCATATATACAGGTTGATGAATGAAAAAGTATGTAACATTGAATCATTTAACAATAGTAACAATAATAATTTTCAGCGCCACAAAACAGTAGATACGAAACATTATAAGCATAATACACTATAATAGTATATGATGAAGAGTATGAGCTATGGTAAAAAGAAAGTTTTTCGAATCGGTACAGTATAACATGCCAGTATGTTACAGTTCACAAGTAAAATACAGCCGAATAGATTTTGTCTATCGTCTGGAATAAGCAGCGGACATGCATGTTTCATAGTTTTGTGGCTCTTCAGGTCACCTATATTCGCCCTGCACAGGAACATTAAGGTTTTGCCAAATAAAAACGCCATTTAATGCACACGAATACGCTTAAGCTGCATTGCCGGCTACTTTTAGCATCACAGACAAAGAGATCTTCATCATGCTCAAATAATATCCCATTGAGCCGCCATTGTATTAATTGGCATAGCACTGAAGAGTAGCCACAAGCTATGAAACGTGCATGTCTGCTGCTTGTTCCCGAAGATCAACATAACCAGTTCTCAATCTATTGGAAAGTAATAAAACGGCTACTTAGATCTATCAAGAATCTATAAATATATAAAGGCTATTGGAGGAATAACAGAAAATGGGTTTAAAAGAAAATGCCCTGAAATGGTTTGAAAGTTATTTCAGAAATATAAAACAAAGAGTTTTTGTCGAGAAGGATAGGGTCATTAGGAAGTTCTCGATACATTAGAATTGTCTATGGATTGACCAGAGTAGCATATTGCAGCCTGTGATATTTCTGATTTATGTTAATAATTTATCAAAAATCACTGAGCATATAGAAGAAACTGTGTTAAATTTTACAGATGATGCATATATAGTGATAGGGAGATCAAATCAGAAAAAAATTAAAAGTAGAGAACACATGTTTTTGAGAACGAAATAGTGATTGGATGAACATGAACTTGAAGAAAACGAAATTGGTAATTTTTGTTATGAAGCTATCTGAAAAAAAAGACATTATGATATCACTTTGGATGAAAAATAGTTTGAGGTATTTGTGTACGTAATTTTTCATGAATGTTTAAACATTCAGGATTTTATACAAACTGTATAAAAAGAGTATTGGGTATTTCTTACTTCAATAAAGAATTACTACAACAACATAAAATCAAAAAAAATTGTTTATTGTTAATAATTATTATTCTGATACTCATAGATCTTCTGTGAAGACCCCTCTGGAGCTTTTTAAGCTTGTGCAAGTTAGGAGTTCAGTTGTGTTCTGGGTAGGCTTTGTTAATGCTATCTTGCGCCACTTTAGGTCACAGCACTATCAATTTTCAACCCAGCAGTGAAATGGTGGCTGACACCCGTCCAATTAGAACATTTCTTTTCCACCTGAACAGGATTCGAATCCGCGATTTTCCGGTCACGAGCCCTATGCTTTACCATTGAGCTGTCGGCACTCATAATATATTACAATCAAAAGTGTCAAATAATTTGGAATAGATGATGTTATCTAATTGGTGACCGTTACGCTGCAGGCACTCTTATTATCGGGAACGAAGATTTGCGATCACACGCTGATACATAGCTCTCGATATTGCTTCCATTTGTGACCTGATGTTTTGCTTCAATTGCGTCAGGTTCATCGAATTATTCTCGTAGAGCCTACTTTTAAGGTATCTACATGCAAAATAGTCAAGTAGACTGAGGTCGGGGCTCCTGAGAGGCCAGTTGATGTTACTCCTACGCGAAATAACTTTATTAGGGAATAATTCGTTAACATATTCCATTGTTTGATTTGCATAGTCTGTATCCTTCCATTTCTGAACCAATTGAATTTTATAGGCTTTAAAATGCAAATCTCTTCTTGAAATCAAATGCAAGGGCGATTTTTTATGTTTAATTGGATTGTGGATAGCTCAGTGGGAGAGTATAGGACTCGTGACCAGCAGGTCCGGGTTCGAATCCGGGTTCAGGTGGAAAATAAATTTTTCAGTTGGACGGGTCTCTGCTACCAATTCACTGTTGGGTCAAAAATTAACAGTGCTGTGACCTAACGTGGCGCAAGATTGCAGTAACAAAGCCTACACAGAACGCAACGGAACTCCTAACTCGCACAAGCTGAAAAAGGTTCTGAGGGATCTTCACAGAAGATCTAGGAGTATCAGGATGAAAATAATAATAATAAAAAATGATTGGCCTCGCGTTCGGATGGATTAAGACGGATTTTAACGAACTGACGCCTCTACTTCTCGAATCGTTTCTTTGTCACGGACTGAACGAGGGCGACCAGAGTGTAGAATTTTCGCCGTCCCACCTGTATTCTCGAACATCCAGATCTATTTTCTAATGGTGTCGTCATTTGGTGCATGGCGTGTACGATATTCTGCACGATACAAACGTTGAGAAGCCACTATTGAATCACCGTTGCGATAATACTCTGGTATGCAAAAAGCGAGATGTGTTCACGGGTACTGCTTCATCGTGACTAAAACTCCATAAAATGGCGAACACCAAGATCCTCTACCCAATTCCCTCCGTCGCTCAGTTTCAAATGCAACGCCAAAACAAATACCCTATAAGCATTTTGGACACGCTGCACTTTGCAAATTATGAATCTGTTATTAGATATAAGAGTATTTTTGGAGGAGAAGGAGTATTTGATACACTAAAAAATTTGACTCGAACAATGTTCGAAATGGGATTTAGGAAATCTTGTAGGGGTGTCTTCAAATTGAATTGTATTTTTTCAGTTCATCCTTCGTATTTATATCAATGCTTAAATTATTTACATAAAAATAGAATTTCCTGCATTAGCAAAACTGTAAATGTAACGTACAAGGACATTGATATAAATTATTGTGTATTATAAATAACCTCACAGAATAAAACAACCAGATGAATCAGAACTTCATAAAAAAGAAGTGAAATGAAAATGTATTAATCCAGGGCCGTATACTCTAGAAGAGTATTTGAACATGACAGCAAAAAATTTGTAAATACCTTCAACATTGACATTTCCTATCTTAATTATTGAGTAACCCTGTTTATTATTATTAATTAGTCAACAGATGGTCAACCGGTAAGGTCGTGTTGAAAATACTCTCCAAGTAAAATCCTTCTTAATAAAAACAGTAATCAGCCACCGACTCCAAGTTTGAAAACTTGGATTGATAGAGCTGATTATCTAGAAATAGTTAAATTTTTGGATTAATTGTTGATACTACGAAATGTCGTCGAGTAAGAAGGTTGGTGCGAGCGAGTCTCTGCAAATTGTGATTCCCGAATGCGGTTGTTGCAAGCGAACTATAATGAAAAATTTCAATAAATGTACTACTTGTACGAAAGTTTACCATCCTGGTTGTGCAGGTAAAGCTGAGAAGTATTGTGATGTGGAATTTGCAACTAGTGGTGCTAACACTATCGTGTTATTGCCTATGTAGGACGGTATTCATAAAACTATTGGTGATGAATCTGCACATCATGAACTACTACTCAAAATATTCTACGAGTGAGCTAAAAACTCTGTTCTGATTGAGAATAATTCATTGTTGAAGTATAAGATTTCAGTACTCGATAATGCAATAATCAGTGAAAATAGTGTTATTAACAATCTTAACAAAAAAATTGATGTTCACACGAATGTAAATAAGAGAGCAGATAACACTCCTACCAATGCATATTCCTCGGCCTTGGGTAAAAATCGTGCCGCAACGGATGCGCCTGAGCGACAAATCACTAACCGCTTTCCCCGATTGCAGTTAAGGAAGCGCGTACTTCTACCGCTCCCACGGTTCCGATTAAAGTAAATAAACATATACTACTCTGTCAAGAAAGTACCGGGAATTTTCAATTAAAACAACATTTTTACATTTAATTGTCAAAATTTATTGGGTCGCCTTCAAAATAGGCTCCATTTGCTCCAATACATCTATGCCAACGGCACTTCCAATTATCGAAACATTTTTTATAGGCGCTTTCCGGGATGGACTTTAGCTCTCGCGCCGAATTTTGTTTTATGGCTTCAATCGACTCAAAACGGGTGCCACGAAGGGGCAATTTTAGTTTTGGGAAGAGGAAAAAGTCGCAGGGAGCCAAATCCGGCGAATACGGTGGTTGCTGAAGCACGTTTGTTGAGTTTTTGGCGAGAAAGTCAGTCACAATCGTAGCTCGGTGAGAAGGCGCGTTATTGTCATGCAAAATCCATGAGTTGTTCGCCCACAAATTTGGCCGCTTCTTACGGATACGCTCACGCAAACGTTTCAAAACGCCTAGGTAATACTCCTTGTTTACCGTCTGACCCTCTGGAATGAATTCGTAGTGCACTACGCCACGGATATCGAAGAAAACAATGAGCATCACACCTTCATTTTAGAGCGGCTTTGGCGTGGTTTTTTCGGTTTCGGTTCATTTTTTGCCACCCATTCCGATGATTGCTGGCTTGTTTGCATATCGTACTCGTAGACCCAGGTCTCATCACCAGTTATAATGCGTTCCATGAATGTAGAATCGGAATTACAGCGATCCAGCATGTCTGAAGCAACCTGTTCGCGATGACGTTTTTGAAGAAAATTCAGGTCTTTCGGTACGAGTCGTGCGGCCACCTTTCTCATGCCCAAAATATCAATCAAAATCGTACGTGCGGACTCGTGGGATATCTTAAGATCATGTGCTATCTCTCTCAAGCTGGTACGACGGTTTTCCAGCACTCTTTCCTTAATTTTATCGACGTTATCTTCGATCGAAGCCGTCGATGGGCGACCACTTCACGACCGTCCTTGAAGGCTCTGTACCACTGATATGCACGAGTTTTCGATAGAGCATTATCACCAAAGGCCTTTTGCAACATTTTCAATGCATCGGCACAAGAAAATTCATTTGCAACACAAAACTTTAAACAAATTCTTTGCTCAACGTAATCACCCATAGTAAAAATCGGCACGCACTCTGACATCGACTGACTTAATCAGCTGTTGCAAACACACTAGTTGACAGATCCCGCTCAAGATTGGCATAGTAATTAAGGACAGTGGTACCAACCTAGGAAAAAAAATTTGCACCTGCCTCATTGCCCCGCCAGATTTAAATCGATAATTCCCGGTACTTTCTTGACAGAATGTAAGTGTAAACAATTCAGATGCTTCTTCTATTATTGATAATGTAGAAAGTGTCCCTTGAGTGTCATCAGTTGACAAAATTCAGTCAATAAATATAAATAATGAGAGGACAAATACGGAAACTGCTTAATGGAAGGCAGAGTCTTATAAAAGATCAGTTCGTGAACGAAATAGAACACTAGTAAATTTTTGATTTTCTCGGTCTTTACTTGACGGAAATTAATCTTCAATACAAGAAAAACAAATGTCAACTTCCGCTATTAAGCGGAAGTTAACATTTAGATAGATATCATTCAAGGTGCTTATATCTATCTTTGAATACGAAAAAGCTCTTGATGGGTCCAATTGGCTGAACAGGGCCTAGCATTCATCGGTTTTTTAGCCAAAAGCGGTCAAAACCGTCCGGTAGATTGGATACCTCTATGGATAACAATTCTCTCACGACCAAATGTGGAAAATTGAAGCTGGTGCAAACCTGTTAGCGTGAAGTTCATGGTAATACCTGTGTAATGTACCACGGTTAGTTTACCGCAGTATTTTGCCTATTATTCCAGTATTTTGAAATAACAGGCAATTGCAATTTGATTAATCTCGATGATTAATTACGAAAGGTTTAAGTGGACTGTATTTTTGGTGTGGATTAGCTAAAATTTTTACTTCATAACTCGTAATTTACCATGATAATAACGAACTATAATTCTTGGTTTACTGTATATAAATAAACCAAGTCGAAAGTATGGTTATTACACAAAAAACATTGTAATGAATTTACCAATACTTTGGCAATCGACGGGATTACTATATTAACAATAATAACCGCGATAACTTGGATCGAAAAATCACAAGCTACGTACAACAAATTTAACTATCCGAATGATAGTACATAATCTAGCTACTGCTACATGCGACAAGTTTGATTATTACTGGAATAATAATGATTTTACAGTGTTTTCAAAGACTGAACGTTAGAGTAGCTCGATGCATCCCTTCTAACACAAAAGGAGGGAAAATAACGTAATTGATTGGAGGGTCCATTTGGAGGTGGATTGAATGAACGAAATAAAACTTCTTATTAGTTACAGAAAAATAATTAGATCAATGCAAGTAGATCATACACACTAGATTATTGTTTTTTTCCTAATGTTGATATCATTTTCATATGCGGAGATCTTAATGTTGATCTCTTGAAAATTAACTATACTAATCGTAAATTGTTTATCGATATGCTGGAATGTCACGGTTTGAGTGTGACATCTCAAGATCACACCTGGATATTTACTAATAACATTGGTCATACATCAATCTCGAAAGTTCATTATATACTTACTAACGCAAACTCATCGGATTGCAGTGAGGAGGTTTGTGAGGCTTATGTTAGTGACCTTCGGGCTATTTCCCTGGAATTTCATGATGATTCACATCTTAATACCAAAGAGCAATATAAAATGGTCAGAAGTTTGACTCAGTATAATCTGGAAAATTTTATTTTTCGAATATCACATTGTGATTTCAAGAATATTTATGAAAATACAAATGTTAATGAATGCTTTGAAGCATTCATAAGTATAATACGCAACATATTTGAATCTTCTTGTCTTCTCGTGAAATTCACCTGTTACCCAAATCGAAGAAAAATTTGGGTCACATCTGAAATTGTTGTTGCCAAGCGTAATTTAATGCATCTTTACTGGCTACAATCTAACTTAAAATGTCAGTCAACTCAGGAAATGTACAGAAAAGCTAAACTCTCCTATTATTGGCTCATTTGAAATACAAAATTGAAGTTTTATGGTGACCTTATTGATCAATACAATAATAAATATAAAACATATGGAATGTAGTGAATGCTCTGACTGACCGGAAGAGTGGAAAGCATGAACTCATTGCACTTGTGGTAGATGAGGCTTCACTTGGTGGGTACAGTGAATTGGCTAAAACCTTCACCGATTATTTCTCCACCATAACTGAGACCTCACCAAACTTTTATTATAGGGGCTCTTTAACTTGCTCGTGTTCTACTTATGGTATGTTAAATAGTAATGTTTCCTTTTATTCTGTTATTGAGAATAAAGTAATGGAGAGTATAAAAATACTCAAAAATAATAAGAGCAATGGAACTGATTTCATCTCTTCAAAAATTTTAAAGTTAATAGATTTCGAAATTGCTCAGCCTCTCGCGCAAAGAATGAACGTATCTATTAGCTTATGTATTTCCTTCTATAATCAAAAAGGCTAGAGTTGATTCCTTGATCATTCTCGAACCTGTGCAGCATGGCTTCAGATCAAGTCGCTCGACTCAAACGGCAGCCATTAGTTTTGTAGAGTTCGTATATGATGTCTCGATAACGGCACATACATTCTGTCAAGAAAGTACCGGGAATTATCGATTTAAATCTGGCGGGGCAATGAGGCAGGTAAAAATTTTTTTTCCTAGGTTGGTACTACTGTCCTTAATTACTATGCCAAGCTTGAGCGGGATCTGTCAACTAGTGTGTTTGCAACAGCTGATTAAGTCAGTCGATGTCAGAGTGCGTGCCGATTTTTACTATGGGTGATAACGTTGAGCAAAGAATTTGTTTAAAGTTTCGGTTGCAAATGAATTTTCGTGTGCCAATGCATTGAAAATGTTGCAAAAGGCCTTTGGTGATAATGCTCTATCGAAAACTCGTGCATATCAGTGGTACAGAGCCTTCAAGGACGGTCGTGAAGTGGTCGCCCATCGACGGCTTCGATCGAAGATAACGTCGATAAAATTAAGGAAAGGGTGCTGGAAAACCGTCGTACCAGCTTGAGAGAGATAGCACATGATCTTAAGATATCCCACGAGTCCGCACGTACGATTTTGATTGATATTTTGGGCATGAGAAAGGTGGCCGCACGACTCGTACCGAAAGACTTGAATTTTCTTCAAAAACGTCATCGCGAACAGGTTGCTTCAGACATGCTGGATCGCTGTAATTCCGATTCTACATTCATGGAACGCATTATAACTGGTGATGAGACCTGGGTCTACGAGTACGATATGCAAACAAGCCAGCAATCATCGGAATGGGTGGCAAAAAATGAGCCGAAACCGAAAAAACCACGCCAAAGCCGCTCGAAAATGAAGGTGATGCTCATTGTTTTCTTCGATATCTGTGGCGTAGTGCACTACGAATTCGTTCCAGAGGGTCAGACGGCAAACAAGGAGTATTACCTAGGCGTTATGAAACGTTTGCGTGAGCGTATCCGTAAGAAGCGGCCAAATTTTTGGGCGAACAACTCATGGATTTTGCATGACGATAACGCGCCTTCTCACCGAGCTACGATTGTGATTAACTTTCTCGCCAAAAACTCAACAAACGTGCTTCAGCAACCACCGTATTCGCCGGATTTGGCTCCCTGCGACTTTTTCCTCTTCCCAAAACTAAAATTGCCCCTTCGTGGTAACCGTTTTGAGTCGATTGAAGCCATAAAACAAAATTCGGCGCGAGAGCTAAAGTCCATCCCGGAAAGCGCCTATAAAAAATGTTTCGATAATTAGAAGTGCCTTTGGCATAGAGGTATTGGAGCAAATGGAGCCTATTTTGAAGGCGACCCAATAAATTTTGACGATTAAATGTAAAAATGTTGTTTTAATTGAAAATTCCCGGTACTTTCTTGACAGAGTAGTATATCGCCGGTTTATTTTTCGACCTGTCCCGGGCATTCGATCGTCTACCTCTTCAGTTTATTATCGAAAAGTGTTATAACCTGGATTTCTGGGGTATATTTTTGGACTGGTTACTCAGTTATCTGCAAGGTAGATCTATGACTGTTAAGGTCCAGAGCTCTTTCTCAGCTGATCGCAATATAGATTTGGGAGTTCCCCAGGGTTCATTAATGATCTTTCCGTAAATATACAGAAGATACTCATCACTTTAAGCACTGGTTTGGACTTTTTTCATTGTCACTGCGTCCATACATAATGCTAGTTTTGCATTCACATTGATAAGAATTTGAAATGGAATACACATATTGACGTTTTGTGCAAGAAATTAAATACCTCTTATTATGCTATCAATAGAGTGAAACATACACTTCCCATGAAATCCCTCATAAACATTTACTATAGTTTGGTGTATAGTCACTTATCGTACAATATAATATTATGGGGGAACTCAACCTATGTTGGTCGAGTTTTTGCTTTGCAGAAGCGAACTCTACGAATGATTTTCAACATATCTCCTCGATCATCATGTAGACCACTATTTTTAGAACATGCTATTTGTACAGTAGTATCCATTTTCATATTGGGATGTTTAATTTATATAAAAGAGAATGAAAGAAATATACAAGAATTATCCAGTTTTCATGCTTAAAAAACCAGAAATGAGGGTATATTCCGATACATAGAACATCTAGATTTGAAATGTCCCCAATGTATCAGATTATTGTTTCATATAATCATCTAGCACAGAACGTTAGGTCTCTTAGTACTAGAGACTTTAAAAAACCTCTTAAATCTTTGTAACTGGAGAAATGTTATTGTAATGTGCATAAATATCTCTCTGATTTATTGTAACCTGTTATTTTGACCTATCCTTTACATATATTTGTCTAAAAAGATCAATAAACAATTATTGTTATTATTAATTATTTACAATGAAAATTTCCCTCACCCTTATTAGCATACAAAGTAGGAAAAAACAATTCGAAAACATTGCTTGGCACTATCAAACATGGTGGTTAATGAAATCAGTTTTCGAATAAAAAGACTTTCTGCAAATATTTCAACTGTGTTTTTGAAAATAAGTGTCTTAGTGATCTTGATCTTCTGATCTGACACTGATGAATTATTTTCTTTATAAACACTCAAAGAAAAAATTTGTGCGGTACAAATCAATTGCAGGAAATATCATTACCAAAGAATTTTTGGGCACATATAATGAAATAAGAGGAAAATTTGTGAACCACCTTTTGCAAGAGTGAAGAGGAACATCAATGAATAAATTTTGACATTTCCTATCATTGTTCACATCAGATAAGCCTGCATAACTAACACTAAAAGTTTTCTTTATCTTCATTTGTGTGAAGAATTTATTCAAGAGAATAATTCGTATCATATGGGGTAATTAACAAATTTTGAGGTTCAATAAAAACATATCTGTGTTTATTTCGATTTTTTCACATTCATTCTGAAATTTGTGAAGAAAAACCAACTTCAATTTCCGATAAATTTTAATGTTTACATAACAATTGTTTTGTCATACCCTGTCACATACAGTTCAAGAGTTATAGTATCACCGGCTAGGTCGTTATAAATGGGCGCCACCATTAAGCAGGATGTCAAGGTGTTATACTTAACGCAAGGTGTGGGAGATTTACAATTTAAAGAAGGAAATATAACCACAAATATATTAAAAGATTACAAACAGTATGCTCATTAAAAGGGGATATGGAATTAATGTGTGCTTTTACGAATACGCTCAGTATCGCTATCAATGTCGACAATACAATATGATATTTAATTTCTTCCAATGGATGATCTATTAAAATTATGCAATAAGTTGATAATAATAATAACAACAAAATAAGAACCCAGATATCTGTTGACATAAATCTGTACAGTAATCAAGAATTAAATAAATTATCCAACAGCTGTTATTTATCCTTCCATATACTGGTTTAAAATGGAAAATACACTGACCTTGATTTCAAAAGTGATCAAACCTCCAATATAGTCTGAATTATATATATCCAAAATGCTGATGATGTACTCATGAACGGGGGTTCGTTCGGATTCTTGCTCCTCGTTGATGAGGGTCCAAGCTGTATCTTGAAATTTTAAATCCTTCTATTCAACGTACGTCGTCAACTGGGTATTAGTTTCCAATTTCTTCAAGGAGATATCACGAAGGTAAAAGAAGATGGCCGTCTGGTTAATCCGAAAATATCGACTTTATTGGCCATATATAACCCCAAAATCAAAATCTAACTACCTCCTTAGTGTAATCAGGAATCTTTCTCATCATCTTCATCATCATCAACATCATACAAGGTTTACGGAGCTTTCCCTTCACAAAGCTGCGTAGTTTACTTTATTGGCCATATATAACCCCAAAATCAAAATCTAACTACCTCCTTAGTGTAATCAGGAGTCTTTCTCATCATCTTCATCATCATCAACATCATACAAGGTTTACGGAGCTTTCCCTTCACAAAGCTGCGTAGTAGTCGATTGATCTTTATTTTTCGTTCGATCCGCCTTCGAAAAATCAATTTTTTTAAATAATTTTCTATAATTTTAGTGGGGATCTACTTTTCGTTCAAATCCGTCTTTGGTCACCCCGTTTAGTCATCCCTGCAGACGGTGGGCAGGGCATGTTTGTTTACAAATGGAGTGCGCGGGAAAAGTCCCGGGAAAAGTCCGAGAACGGGAACGGTAGCACGGTGCGGCGGGAAGTGCGGACCTTCGGTCTACAGGGATAGTAGGGCGACGGGCTTTGCCCGTTGGTATCCTTTGCGTCTGGAAGTTAGGACCGCGTGACGTCCCGCACATCTGTGGTTGGTTGCCATGGATATTACTGGTTTAATATATAGTCTAGCTTAGTCGATTGTTCTATATTTTTCGTTCGATCCGCCTTCGAAAAATCAATTTTTTTCAATAATTTTCTATAATTTTAGTATGGACCTACTTTTCGCTCAAATCCGTCTTTGGTCACCCCCGTTTGGTCATCCCTGCTATTCCGACCACAGACGGTGGGCGGGGTCTGTTTGTTTACAAATGGAGTGCGCGGGAGAAGTCCCAAAATTCCCGAACTTTATCCGCCCGTATCTACGGAACGGAGGGTCATCCGGGAACGGGAACGGTACTACGGTGCGGCGAAAAGTGCGGACCTTCGGTCCGCAGGGATAGTAGGGATGGTGACAACGTACTGCTTATTCCTCCTGTGTTGAACTTTCCAAAGAGGAATACAACACAAAAATTGGTGACATAGCGGTAGGACTGTCATGGTGGGAAATGTATTTCCGATATTTTCACGTTACAAATGCAGAAGAAACTTTCCCTATGCTCAAGTCAGAACACAATATGCCGCAATGCTCGTAATTGTCATTTTTATATTCAAATAATAATTGATCTGTACCAAATATCATTGATAAGGAGTGTGAGCTATGGTGAAAGAAAATTCTACTAAGCGAAACAGTAGCATACATTTGTATAACAATTGTATACGCAAACTAACTCGATAAGGTTTTGTTGATCACAGGGGCAAATTGCAGATATGCATACGTTTCATACGGGTTAGTTTTCATCAATGCCAGTGACTACAAATCTGTCAACTATTTATATTCGCTATACACAGAGAAACTAAGGCATCAATTATACACCAGCGCCATCTAGAGTATGCAAACATTACATTAGTTCACACTTCTTATTAATGATATTTGGTACAGATCGGTTAAATTCATTTATTTGAAAATTAATTTAATTACGTGAATGCTTGTAGACTTCACTTAAAAAATCATTTATTTTCACAAGTTTACAGATTTGAGTATTCTCTAGTATGAAACCAATAAGAAGACTTATTCTAGGGTTACAATTTCAAAGTATTTATACTAGTTGCTAAGAAAGTTACAATGGACAGTGAGAAAATAGTATCAATAATGAATAATAATAAATAGTATAGTATATTGTGCAACTAGTGCAAGAAGTTGTCGATTGCCCACGAGAGTGAAGTTGAGAGATTGCCCATTCGCTCGAAGGCGGGGATAATTTAAATAAAATATTTTTATTTAAATGCCAACCTAACTTATTTAGTATTGACAGTTCGACTGTCTTATTTTAATTTTGTCAATTTGCGTGTGCCAATGAAAATTTGCGTGCGAGAAGTTTACTTGTCGCACTCAAATCGACAATAAATTTACTCAAAACTCGTGTGGTAATTGTGAAATGGGCAATTAGCGCCTTTTCGACCCCAAAAGCAAGGCAAAGATAGTACTTTCCCCGCATGAGTAATAAAAATTAATTTATCGAATGGTAAATAGTTCGTCAAATAGTGAATAGTTCTAATAGTGATAAATGGCAAATAATTCTTTGATAATGATAATTATGTATGGGTAAAGAATAATGATGCTGGCGACCCTCATCCGTCTGGAATTCGGTTAGTGGTTAAGGCATAGTTCTTGTAATTCTTCCCCCTTTTAAAACAAGACGTCCTCGTCTTGTGGAGCTGTTAGTAAGGTAGGGTACATTGCTGATAATGTTTAAAGTTCTGCAAAATCTTCTGTTTCTCCAGAGTTTTTCTTCTCCATAGGGAAACTATAAATAGAACTGTTGTTAAAAGTAAATTACTTTTGTGTATAAAGGAGTTCAGTTCTATTTGAGTTTGTAGTTCTTCGGCTTCTGATTTCAGGGAAATAACATCGTCCAGGTGTTTTGATTCTAGATGAATAATTTTTCTTGGGTTGAAAGATTCTGACGTTATTCTGGGTACTTCATAGGTGAAGTTGTTGAATGTGTTTTCGAATATACTGTCGTCAATTATCACTCTGCATTGATTTTCGGAGAATATTAAGCAGGTACCATTAACTTCTCTATGGGTAATTCGATTTCCACAGTCTTCGGGAATTTTGATGGTCGTCTTGCAAGAGGAAAGAATTTCGTTGTTTTCAAGTTGTATTGACATTTTGTAGTCATTGGTGGTTTCAGCAAAGTTGCACTTTGATAATTTGTTGAGGGAACACTTGCTCTTCATTAATTTCTTGGTGCATAGTATGTGGTCTTCAACGTGTGAGCATTGTTCTTCAGTCCTTAGCTGTTCTTTCGTATTATAGAGTCTAAATTTTGCTGGAGGAAGGATTATTTGTCCGAAGTTATTTGGGATGGGATAGATTCTTTGGTAGGTTAGCGAATCGATTTGAAGGATTGGGATATATAATGAACATGTCAGAGTATCAGCTATAGATAAAATTTTAAATTTTGAAAATTCTATGATTTTGAATAAGTGTAATATGTCAGGATCAAGTGGTTCCTTATTTTTATAGATTTGCTTTAAGTGTGTAAAAATTGTTTTCAATTCTTTAGTTGAAATTAATTCTAAATTAGCGACTTCGTTTGATGCTAGAGTAATCGTTCTTTGTATGTTTTTTATGGCTGAAAGTAATTTTTGGGATAAGAAAATATTGTAAATTGTCGACTGTTCTATATTTATTTCATTGTTAATTTCATTAATAGTTTCATTGGTTTTCTTCAAACTATCTTGCATACTGTTTAAATCTGTAATGTATCTATTGGTCATGTGGTTGGCAAAAGATATGAATTTATTAATTTGGAAAACAATTTTCTGATCGTTTTCAAAAAGATTTTCTAATTGGGAATTTAATGATTCATCTTGATCGAGATTTCCGGTAACAAATCGAATTGCTGATCCAATTAAATCAATAAAACGTTTACTTCTGAAGGTTAATTTTGATAGTTCATCTTCTATTTCCAAATAATTTTCCTTAAGGGAATTAGCTAAAGGGCAAGAATTATTGCATTTTAATAATAATATGTAATAGTTAGTCCATGGATTAGTAAAACTTAATTCTATTTGTGCTAAATTCATATAAAAGTAAAATTTATGATAGTGGTTCAGTAATTTCGCTTGTCAAATTTTCTCTACAAAGAATCCGTTTGCTTTAATTTCCTCTATTCGAATACACAGGATAGACGTCATGTGGGTTGTTCTGTAAGGAGGAAAATTTTCTATTTAGTCTTTTTATATTTCTAGCGTGAGCATTAGCTTTTCTATCTGTTTTATCTCTTAATCCTTCGATTTTATTTCTGTTTACTGAAGTTAAGTTTATTTTATCATAATATGGATCTGTTTACCTAATTCTTCCTTTTTAAAATATTGTTGGGGAATCGGTTTGCACGGGTCTTGAATCAAAATCAATCTGCTCGAGAGGAAAATAATTTTTCTGAGGATTTTCGCTCATGTGATTTTGAGTGTATCCGGTCGCTTGATTTGTAATCTGTTGTTGTTGAATATAATGTTGTTGAAAACGTTGGGGTCGTACGTTATGATTTTGAAATGATTTTTTGACTGGAACTCTATTTTGAGATCGCATAAATTTCATAAAGTTAATTTGAGCATTTAATTTGTCTAGTTTTCTACACTAGATCAGTGCTTGTTCTAGTGAATTTATGTTCAAGCTCATTAGATGTCGACAATAAGGCTGTGAAATTCCAGCTTTGAATGTAGAGAGCGCCTGATTATTATAGCTAATTTCTTTACAAATTCTTATGTCGTTAATTTCCCGAACGCTTACATGTTCTTAAAGAATTTGTAATTTGTTTTTTATTTTTTCGTGATATTGTTCATAGGTTTCATGGAAATTTTGGTGGCAAGTTGTTAAATCGTGTAATAAAAGTTCTTCTGATGTTGGGTCACCAAATTTTTGCGCGGGCATGTCTTCAATTTCATGCTATCGCGTACATTGAGAATTTATTAATACATCTCTTGCCTCGCCAGTTAATTTAGATTTCACAGTCTCTAAGAGGAGTCTGTTAAAAAGTTGGTTATCATCTTTTTTTGATAAAGTTAAGTAAGAATCAGCTTGTTTTAAAAAGTAGGCAAGATTTTCTGAACCGCCCGAGTATTCTGGCACCATATCTCTAGCCATGTATATTTCTAGTTGTGTTATTTCGATTTTTGGTTTTTTAAAAACAATTGGTGATCTATCTCTAAATGACATGTATACTATAAAAGGAAAATTTGAGTGAGACTTACAGGAAAATTACTATTTTCATTCTCAGCAGTAGTTGTGGTCTTTTGGTGATTTTTTTTCTGCTCTGCTCCGATAGCAACAATGACGAGTGCCCAGTGGAGATTCTTCAGGGATTTTCTTCTTTGAGTGAACAAACTCTTGATAGAGACCGGTTATTCACGATGAATTTTCCGTTTCACTGAACTGTTCGCAGCGCCAATTACGTAAATGCTTGTAGACTTCACTTAAAAAATTATTTATTTTCACAAGTTTACAGATCTGTAAACAATGATGATGCTGGCGACCCACATCCGTCTGGATTTTGGTTAGTGGTTAAGGGATAGTTGATGTAATTATATGCTAATTATGAGCATTACGGAACTTTATGGTCAGACTTGAGTATCAGAAAAGTTTTTTCTGCATTTGTAACGTGAAAATAACGGGAATACATTTCTCTACTTGATTTAGCTCGCAAAGGTATGTTTTTATGAATGTTTGCATACTCTACATGGCGTTAGTGTATGATTAATACCTTAGTGTCTCTGTGTATAGCAAATATACATACTTGACAGATTGGTAGTCACTGGCACTGCTGAAAACCAAACAGTTTGAAACATGCGTATGAATGCAGTTTGCCCGTGTGATCAACGAAACCTTATCGAGTTTGTTAGATTATAGAATTGTTATACATGTATGTTACACTGTCTCGATTTATAGAACTTTCTATTATCATAGTTCACACTCCTTATTAATGATACGTGATAACTTGAATTAAAAATTTTTCTAGAACCATAGAAATTAATTTTGCTATTATTATTTGAGTATATTCCATAAAAC
This sequence comes from Megalocaria dilatata, assembly GCA_034642435.1. Classification (NCBI taxonomy): domain Eukaryota; kingdom Metazoa; phylum Arthropoda; class Insecta; order Coleoptera; family Coccinellidae; genus Megalocaria; species Megalocaria dilatata. Next base: position 64,052,737 of record CM067859.1, on the reverse strand, counting down.
CTGGTAATAAATATTTTCTTCTATAAATATTGAACAATAAGAATCAAACATACGTATTGTATTCTGAGTGCTCAGCTAATTGACCCTTATCCAATAATTCAAACTCAAATACTCTCAATCCAAGGTGAACCGTAGAGCATAAATGCTTTCATGTGCTGCGAATAACGATCTCAAAATAAATAATTGTGTTGGGTAAAAATAATTGTGAAAACGCTGTAACATCAACTTATACTATTCTTAGGAACAAATTAAATAAACTGTACAAAGTGGCCAGTCTCTCTTTAAATTTTATGGGTGCTAAAATGTTTTATAGCGATCCCGTTTCGAAATATTAACGGAGATTGATGGCGTATATTAGAAAGCATTTTTGTGATGTATAAATATTATGAGAGTTTGCATTTATAATCATATTACGATCCCAATTACTGCTGGGAGTGGTCATTAAATTAGAGTAGCTTGAATATCACGTATAGTTTAGAATTCGGAGTTATCGTTTTCAGCAAAATTATTCAGATTATTTTTATAGCACGGTATATCGAAGTGATGCACCTGATCCGCCCGTGGGGGAATTATTTTTGTGCCATTAAATTGAAATCTCTTATAATAAAACGTTGAGTACGATTCTGGGACGAAGTGATGAAAATGTTTAATTTAATCGATATTAAAATCTTCTATCTGTTTAAAATGAAACTTCATATGAGGTAATTCTGATTTTGATATATTCATCATGAATATAACGCTTATCCCAGGAGACAGCGTACTATCTTCTCGCCTTAATGTCTACAAGTTTCGAATCTTGAACACAAAATTTTCTTGAACCACTGAGTTGGATTCGCTGAAAAAGAATACGAGGTCAAAAGTAATTCTGTTTAGCTGGCCGGGCTGACTTTAAACAAGCTAATTTTCGAACGGTAAGAGCTAGAGCATTCAAAATTTCAGAAGAGAGATTGAAGGTTTGAATATTTCAAATCAGTTGGTAAGGAGATGAAATCCATCCATTATTCAAGTTTGAGAATTTTTCATATTTTTCTCAATATTTTCGAGTGCAGATTCGATCGCTCTTAAATAAAAATTTCCTTGGGATAATATGAATTGAGGTGCAAAAAATGTGTGAGTAGATCCGCGTTGAGTGCTCTCTTAAACATTATTACTTTCGAACGGAAAGAGATAGAGATTTGAAATATTCGGAGTAACTTTGTGCCCTGAATATATTTATCATGCAGACCTTTATGACGCAAAATCGGTCTAAAGGCCTCTCTATACATTCGAAATTTTCTTCTATTGTCATAAATATGTTCCAAGCAATAAATGGGATTGATCTAAAATTTGGGTTCTAGAAGAGTAGTGGACATGTTTCTGAAAAATTTCATGAAAATTCCAAAATATAATTAGAAGAGTTGAAAGAAAAACGAAAATTTTGTGAACAGAGCAGCGTTGACCGTTAAAGAAACAACACCAACAGTCCTTGATCGAGTTAAAATTTAGTATTTCCATTTAAAATGAATATACAAAGACTCATGCAAAATTTTATTTATCGTATGAGAGCTTTTCGGAGATAAAATTTTTTATGTAAATTAAGTGTTCTAGATTTCTGGATAATAGGGGGGGTTTAATGTGTTCTGTATACTTGCATGAGTATAAGTGGGTTTGTGATATTAAAATTGATGTAAATTGCCAGATCTGCTGATAATTAAATGCAAAAAATTAATATTATCACCGATTAATTTTCCATAGTCAATAAGAGGAACATATTTAATCGTCTATCTACGCCTATGAAATACTGCCAACATATCTAAACCTTTATATAATATGGATGGATTTTTTGTTCTATAAATATTTCAGAGCTTATAGGATTTATATATTTCAATTTCAAATTGCAAATGGTTCAAAAAATTTTAAGGAGGCTGGACTCATGATTAACCACACTTTTTATTTTGTTTTGAAATTTAATTGTTGGTATGTGGTTGATCATTTGAAAATTATTGGAGTTTGAGAATTAAACGGATTGGCTGATATAGCTTTGAGGTATTAATCCGATAATGGTGGTACCTCTTAATTTCACGAGTGGGTATTTATTTGCTTTGTAAGCTTTTGATCCTGAAATTTTCCTCTCAGAACCATTCACTTTTAAAATTATTAACCAGGATTAAACGATTAAATTTGAAAACTTCATCAAAAGTGCAGTTAATCATGAATGTAGTCTTTTCCAGAAAATCCCTAAAAATAATTTGTTCTTTAGGAATCCTCAGATTTCGAACATTTATTCTTTGATAATATTGTATGAAAAAGGTGATTTTGTCAACCCGTTGTTTCCCTTTTTACAGACCCTTCTTTAAAGCATCCCATGCAACAATAAATATAATTTCAAGAGAAGCAAAATATTCAATAAAAAATTTTTTCCAGTTTACAAACAATATTAGAAATATTCACCTACCACATAATTTAAAATTAAGTTCATTTCACCTTGAAAATCAGCTTCTGACTATTTCACAAAATGAAACAATGGAATAGGTAAAAAACTTACTGCAATGTAATCGTCGAAAAGGATATTTCAAAATGACATGGAAATTTTATGGATCAAAAAAATTGGCAATTAAATAATTAAATATTTAAATCCTAAAAACCTCTGATGATGCAAACCCTGGTAGAATATTTTTTAGCTGAAGATATGTTGTCAGGTCAAACGGTAAGGGTTGTTGGTATTCTTTTCCATATAAGGTCCCCAAGATGGCTCTAAAAATATTTAGTAACACTGTTCAATTCAAAACACATCAACATTTCTTAGTGGGACAATTTCTATATTGGTATAGATATTATATGTTGTTTCATAGGTCCAGATAGGCAATTAAATAAGGTGCAATAAAAAAGAAAGGCCTTCTACTTGATAGAAGAAATATAACAAAATTTGAATATTAAAACAAATTGAAATATGTTTATCTTCTACAATTTTAATTTTGAAAAAATTTTTATTCCAAAAAACTTTTAGAATTAAATTTATGTCTACACAAGCACCGCTTACATTTAATAGACGTATATAATCAAAACTCAATATATAATGTCAAATGGAATAAATAACCCAACAGATATACGAAAGTAATTAAAATTAATAAATAAATATTTAAAGGAGACAAAATTTTGTTTCTGGTCTTACCTTTAAGAACACCAATTGCCTTTTAAAAAACATGAACACACTTAAAGGACTTCTCAAAGAATATAATTTATTTGAAATATTTAATATATTTAAATATTCGAATAAATTATTTCAAAAATCTCTAAATAATGTGCACTATATCTTCAAAAAACAAATATAATTCTAGACAATCCCGTCTTCAGACCTCATTTAATATTTCAAATATCAAAGGAGACAAAATTTTGTTTCTGGTCTTACCTTTAAGAACACCAATTGCCTTTTAAAAAACATGAACACACTTAAAGGACTTCTCAAAGAATATAATTCATTTGAAATATTTAATATATTTAAATATTCGAATAAATTATTTCAAAAATCTCTAAAAAATGTGCACTATATCTTCAAAAAACAAATATAATTCTAGACAATCCCGTCTTCAGTCCTCATTCAATATTCCAAATATCAAAATCAAAAAACTAACATATATCTCTCACGTGTTAAAAGACTTAAGCTTCGAAATATAGTTGATCTGATTTGGAAGCTTAAGTCTTTTAACACGTGAGAGATATAGGTTAGTTTTTTGATTTTGATATATGGAATATTAAATGAGGACTGAAGACGGGATTGTCTAGAACTATATTTGTTTTTTGAAGATATAGTGCACATTTTTTAGAGATTTTTGAAATAATTTATTCGAATATTTAAATATATTAAATATTTCAAATAAATTATATTCTTTGAGAAGTCCTTTAAGTGTGTTCATGTTTTTTAAGAGGCAATTGGTGTTCTTAAAGGTAAGACCAGAAACAAAATTTTGTCTCCTTTAAATATTTATTAATTAATTTTACTTACTTTCGTATATCTGTTGGGTTATTTATTCCATTTGACATTATATATTGAGTTTTGATTATATGCGTCTATTAAATGTAAGCAGATCTTGTGTAGACATAAATTTGATTCTAAAAGTTTTTTGAATAAAAATTTTTTTGAAATTAAAATTGTAGAAGATAAACATATTTCAATTTGTTTTAATATTCAAATTTTCAAATTAAATAAGGTCTTTATATTCATCAATAATTAACATCTGACTATATTATTCACCATTAAAACTGAATCTGAAAATAGAATTGATTCTTTTGATTTGAACATGGCCAAATCTAACCATTCATATCAATTTTCATTTTTTATAAATCAGATATACTGATGCAAAAATACGCAATAAATCTAAACCTTAACCCTTAACCAAAAATTATCGGCTTTCAGCAACGTGAATCACAGACTAATTAACATTTTAATGAATCAAGATGATTGCATTTGCGAAAACAATTGAAGACAATAAATTTCAAGTTTATAGGTTGACTTGCAGTGATTGCCTTAAGGTATATATTGGGCAAACAGGAAGTTTCTTTAAGAAATTAATTCCCGAACACCAGAGTTACACGGACATCTCGCATGTATTCTTATTGCAGTATTGTTACGCTAGTAGTAAACTTACTGGAGAATAAGCTAATAAGGTCGAGTGTATACGGTGACTTTGTCATTTGCTTAGAGACCGCTGGATATGATCAGATTGAATTAACGTTCCACAGGACCAATAAGCTCAAGAACGAAGAGCAGGATGGAAAGCTCCATCTCTCCTTGCTTTCCCTAAGGAAGTAAAGTTTTTTACTGCCGAAATTGACACAATCCGGAAGAAAAGATTTGGTGCATTTAACGCAGGATGCGCAATACTTTAAATCTGCAAATTTGGCGATTACGAAGAATTCTAAAGAGGAAAAGAAAAAAAGGATTGGGTAAGCAAATCCAGTACTATTAACTTCTTTGGACCGTTAAGGAAGACTTCGACAGAGTTGGAAGCCCACAGAAAGAAAACCTGTATACAGATTAGGGGTAGGCTAGAAAACTGGAAAATAGTGGCGTAATGTTATGCTAGTTATAGGGACCGGCATATACTTGACGGAAACTCATCGTGCATGATTTAAAGTAAAACACATTATTTGGGCTATTATTTATTGTGTACACAACATTTATTTCGTCTATTACGTTTTGACTTTATCAGGTAAGTATGGTAGCTAACTACTCTCACAAAATCGGTCTCCTTAAATACAAGTTTGAGCAAAAAGTAACGTGATAACATGAAGGATTATTTTGAAAACTTACCAATTTATTAAAAAATGTTCAGCAATGCGGATCGCCTGAAATCTGTCTAGTCTTTAATTAAAATGTATTTTTTATGATGCCGGTTTATTTCTAGTGCTTCTAAAAGGTTCAGTCGATTGCATTTGTTATCTTTATAATGGAGAACTTCGGAATTATGGACAGAATCATGTCCCGTTTCCCAAATGCTGTTGCCATAGGTATAATTTGATCCAAACGATTAGTTTCATTGAGTTTATTTCTTTATTTCCATAGTCTTGTCAGGGTGGGCGGAAGATTAAAATTTGCTCACCTAGATTACGACTCCTGGCATCCCTCCTACTTTCTAACTCGTATGGCTGACCTTCTACTCGCCCGTATTCTATATTCACATTCTTTCACAAGCACCGGCAGTAATATTGGTGACCCCCATTAGGTCATGACTCAAAGTTGCGAAAGCTTCACACCTCACATGCAATAGTTTTTATGCCTATTCTTTTGCACCTCAACAAAATCAAGTCATCGAGAGTTTGTTTCTGAACTTCGTTTACGCCAAATTAAATCAGCATTTTGGATCTGATTGCCCAAAGGTTGTCTCAATACACTTGTGCTATGCGGTAAGTGGAAACAGTTCACTATCCGGAAAGTGTGCGGTGTGTATATCCGCTCCGTTCATATGTATCTCTAAGTAGGTCAATGGGTCAAGTACTCAACATAAATGGTCCAGGTGATGGAATACTTTGCAGTCAGAACTCTACTATTTGTCGCTTTGTCAATTGTCCCATACCTTTGAAAGTTGTTTCAGCTACCTAATTTTCTTCCACTGTTTCGTGTTGATAATTTTCAGATTTGATAATTATATAAATTCATCTCCATCAATTTGGTACAGTTTCCTGTAATAGTGGAAATCTCTCTACGATTACAAAGGAATCTTTTTTGCCTTTATCATTTCAATGAAATTCACATCTTTTTCTAAAATTTAGTTTCGCGATCACAAGCGTATGTGTTAGAAAACTGCATAGGAACAAGTTTTGATTTCACCGTCTCCAAGTGAAGCTTTACTGTTTCCGATAAATTACAGGTTCATTTCGAGTGAAATATAGATCAACGTTTCCCAGTTTTTGACTTTTCCAGTATCTTTTGTGTAATTTTCGTTTCATTTTATAATTCAATTCTCACAACAATATTTTTGTTCATTTTGAACATTGATATACTGTAAACTCCCTAGTGCGAAAATGCAAAGAACATTAACACAATTGTCTAACAAGAACCCGGTGGACATAAATTGGTTTCAAACTCCCCAGATCGTCAACTCAGCTTTCGAATATTCTGGATCGCGTTGTATATTCTGGACAGCTGGATTTGGACCTTTTGTAGGAAGTCCTAATGGCTGACTCTAGGGTACATGCTAGGTGAAGGTGAGTTTTCAAAACTTTTTCTTGCTTCGTTGGTTCTTATCCCCTAGAAAATACAGTTCACTGTTTTCATTCTAACGCGCCGCCACACCGAAGTAGTAAATTTGATTCCGATCGGATCAGTAGTTTCAAAACTTTTGTCTAGTATTTATGAAATTTTCAAATTTAAGTAACTCCAGAACCGCTGAATTGATTTCGCCATTAACGTACTTAACCAAGATATATACGCCCTAAGCCTACCGTGGAAAGTCTCTAGATGTTTCCATCCAAAAGTTAGAATGTTTACTACGGGCAGACTGATTAATCTAGACTGATATATGGCAAACCAACAGCGCGCTCTTCCCTAGAACTAGTGCCCAAACGACCAACCACGGATATACTACTCGCGGAAAAGCAGAACACAGGATTCTATCACATAGAACAAATAAGATTATTCGACAGTGTATGTACACATATCAAATGCCACACATTTTCAGTTTGTTACCAGTTGAACTGAAGAGAAAATTATATGCATTAAATTATTTCAACATATAATTAAATAAAACGTTGTGGAACTAACTTTTAAAAAAGGTTTATTGTCACAAATTTACAGTTGTGAGTATTTTCTAGTTTAAAACCAAGAAGAAGATTGATTATAATTTCACAATGTTGAAGTATTTATGGTAAAACTTTTGGCAATGGGAAATTACTAATCCATTGAATGTACATAAGAACTATCGATAAATGACAATGTAATCTACAATTTGGGATGAAAGTGCAAATAAGATGTTTGAATAATGCTGAGAATGTGGTCAAATAATTAGACTATGATAACTTAATGACGTAATTGTATAATTGAGTAAAACTTTGTGTTATCATTATAAATTAGGATTCGGCAGCATTATCTGGATTCTATAGGTTGTTGTCTATCTGGGATACGCCTGATGTAATTATATTCAGTAGCAACGTTGAAAATTATTTGAGAATAATTGTTAGGTTCAAGAAGGGTAATGTTAATATTAATTTTCTGATATTGGCTACGTGTTATCATTTTGTTACATTGGTTTAAATTTGTATTTGTTTGTGTTTCGATTGAATGTGTAGTGGATAAAAAAATACTCCTCACAAACGTTTTGAAGGTTTTAAAGTTCAAATTTTGTTTCTTCATTCAATTTGTAATTGTAGTTGTTGTTTCCATTCTATGGACTATTAACATGTTGATTTTTCAATTGAAATTGAATAAATATTAATATTTTCAGCAAATTATTTACACCAATATATATTTCACTCACATCAATACTCAGGCATCAAATAAAAAAATAATGAATACTTCTAATTTATTGAATGAACTACGATTCTTTCTCACTGTTGGTACGTCAGGTTTACATTTAGAATTCAAATGAATTTCTGTCAAGATGTCGAAACTATCGATAAATTCCGGACAACATTTTCTCTACTCGATGCAACAACAGCAACAAGACAAAGAACTGTACGTATAGAAGAAAATATCGCTGCTGTAAGTCATAGTGTTAACGATGATCAAGATTTGTCTATTCGTCGACGTTCACAACAAATTGGACTCTGTGCATCCACTACATGGAAAATTTTGCGTAAAGATCTTGGTCTTCACTCATATTAGATCCAACTGGTTCAAGAACTAAAGCAACTTGACCATAATGAGTGCTGTTTGTTTGCTGATTGGGCCCTAGAAAAGCTTGAAGTTGATCCACTTCTCTATCGTAAAATTGTGTTTAGTGATGAAGCTCATTTCTGGTTGAACGGCTATGTAAACAAGCTAAATTGCCGTATATGGAGTGGAAACAATCCTTAAGAAGTTCTGCAGGTTTCATTGCATCGTGAAAAATGCCCTTTGTGCTTTACACGCTGGAGGCATCATTGGTCGATATTTATTTAAAAACGATGCTGTAGCTAATGTTACAGTCAATGGTGCTCGTTACAGATCGATGATCAATGATTATTTTCAAAATTTGAATGCTACCGTTCAGAAGTGTTTTGGTTCCAACAAGATGGTGCTACACTTCATGCTTCTATCGTAACAATTGATTTATTGAAAGAAAGATTTGGCGATGATATTATTTCGAGAAATGGTCCAATTAATTGGCCTCAAAGATCATACGACATAACTCCACTGTATTATTTTCTTTGAGATTATGTCAAGTCATTGGTTTATACTGATAAACCAGAAACAATAGACGCTTTGGAAGCCAAGATAACTCGTGTTATTCATGAAATGAGGCCTGAATTACTGGAAGAAGTGGTCCAAAATTGGTCTCGTCGAACACGGTTCCTCAGAGCTAGTCGTGGTGGACATATGCCGGAAATTATTTTCAAAACATAAATGTCATAAAATTATTTTTCAAATAAAAAAAATTGGCGTCAATCTTAATTTAAATGTATTTAATTTCAATTTGAAGTTCTATCACTCTAAAAACAACACCGGATATATATATATATATATATATATAATATATATATATATATATATATATATATATATATATATATATATATAATATATATATATATATATATATATATATATATAAATATATTTATATATATATATATATATATATATATATATATATTATACAAATAAGTAAGTTTCCGCCGTTTTTTAACACAAATTGATTTTAAACGATGTGAGACTGCTTGCTGACTGACTTCTATATATATATATATATATTTATATATATATATATATATGACTATATATATATATATATATATATGACTATATATATATATATATGTTTGAGGTTGTGTTTGAGGTGAATCTTCCTCCATTAATTCCTCCAATTCTGCATCCTCGTAAATTTTTGGCCTTCCACTGCGATCTTTGTCTTCTACGTCGAAATCACCGTTTTAAACTTTTGAAACCACTCTCGACACGTTCTCTCACTCAAAGCACCCTCACCATATGCTTCTACCAGCAATTGATGCGCCTCAGCAGCAGATTTCTTTAAATTAAAGAAGTAAACTAATATTTCCCGCAAATGACGCTTACTTGGCTCAAATTTTGACATTTTCAACTTGTAAAAATTATATTTTACCAATATAAAATCAATGATATCAATAGGTTATGTTGTTCTTGAATGTCCAAACTATTTTTTAAGCCGGTTATCATCTGCGAAAGCTAACTCCGTGCCGCGCCATCTACAATAAAACGGCGGAAACTTATTTGTACTCCTAATATATATATATATATATATATATATATAATATAATATATATATATATATATATATATATATATATATATATATATATATATATGTATATATTGTTATGGAATTAATAAATTAAATTTTGTAATTTGCTTTACCCCACTTTAGTGGTGCCAATTTGATATGGTTTAAATATATAATTTCAGAATGAATACTATTTAGATCACCCTTGTATCTAGTTGCTTGTATTCTATGTTGCCAGCGAGCTCTTAAGATTATAATTTTGTTCTTGAGTTATTGAAATTTAATATTATTAAATTTGATTTCATCTTTTAGGGAGGGTTCAATTTGAATTTTCAATAGGTAGAATTTTTTAAAAATATATTATATGAAAGAAATTTGAAATATAGTCGTCAGTGATTAAAAATCTAAATTCTTATTGTATGTTCTAACCTAACCCTATCTAAATATCGTAACGTATTTCTAACGTAAACAAGCAATGATTAGTTTCAGAATCTTAAATTGGGAAACTTTACATAAATGAACTTATTTCCACCTTTTGTAAGTTTAATTGTTCATTTACAATGTTCCTTTGATGTTGGCTTTGCTCTATTTCAGGATTTTGTTTTATTTCCTGTATTATATTTCCGGTATGTTTGGATCTCCCAGCTCACATAGTTGATTGCTTCTTATGGATCTAAATTGATGAATTCTTGCTTGTTATTGGGGATGTTTCCATTCACAACACTCATGTAACGTATTTTCTGGATTCAATTTCAATTCACAATAACCAAATAATCTTCTTTTTTAGATGTTGATAATTTTTGGAACTTTTTTAATTATGGACCGACAAGGACTCTACTCTGAATATATGGAGACTGATTCAATTTTTCAGTGTCTGTCCTATTTATAGGTTTCAAGAAAAATTGAATTTCAAGGCTTACTAGCTTCTGTCAGAATTATTGAAAAATGATGCTTTCAATAATTTCACGAAATTTACAATATTTCTTGGTTTGAAATTACTGTTGAAAATTAGCCTCTTTTTTAAACTACATATTGATGTATGTTTCATGTTGAATAGAACAGTGAAAGTCTCCCTTTTCATCCGTACAGTATTTTAAGTGTCAAAATTTTAACAAAGTTTGACTTCTAATGCTTATTACTTATAAATTATTCAAAATTACTTATGAAATTGATTAAATTTCTTCAGCTTAGATGCTATTACAATTCTATTGATGCCTAAACATCTTCAAGGATATCTCTTACGTTAATCATTTCAGGATATCTGACGTAGATGCTATCCTTCATTGAATTAATTGAATTTTTATCGAATTTGTTCTATTTATATAATTCTGGTGAGTTATATTCAATTTGGCTTGTTATTTGTCAATAATTTCACTAAAGTTTATATATAATTCATGATAGTAACAAATCTTTTCAACAATTTCTTCGTCACTTTCAAACTAGATATCTAAATTCAAATTACTTCTATTTATTGCAACTTGGCTGTATTTACATTGAATAATTGTAAATTGAAATCTCCCTGTGACTTTTATTTATAAATTGTCAACAAGATTACTGATTTTTGATTACCGTTCAAAGAATTTTCACTCGACTAGTCGTTATGTACTCTGAATATGTTTTTTCTTCATAATATGAGCTTGTGAGTTTTTTTATGAATTGAATTATTAATATTTCTATCATAGTGGATATCATTTAATTAATTTTGGTATGGTTACACTCAAACGAGTAAACTTATATACAACGGTGAGTCTTTGCCTCAATATCTTTATGTATTTATTTAATTTGACTGTAAATTTCATGACAATATATATATATATATATATATATATATATACATATCTATCTATATATATATATATATACATATCTATCCATATATATATATATATATATATATATACATATCTATCTATATATATATATATATATATATATATATATATATATATATCTTTTGTCATGGAATCCACAGTTTATATAAAAAATTATATAAAAATATCAATTTAATTTTGAATTAAGCTATTCTCACGTAAAAATGCTGGAAATCATGTTTCGTCAAATCAGCTAAAATTCGTGGAATTATTTTCTCATATAGCCCGATTAAAATTGGATGCAAAACTTATTCCCTCTAGGGATGATGAAAAGAGAAGGATTGAAATATTTCCTTCTGAAAATTATCAAAATGAGGAAAAGCTTAATAGTCTGGAACTGAGTATAAAAGGTCCATGTGTTGTAATTAGGGCGGACGGTCAACGGGGCGACGGGCAACGGTGCAAATGGATCCAACTAGCAGAATATTAATTTGTTGGATAGATGAGAATATGGTACTGCTCTGCTTGGACAAATCCCAAGTTCGAAATGAAATAGATGTGGACTGCTGACCCGGAGGCTTTTAATGCTTGAGGAGAGCGACTTTGTGTTGATTAATTTCAGAAGTGGTTTTAACTCGATTAGGATGATGAAATCGAAATAAAATAGTTTCGGTTCGGCGAAATATGCATATAATCAGTGTGTTAAATTAAGATTCGAATTTCATTCCAAATGAAATTACTTCACATACATAAAAGCATTTGTGATTTTGAAATCCTACGTAAAGTTGTCGAATAGATAGTCAAATCAGTGAAGAGAAATTTTTAAATTTTTTATTTGGATTGAATACATCAGAGATATAGAAAATTCAGTATTGTGAACTTCATTCACATTCAAACTCAGGGTGATACAGAACTCAAGTAAGCATTCAAAGTTGGTATCAGCGCAAATAATCTAAGCTAAGCATTCAGCTTCTATTTGTCATATTTCCGATCAGTTAATCGAGTTTCTATCAGTCTGAAAATTTCTGCTCACATGCACTGATACTTAAAACATTTTGCGTTAGCCTTCTTGTCATTATTATGTCAATATTCGTGAAATACCATTTCAAATGAGAATAATTCAGGAATCATTTGGCCGCCTATTTCCGAATCCCTTTCGCGTCTAATGATTTAGATATGTCTCATAGCAAAATCAATACAATGTTTGAGTCTGTGTCCCACTCTGGTACAAGAATTTGACCCAATGTCTCACGCTTACTTCGTCATGCTCTCCCAGCTTACTGCCATCGACATTGTAAGCTTGTCCTAGCCTATACCAACTATTCTGTTATTAATTAAAAAAATGTATATATGACAGTAATTTATTTCCACAAAAAATGTTTGTACTAATACAACAAGACAGTACAATGTAATACCTGAAGAAGCCACATCGTGGTGAAACAATTGTTGTATTAGTACAAACATTTTTTGTGGAAATAAATTACTGTCATATATACATTTTTTTAATTAAAATGAGTTTCCACCAAGTGAAGACCGAATCTATCAAATATTCTGTTATTGCGTTTTTGATGCTCTTCCTACTCTAAATCAGTGATTGAAAATGCGAAATACTACTTAGAAGGTATATAAAATTTTTTTGAATATTTTAGTATTAACAGTTATATTCTGTAAACTTTCTACATATTTAATTTCAAAAACTTATATTCAATATTATAACTTGGGGAATTAAATCAATGTCATATAAGCAACGCTTATATCACACGACATATGAAATAAACATTCAATATAAGACATCCAAATGAGATACCAAATCCAATAAAAATAAATTGTTAACAAAAATCCTATGAATTAAATATTTTGAGTAGACAAAATTTTGTTCCTGCTCATCGCTCTTATGAAATCATATCTTTCAAAAATTAAATTGCCGGTCAATCTTTAAGATCTAAGGTATACCACAGACCTATTTGTTCGAGGTCACATGGGACACCATTTGAATGTTCAGTATTCATTTGCCAAGATGTTTTTGGATTGTCAATGTGAGTAAATATTTTTTGTTGATAAATGTTATATTTTTTAATTGAGTACTGACGAGTAAAGTCTCTCTTAAAACGTGTTTTTCAGTAATGTCTTTACATATCTTGAGATTTTCTCAAAAGTAACTCAGTTAGATATTCAATAATATTGAATATTCTAAGTAAGATAGTTTTATGATGAAATTCTCAGGATTATGTTGAATATTTTTGGAAGATATGTTTTCATAAGAAGGATGAGTAGAAACAAAATTTTGTCTACTCAAAATATCTAGTTCATACGATATTTGTTAACAATTTATATTTATTGGATTTGTTATCTCATTTGGATGTCTTACAGTGAATGTTTATAATATTTGTCATTTGATATAATAATAATAATAATATGACATTAATTTAAGTCCTGTAGTTATAATAGTAAATATAATTTTTTGAAATTGAATATGTAGAAGGCTAACAGAATATAACTGTTAATATCAGAATATTTAAAAAAATTTATATAATATTTTAAATATTTAATAATAACATTCTTGCTGATCGTTAATGGGATGAATCTGAAGACGATGCGAATCCATCTGGTTTGGATTTTGAGTGAATGATGCTGCACATTAAGATCACACAAACAGTATCCGAAATTATAGAGCAAACTTTCCAGAAAACTTATCCAACTTAAAGTATAATATATAGTCCGAAAGCATCCGGAAAAAACAAAGCTCAATTCTAATTATTTATTTAGTATACATTTTTAATTCTTGAATCAGAAAATTATAACGAAATATTCAGTTTATTTACTTATACAACCTCCATTTAACTGTAAATACTTGACTAAATGTCGAGGTACACTCGAAACTAGATTACCTCCAAAATTTTTGGTGACGGTAGTGCAGGAATGTTAAACTGACTGAATTAAACCATCTTTATTTCGTGGCGCTACTTGTTCAACTTTAATCTTCATTAGTCTCCATATGTTTTTAATGCGACTAAGATCTGGTGAAACTGCTGACCATGAAATGGTTGTCACTTGGTACTCTTGCATCCAAGCTCCAGCATAGACCGAAGTATGGCATTTTGCATTATCCTGCTGAGAACGCCACCCCTCTGGATATAGAGCATGCGCCGCTTCAAGGAGAAAATTGTTCAGAATGAGACAATAATTTGCACTATCAATGCTTCCACCTACTATACAGATGGCGTAGCACCACGCTGAGATATTGCTCCCCAGACCATTATTTTGATGGGAAATTTGAACCGTAACAGATTGCTTTGCTAGTTTTTTCAAGTGATTTTTACCAAGTTGGAAACAATTTTCATCAAATTAAAAAACCTTATTAAAATTATTATGGACAAAATTGTATCCTTCGTTCCTTTCGTAAAGGTTTTATAAAGATTTTTTTCTGGTCTCTTTGATATGTAGCCTTGTCTTTTCAGTGACATAAGGACGGTTTTGGACATACTTTTATATTTTGTTGATTTTCAAATCTATTAGACAATTTGCGAAACCACAGGCGCGAATTGTGTCGTCCTGAGGCCAATAAAGCGTTTAAATTACTTCCTTCAATTTTACGCGGTCTTCCTGAAACTGGTCTATGCCTCATGTCCAGCCATTCTTTAGCCTCTTTATTGTTTCATATGCAGCACTTTTTCCTAGTTCAGTCAATTGCACTAGTTTCATCAGCTAACATCAGAAAATAACATAGCAGAAATTCACCGATATTATTTATGAAGATGGAAAATAGAAGGGTGCTAAGTTACTGCACTGGAGTACGCCACTGGTTGCCTCTAAAGCATGTGATCTGTGTCCCCTAAATTCAACAAATAAGGTCCGGTTTGTAAAATAGGACTAAAAAAGTAGAGGTAGCAGGCGATCAAATCGAATGCTGTCCAATTTGTGCAACAAGATTGTGTGGTCCACTCTGTCGAATGCCGTCGAAAAGTCGGTGTAGATTGTATTTACTTGATGGTTCTCCATAGCTTTACAAATTGTGTAAACGAAGCTAGATTAAAGTTTGAATATTGAAACAAATTAATAGTTGTGGTTGATCTTTTAATAATGGAGCCTTGCTGGTTCTCTGACATACGATTTCTGATTATTATTATTTTATTTTCCACATAGTTTACTTTCATTTCTATGGTCTTGCTTTTTGGGAAGTACCGGGTGTACATCGTATACCTGAGGTATTTCCCTCTTGAATGTCGTTATGCTGATATTTCTATAGCACTTTCCGTACTATATGGGCAGTACCCAACTCAACGGCTTTCTGGAGAGTCAACAGGTTGTGGTTTCCAGGAAGTTGTTTAATTGCTTCGCAGGTGGTGTGCGATTTGAGGCCTGTTGCTCCGGTAACTATTGGAATCACTACAGTATTCATGTCCCATAGATGTTGGGTCTCAATTTGTAGATCTTTATACTTCAAATGCTTTTCTGCCTCCTTCTGTATGATGTTATAGGCAGAAGGGACAGCCACGTCTATTTGACACAAGTCTTCGAATAATTTGGCATTGACGCTTAGCTTGATGAAACAGCTCCAAAATTGCACTAGGTTTGTTGGACATTCTAACTCTCTTCAAAATAGAGTAATATAAAACTGAAAATTTACATTTTGGTACAAGAAAGTGCAGAGAATCTAATGGAATAAAAATTATTCGGCTGCGCTGAAGTACTTTTGTTTCAGAACTAAGTAAAATTTGTAGGAAAATTTTCTTGTGATCCTGTATTTATATATATATTCTATCATGAAATCAAATAAATGATTTATAATTATTGATTAGCAGTGACATGTTTTGGCTGCCAATTCATTATGGAATTAAATGAATGACTTTTTATTATCGAGTATTATTACTTAAAAGAATTAATGAGGGTCATTTTGTTTGACATTTTAAGTATTAATTTTGATTATGGAATTTTACTTTAATAAGTTTGATATGAAAACTTATTAGATCACCCTTGTATCTAGTTTGATGTATCGTCTACGTGCCAGCTAACTCTTAATATTATAATTTTTTATTGAAAATTGACATTTAAATATCATTAGTTTTGAATTTTAAAAATTTTATTTTTAAAATATATTTTGAATATAAGTAATCTGAAATATGAATCTGTGCTACTACACTAATCTAATGTCTATGTTCCTATGTTTCTACCTAACCTGATGTTCAATTATCGTAATTCTAAGCTTGAAAAAAAAATGTTGAATTGAAATTGAAAAGTTTCACTTAAATAAACGTATTTCTACCTTTGGTAAGTTTGTTCTTCAATTATTAATATTCCTTTTATAATGAGCACTCGAAATTAACAGATACAATAAAAAACAGATTCTCCAAAACGGACAGTTGGACCTCAAAAAATCCCCTTTACTTAACCTTTGTATAATAATGAAATAACGAATTACTGTATATTCCCACTACCTTCTTTTATGTATATTTTAAATATTTAAAGAACTTAGTCTCAAATATGTAGTTAATGCCACACTCACCTGACGAAGTCATGTTGTCATGATGAAACAATTTTTGTGAAATTAAATTAATTAGCGGAAATTAAGTTTTTTTACTTTTAATCATCAAGATGTATTTCCGACTAGTAAAGACCGATAGAATTAAACATTCAGGTAACCGTATTTCTTGATATTTGCTTCAATTCACAGTGATAATATTATCCTCTTCGAGGTTGTGCAACTGGATATTTAAAGAGTAAATAATTTTTTTTTAATCAGAGTGATGCAGTTCCCACTCTGGTTTATCCAATATACAAATTCAGATTTCATCTGTCTTGCCTTTTATAGTTTAGAAAAATTAAGTTCCACAGCTTACTAGTATCTGTCAAAATTATTGAAAAATTATGCTTTCAATGATTATACAAAATTAACACTATTTCTTGGTTTGAAAATATTCTAAAAAATCAGTCTGAATTTTTATCAACATTTTGATATAAGCTTTATGTTGAACATAATAATGAAAGTCTTGCTTTTCATCCGTAAAGTATTTCAAGTGTCAAAATTTTATAGAGTTTAAACTCTAATGCTTCTAACTTATAAATAACTTCAAATTACCTATCAAATTGATAACATTTCTTTAGCTTATATACTATTAACACTTTAAAGATGCATAAGCATCTTCAAGGATATTTCTTACATACGTATTTTCGAAATTTCTAACGTAAACACTATGTTTCAATGGATTTATTGATTTTTGATTAGCTCTGCCCCATTTTACAATATTTTGGTGAGTAAGATTTAATTAATCTTGTTCTTCGTCAGTAGTTACGCTAAAATTAATATATGATTCATGATAACAAATCTTTTCAACATTTTCTCTACCAATTTCAAGCTAGATAACTATATTCAAATTGATTTAAACATGATGTTTCATGTCGGTAAAAAGGTCTTTTCTGAGACAATGAAAAATATTTTATATTGATTATATATAAGGATATCACTTTAATTTTTTTATAGTTTCAATATATATTGTAGTAGTTAGAATATATAATTCTGAATTTGAAGTTATTTGAATTTTACTTCTATCAAGTATTGAATCACATCCGAATTGATTTTTAAATATTGAAATAAATTCATATAGAGTCTGAATATCCAGAATATATTCATTCCTTAATTATTTTATTAATTTTGAGATTCTGGTTATTTTTCCCATCATTGGACATTATTTTGGGTAAATAAGTTTTGTTCGTTTTTCAGTGTTCCGAGTACAAATAGTTCTAGGTTATACGTAACAACACGTTGATCATTTCTGTTTCATTTTGGATTCTTTAAAGCTTACTTCGAGTTTATTCGTTCCAGGTTTTATCTTATTTGGTGAGTTAAATTTTGATCCTGTTATATATTTGAATCTGAATTCAATATATTTCTGGAGAGATCTAGAGACCATAATGGCTGTAAATAATGCAATTCTTGTTCAATTATTTTCATTTGATCCTTTAGTTATAGAATTTTAGATAATTTTGAAATAGTGTATTTTCTTGTACTTGTATGTTAATATACATACTTACTTAGTTTTTGTTGAAACATTTGTATTAAAACGTTTCATATCGGAATATTCGAAGGTTTTTTCCAAGACATTGAAAAATATTTTATATTGATTATATATAAGGATATCAATTTGATAGATTTTGTTTATAGTTTCAATATATATTGTAGAAGTTAGAATATATACTTCTGAATTTAAAGTCATTCAAATTCAAATAACTTCTATTTCTTGCAAATTTGGCAGTCTTTACATTGAATAATTATGAATTGAATACTCCCTATGAATTATATCTAAAAGATTGCTGGCTTTTGATCACCGTTTAAAGAATTTTCACTCAACTTGTGATAATGTATTCCAAATATGTTTTTTCCCCATAACTTTGGATTGTGAGTATTTTTTTGAATTGAACTATCAATATTTCTATCAGAATTGATCTTATTCAATTAATTTCATTTCTTATCTCATTTGCATCGTATCCTGTTCTACATGTATTAAATTGTCTGTCATTTCTTGTCTTTTATTCAACACTATTTCTGAATTTTTGACCCAACAGTGAAATGGTCACGACGGTCCGATGATCTCCCGCTGAGCTATTCACACAATTCTACTGCTTCTTACTTTTAATTTTAATTCTGATCATACTTTCCTTATAGAAGTTCGCACGACAATAAGCCTTGTTATTTCACTTCTAAATGCCGAATTTCAGATCGATATAATTTGTATCGAGCGGATCGAAAAGTAATTTCTTTTTTTTTTTGGAAAATGAAAAACAATTTTCCTATGATAAATAAATATTTTCTCGAATTATAAAAAAGTTCTGGTCAAAC
Organism: Megalocaria dilatata; assembly: GCA_034642435.1. NCBI lineage: Eukaryota > Metazoa > Arthropoda > Insecta > Coleoptera > Coccinellidae > Megalocaria > Megalocaria dilatata. Next base: position 64,033,220 of record CM067859.1, on the reverse strand, counting down.
ACCTTTTACCATCTTTTTGGCAAGTAGGATGATCCCAAGCTCACAAAACGTTTCATCTTTGCTGGCAAAAAACTGATCCAGGTTATTTTTCACCTCTTCATTTGAAGTAAAGGTTTTACCGTCCAAAGAAGTGCATCATTCAATTTTTCCAGCTGATGACAGTAGAGTTAATTGTTTCATTATACGATTAAAGCTAAAAAAAAGGATTTCCTTAAATTTCCCTCAAAAAACAGTATCACCTTTTTCTGATGAATATTGGCTTTCAAAATGTTTCGAGCCGGTTCATATTTTTTGCTCCATAATCTCTTACATTTGACATTGTCATATATAACCCATGTTTCGTCCCCAGTAATGATGCGCTTCAAAAATGAATCATTTTCGTGAGCAAGTAGGTATTCATATACTCTGTTAGTCAGTCTGAGTGATAGGACTCTGAGAGTATAGGAACATCAACTTGCTGTCCGTAAAGCTGATCCATCATCTGCCCTATTCACACATCACTCAACAGGTCACAAAACTGACTTTGATAGTTGCAAAACTATTGCAACGGAAATTGAGTAGAGACCAAGCTACCTCAACAAACGCGATGACAGCAAACGCCTGCCTGACATATGAAAACCTTTAATATGTCGTCTTCCCATAGCAACAGTCCCCACATAGGATTAGTCCCACCACTCCCACTCCCACTGCTGCCCCCCCTTAACCACGTATAAATACCTGCACTTGTTGCTATACAGACCAGTTCGCGAGAGTAAGTGGAGACACAAGGGAGTAGGCAGATTGAGGTCCCGGCATTGAATCACTAAGTTCGACTATTTTTCTTGATAATAGCTCCAAAACCTCGAACACTTATAAATTCTAGACGCAGTCCAACCTGGACGATATTATTAAGAACTTTGGCAATTAATTTTTATTGTCATACATTCTGATAAGGTGTATGATTTGATGTTTTCTTTTCTTGAGGTAAAATGAAAATTTGAAATAATGGTGACTAAATTGGAAAATAATGGTATTTATTTAGTAAATTAGCTCAGTTTATTTGGCCTGTCGTAGAAAGTCAGCATATATGTTATCCTAATGTTTCATATTTCTGTGTCTGTAACTCCACACGGCTGTTGCTTTTTTTGTGCCGATTTAATAGATGACATAAATATTGTAATGGAAATGTTACTTTCATATGTGTAATTATATAGGTGAACCCTGGACTCTACATTCCCTGGGATCATTCCACCTGGAGAATAAGTTGGTGAAGATAATCCTATTCTACTGATATTGGGTACATAGCATAATTGCTGAGCCTATTTCCTGGTGTGGTGATTAACGAAGGGACTGTTTGCGGCCCTCAGTTGGAAATTAAGAATAGAAGAAGAAAACTTTAAATCGAAACTTACACAATTAAAATTGTTTCTACCTTTGGTAAGTCTGTCTTTCACTTATTAATGTTCCTTTCAATAGTTTCCTTCAGCTGTTTCAGGATTATTTTTCTAAAAGTAGCGTGATATCAATTGTTCTAGAGCTTTTCGTATACGATCCATCCAACTATATCAATCACACTGATTGTCATGGTTCATACTTATTTATTTGTTGAGCTTTTCTATTGAATATTCAGGTAATATATTTCTTGATATCAATTCACGTGTATAATTAATATATTATTATTATATAATATTATCTTGCTTTTTAGGCTATGGAAACTGGATACATTAGAAGATTATTTCAAACAAAACAACGTGGTCTGAACTCTGTTTTCCGTGCAATGGCACGGAAAGTTGGATTTTCCAAAGCTTACTAACATTTGTCAAAATTCTTCAGAAATGATACTTTCACTAATTACACAAAATTTACACTATAACCCGGTCGGAAACTATTCTAGTCTAATTTTTTTTTTCAAAGTTTTGATACCTATATCTTGTTAATTGGTAGAATCAAAGTATAGTTTTTCTCAACAAGTATTCCAAGGGTCAAAAGTTTACAAAAATTTTCAACTTCTAACTCAATAATTATTTTCAATTACACATGAAAATGATAACAATTCTTCAGCTCATATAATAATAATAATAATAATACGTTTATTGTAACAGCAGCCATTGGTAACAAAAGGCATTATATGCTTTTACAACTTTATCCATGCTTAAAGCATCTTCAACAATATTTCTTATAGGTATACTCATTTTCCGCATCACTGATGCGTAGACACCATATTTCGTTAAATTAATTGAATTTTGATTAATTTTGCCCAATTTACATTACTTTGGTAAGTTAGATTTGATTTAGTGTAATAAAGGGGCTATGTTTCACTTAGAAATAGGGAAATAAATTTTGACCTAAAGAAGTCCATTAAAATAAAACTCGAGGACTTGAGAGGACTGCGGCTGATAAGCGGGTGTTTTTTCAGGGTTATATAACTTTAAATTGACATAAAACACATTTAAATGAAGATTGAAGCCAATTTTTTTTTCTTTGACAGATAATTTTATGACATTCAGGTTTTAAAAATAATTTCCGGCATATGTCCACCACGACCAGATCTGAGAAACCGCATTCGACCAGATCAATTTTGGACCACTTTTTCGAGAAATGCAGGCCTTATTTCATCAATAATACGAGTTATGTTGGCTTCCAAAGCGTCTATTGTTTCTGGTTCATCAGCATAATCCAATAACTTGACATAACCCCAAAGAAACTAATTCAGTTGAGTTATGTCGCATGATCTTGGAGGCCAATTAATTGGACCATTTCTCGAAATAATGCTACCGCCAAATTTTTTATTTCAATAAATCAATTGTTACGGTAGCAGTATGAGGTGCAGCACCATCTTGTTGGAACCAAAACACTTCTGAACGATACCATTCAAATTATGAAACAAATAATCATTGATCATCGATCTGTAACGAGCACCATTGACTGTAACAGTAGCTACAGCATGGTTTTTAAATAAATATGGACCAATGATGCCTCCAGCGTGTAAAGCACACCATACAGTGCATTTTCAGGATGCAATGAAACTTGCAGAACTTCTTCAGGATCGTTTTCACTCCATGTATGAACAAAATTTTACGATAAAAAAGTAGATCAACTTCAAGCTTTTCTTGGGACTAATCAGCAAACAAACGACGCTTATTATGGTCAAGTGGCTTTAGTTCTTGAACCAGTTGGATCTTGTATGGGTGTAGATCAAGATCTTTACGTAAAATTCTCCATGTGGTAGATGCACAGAGTCCAACTGGTTGTGAACGTCGACGAATAGACAAATCTGGATCATCATCAACACTATGACTTACAGCAGTGATATTTTCTTCTGTACGTACAGTTCTTTGTATTGTTGTTATTTTTGCATCGAGTAGAGAAAATGTTGTCCGAAATTTATCGATAGTTGGACGAATAAACTGCTCTGATGGACGATTATGTGAACCATAAATTTCACGAAGTTCCCTATAAGTTTGGCGATAAGAACACTGATTTTGAAAATAGATTTCAACAATTTTTAAACGTTTTTGCGGCGTGCGTCTTTCCATGATACTTTGTCAATGCTTACTGAACAGAAATGTCAAAATAACACAGCTTCTACCTTCTGTCAAATAACAGTTACCTCTATCGAAAGTTCTATCACTTTAAAAACACACCCGATACTATATTGGTAACACCAGAGAGCCACTTTTAGAAGGTTATTCCTGACGTGAATAATCATCTTTCGAGAGAATCTATCAAGGTATAGGAGGACATTACGGAGTTTGAATGTGATAGATATAGCAATGGAGTAAATTGTTTAGTTTTTAATATCACTTATGTAATTAACTGTTGACTATTCTATTTCAGTTTAGTTAGGTCATGTTGATTTCTGTTCATGATTGTGTTATAAATTATATTTCATTTTTTCGGAACATACCATCTACTTCAACTTATAGTGAGATTGAGTCTTATTGAATTTCATTGGTTGTTATAAGGTACCAAGGCAAATGGACTCGTGGACTGCCATACAGATTCATGAGAATAGGAAAAGTTATGGCTATGTAATGCCAAAAGTTTTTCATTGAGGAGAGTAATGTAATAAAGGGCCAATGTTCTACCTGGAAATAGGGAAATAAATTTTGATTTAAAGAAGTCCATGAAAATAAAACTCGGGGACTTGAGAGGACCGCGGCTGATAAGCGGCATTAATAGTTGCATAAACAAGGGGTGAGAATCTTAACACAACAATATATCAATCAATAGATCGATTCATTTAAATTTGAACGAGGAGGTCTTGGGAACGGAAGTTCACGATTATGATTTTAGTGCAGACGACATAAAGGACTTCAAGGATAATATTGAGAATTCTCAGTAAAATCGAGATAAGAAATCGACAAGTCAAATGATCTGGATGGTCTAGACGTGTGTAGGCGTTGAAACGATGGGAAATTAGAAAAAGCGGACGTAGGAAAATTTTGAGTAGGACAGAAGCCAATGTTTTGGAAGTTCGAAAAAAGGAAGGGGAGTGGTCGTTAGGCATTGGTGATAGACAGTCACTAATAGATTCGTGGTCGGAATAGTTTAGTTTAATTCAGGTTGAAAAATAAAGGGCTAAATTATAGTGTTTGTTCTTGAAGGGGTGTTATGCATTTGGGCTGAGGCCAACACCCCGGTGTAGAGGGTTCAGCTATTCAACATGTTAGGTTTTCTGAGTAGGTGTCCTGAAAAAAGTAGGATTTTTATTGGTCTGTAACTTCAATAACATCTTTGACTACAAATGGAAATTGATTGCAACTAAGAACGATAATATGACTTAATAGAATTAACAGTCCATAGTCCTGAAGTTGAAGTCCAAAAATTGATTTAAATAAAAGAGATTTGATCTTAGAATATCGTTTTACATCAATTGCTTTTCAAAGGACTGAAAAATTGTGAATATTGAAAGTTATATTGACTGATAACGTTTAATTCATTATATGTGATATCTCATTCAAATGTGATATTTTTGCTCTATCTATCTCTTCAGAAATACTTTTAAAACAAAAGACGTGTCCTTCGTGCGACGAGCACGAACCCAAGTTCTTTTAAAAAAGAGAGTTTAGTAGAGTAAGTATATGATTCGATATATTTTCGAGTAGGGAACTAGATTCAGGAATCATGAGTAGAATGTAGTATATGCTGACATTGGTAAGGGCTAATAGTTAGAAAAGGGTTTATATTGGGTATTATTTCGTTTTTTTCTTGTTTCGTTATTTACAAAAAGAAATTAACTTAAGTTTTGTTGACAGTAGGAAATATAAAAATTTTCACATACATTACCCTTTTATATAAAGAGATAAAACACCCTTATATCAAAGGGAAACGTACCCTGAGTGTGTTACATTTAAAGTGTGGTGTTACATTAACTTGTTCATTGTCAATAATTTCACTATAGTAAATATAGGTTTCATGATAATAACAATTTTTGTTTCATCGTTTCATTCACTAATTTCAGAATAGTTAGTCAAATTCAAGTTACTTCTATTTCTAACATCTGTGACCGTCTAAAACTTTCAGTAATTCTGAGTTGAATACTTCCAGTGAGTTCTATTTGAATTTTCCAAAAGAATGTCTAATTTTTGTTAAATTTTTCAAAGAATTTTCATTCGACTAGTTGTTATATATTCTGAACTTGCTGTTTCTTTGAAATTTTTGGCTCCTGGGTATTTTTATGAGTTGAATTATTAATATTTCTGTCAGCATTGATTTTATTCAAAAGATTTCCACTTACCATTTTCAACGAGTTTCTCATACTAAAACGAACCCCATATTGAAGTTACTCGAACATTATTGTCATTTTATATTCTTGAGGGAGTTGCTACCCTGCTTGGAGGCAGGGTCGTACATCCACGAATTATTTTAGATGAACTCATACACACGGAAATATTCGGCTGGACTTTTTTATATGGACTATCCTGTATGTTTCTATTGCTTTTGAGCGTGAATACCGGATTGATTCAAATGACCCAACCTCAAATATACATAAATCGGTAGTTTATGAGTTAACATGTTCCAATTGCAAAAACAAATATGTTTTACTCGACGATTCGTTCAAAACTGTATACAATGAACATAAAGTATATGTCACCAAAAACAAGCAAACTTCTTTATTTAAACTCAAACCATTAAAAATGGTTACCCTTTCTCACAATAAATAATTCAAAAATTTTGCATGAAGAATCAAAAGAACTATTTGTAGTCTTTCGGAATTTTGAGATCATATCTAAGTAAATCTAAAATATTCAGTAGATTTGAATAACATCGGTTGATAATTTCACATCACTGTGCTGATATTTCATGTTATTTGTATTCTTGGTATCATTTTTTCAAAACTGATTCTATCTAAATAATGTGTAGATATTAGAAATTTTCCAATTGTCTTATAATGAAATAATACTACGAAACTGCAGGAACAAGAATGCGCAAACTTATATAATTGGGATCAACTGTCAAATAGTAAGTACATAAATTCAATATATGTTATTGATATACAGGTTGCTTCAGACATGCTGGATCGCTGTAATTCCGATTCTACATTCATGGAACGCATTATAACTGGTGATGAGACCTGGGTCTACGAGAACGATATGCAAACAAGCCAGCAATCAGATGATGCTCATTGTTTTCTTCGATATCCGTGGCGTGGTACACTACGAATTCGTTCCAGAGGGTCAGACGGTAAACAAGGAGTATTACGTAGGCATTATGAAACGTTTGCGTGAGCGTATCCGTAAGAAGCGGCCAAATTTGTGGGCGAACAACTCATGGATTTTGCATGACGATAACGCGCCTTCTCACCTAGCTACGATTGTGACTGACTTTCTCACCAAAAACTGAACAAACGGGCTTCAGCAACCACCGTATTCGCCGGATTTGGCTCCCTGCGACTTTTTTCTCTTCCCAAAACTAAAATTGCCCCTTCGTGGCACCCGTTTTGAGTCGATTGAAGCCATAAAACAAAATTCGGCGCGAGAGCTAAAGTCCATCCCGGAAAGCGCCTATAAAAAATGTTTCGATAATTGGAAGTGCCGTTGGCATAGATATATTGGAGAAAATGGAGCCTATTTTGAAGGCGACCCAATAAATTTTGACGATTAAATGTAAAAATGTTGTTTTAATTGAAAATTCCCGGTACTTTCTTGACAGAGTAGTATTCTTGATGATCCTCTACTTCTGCGAAGACTCCTCCTCAAAAGATTCGTGTTGTTTTTGCGAGTTAAGAGATTAATTGTGTTACAGTTAGGCTTTGAAACACGCCCTAAACCAGAGTACTCATAATTTTTCACCAAAAAATAAAATGGTGTCTAGCCATCATAGATAAAAATATCTTTCCTTATCAAGATGCGAATCTGCAATCGAAGTGGGGTCTCCGGTTTCGAGTTGCGTGTTTCAACCACTACACCACTGGATCTCATGCAATTAATAATTTACTGACTGTTTGGAAGGGTAGAGAAATTAATTAAATTTGCCGAGCTAAAAGGAATTTACTTAATTCTCTTCAGTATTTATACAAAAAAAGGGCAAATACGTAAAAAAACTCATTGCAGTTGATAGTTGTTACTCAATCTAGGATATAAAAATTTGGACATTATTAGGAAATGAATCAATATTGACTGAAGAGAAATTAATTGAATTTAGAATCGTTATTGGATGAAAACTCACAAAGATAATCGATTTTATTTGATTGAATCCCTGCCTTTACTTGATTCAATGAATCTATTTTTAAAGTATCATTAGACTGAATATATTCGTCCTATTTGTCATATCTGGATATACTGAAATTATTCGAATCGTCAAAGGCGTATCTCTCGATGAAAATGAATATATGGTTTGCACACAAACATGTTTAATCAATATTTATGCAGATTTCCAATTATCATCGGATGTTTGAATTTTCCGGTATATTATCAATATTGGTGAATAAAACTCGTGAGCAATTTATAACAGCTATGAATTAGTTTCCAAATCATATTTACTCGGTTCCAACTATAGTCTGTAGATGAATTAATTCTGAAGGGAAATTCCCTAAAGGTAATCAAATCAAATTTATTCAACGTTATTCTGGAATACATCACATCAGGTGAGGTAAACGCAGACATTTTGAATTAGACTGTATTAAGTTTATTTAAAAAAAATCCACACAGTTTACATGTTTCACAATAACTTATCAATATGGGATTTTTTCAAGAAATATCATCACTTTACGGCAGAGAAACATCGAATATAATGAAGGAATGGAGTGGTAACAACGGGAAGCTTGCAAGTTTGCTTAACAGACGAATATTCCTATTAGAATGCAAGAGACAAAAGTTGGTACCCAATCATATAGATGCTGGTGTCAAAAACCATTCTTAGTCTGTTAGAGTTTCAGTCTACAGGTAGATTCAACCGAAATGTTGAAAATTTCAACAACAATCTGGTAAGAAAATACTTTCCCTGGAGGTTGAACACATGCAACTTAAGATCACACATGTAAACAAGAGGAATAACACCATACAAGAAAGATTGAAGATTAAAATACCATCGTACACTTTGCAAGAATTCTCAAGACGTCAAGAAATATTATTCAATAGAAGATCTCATGAAATCAAAACTTCAAACCTAAATAAGATTACAAAACTTCAATGGAAAGTCTATAGATATCCACATCAAAGTGCAGGATGAGTGCTTTAAAAATTCGACCAAAACTGAGGTACCACCCGATGTATTATTATCACTGGGTTCGACATTCAACACAGCTATTAACCCTAAGGAAGTGAATGTAAAAAATCTTATAGCGGATGTAGAAAAAATTCTAGTAGTTGAAGACAACAAAAGGGACCCTCTCAGAGCAAAAATCACCAGTATAATCACCAGTGGACTACACAGGAATAGGAGCGAGAAGAATCACATAGGGAAATTATTCAATACAACTAAACATTACCTCAAAACCAACGATCATTTGTTGGTACTCAATAATGATAAAGGCTAAGTAACAGTACTTATGAATAAATCTGACTACCTCACGAGGATGCATGAAATTGTGGACAGTGAAAATTTTAAAAAGATACCTAGGGATCCAACATCTACAATCCAAAGCAAGACCAATAAAATTGTTAGTACACTGGAAGATCAAGGAATAATAGACACCAATCAAGCCAAACTAATGAAGTCATACGATTCAACCAGCCCGAGAATGTATGGAATGTATGGGAAAGAAAACGTTTCCATGAGACCAATAGTATTAGATATACAGGGTCCCACTTGTAAATTGTCTGAATATGTGTCTCAACTTCTAACTCACGCCTATGACGACAGCAACATGTACTATGTTAAAGACTCCTTTGATTTTTCAACGAAGGTGAACGATTTTGAACTACCACCAGATTATATTTTGAACTCCTTGGATGTTGTCAAATTGTTTGGGAATATTTCTAAAGAACTTGTTCTTACAGCGTTGGATAATAGCTGGGATAGAATAAGTACACACTGTATGATACCGCAACAATGGTTCAAACAGATAATTACGTTTCTTCTGGATTCGGGATATTTTATGTTCGATGGAAAGTTTTATCTCCAGACATTTGGATGCACTACGGGTTCCAGGCTCAGTCCGATTTTGTCACTTCATGTCATGGATTACCTACTTAATACCTGTATACCGAAATTACCTTTTAAACTTGCCTTCTTCAAAAAATTCGTGAATGATCTGATATTATCTCTATTATCTCTATTATCTCATCATCAGGTATAAATATAATTCTGGGAGTATTCAACGACTTCGATCAACACCTAAGCTTCACTATTGAAATAGAGAATGACAGGAACTATGTACCATTTTTTGATATCAGAGTACGCAGAATTTCTAACAAAGTAAAACTCGATTGGCACAGAAAGGAAACTTCTTCAAGCAGATTCATACACTTTCTATCAGACCATTCAATAAATACAAAAGTGAATTTCATAAGAGAACAAAAAGCTCGAATAAAGAGAATATGTGACCCAATGTTCCTAGATAACAACTCGAAAAAACTATTCAAAATTTTATCAGAAAATTCATACCCCAAAACAATGCTGAACAAACTTCTGTTTTCATCATCTGACAGAGAGACACTGGATACAATGACCTAAGTGCATTGGATAACAATGAATACGTTGTATATCGCTGCCTCCCTACTATACTACATATAACGGGTAAAATGAAGAAATGTTTCCTTGATCATAAGTCCATAAGAATTATACTAAAGGCAATGAAAAAAGTTTGTACTCTTCATTCAAGATTAAAAGACCCCATACCTAATTACTTAAAATCCGATGTAATATACGAGATTGAGTGTTCTGACTGTCACCAGACATATGTTGGCCAAACATCTCAGTGGCTAAATAGTAAAATAGTAGATTAACACTACACAAGAGTGACATAAAAATGAATAACCCTAAATGTGCCTTATCCATCCACGCCAATCGTTATTCTCACACTGCAGACCTTGAGAACGTTAGAATTTTAGATATAAACAACAATTATAGGAAACGATGCATATTAGAAATGATCCATATAAAAAATCCAGAAAGCGGGATTAACAAGAAAATGGACACACAATCTGAGCCCCATATACTCCCTTCTTACTAGAGTATGCCCGCACACCATTTTTCGACGGTCCTGTAGATGAATAGTCGTTAGTGTATCAGTTTGCAATCTGGGACATCGGTAGACTGTTTTTGAAATCTGTGGTTTTGATGTTTCGGAAGAATTTGACGTACCTACTAGAAAAGTTTTTATTCCACTGTTTACCTTTGACTATGTGTTATGCGCTATTTTGTATAGATTTTATTTACGAGTATTTAGTTCTTTCCACGGGTGTAATTTTGATACAAATGATTGTCTCAATACCAGTTTTAAATTGATTTGTTTACAAACAATGCCTACTTGTTAATATTCCTTTCTTCGTCAACTTCAACGTCAAACTTCAGTAAGTAATTAAAAAATCATTCAAATATAAAATTATATTTTCTATTGTAATTACAATTGCCCTGAAGAAGAAACAGACAGTTTCGAAAGCTTGGCTATGAATAAAGAGTGAGCAATTTTATTATTTTAATAAGATCGACATCCCTTATCCAACATACTACATGTATATATAATAATAATAATAATAATAAAGTTTATTTGGCTAAATAAACTGAATACATCGCTGAGGCATATAATGAAATTATAACCTGTACGCAAATTATAACCTGTGCGATATATATATATATATATATCGCACATTATATATATATAATATATATATATATATATATATATATATATATATATATATATATATCAGGAGTACAAATTAGTTTTCGCCGTTTTTTAACACAAATTCATTCAAAATCATTCCTAATGATTTCAAACGATGTGAGACTGCTTGCTGAGTGACTTCTAATGTTAGAGCACGTTTTTTTCTGTGTTTGAGATGAATCTTTCTCCAATAATTCCTCCAATTCTGCATCCTCGTAAATTTTTGGCCTTCTACTGCGATTTTTGTCTTCTACGTCGAAATCACCGTTTTTAATTTTTTGAAACCACTCTCTACACGTTCTCTCACTCAAAGCACCCTCACCATATGCTTCTACGAGCAATTGATGCGCCTCAGCAGCAGATTTCTTTAAAGTAAACTAATATTTCCCCCAAATGACGCTTACTTGGCTCAAATTTTGACAATTTCAACTTATAAAAATTATATTTTACCAATATAAAATCAATGATACTAATAGGTTATGTTGTTCTTGAATGTCCAAACTATTTTTTAAGCCGGTTATCATCTGCGAAAGCTAACCGAAACTCCGTGCCATCTACAATAAAACGGCGGAAACTTATTTGTACTCCTAATATATATATATATTATACATGTAAGTTTTTTCTATCAATCGTCTAGTGGTTGATTGATTCTCATACCTAGCATTTCGTCTTTTACTCAATGAAACAAGTAACCTATTATAAACAAGTAATAAAATTACAGTGATGTACACAATTAGCCAAACGTCTCAACTTCACATTACAATTAGCGGTGCAACTACTGTACTTTCGGAACATTACTACTTTGTACTTCGTCTTGAATATTTAAGTACCGTCTTTCGTCTTTTTCTTCAATGTCTTTAAAATACAACTCTCGAACTGTCCCCGCTGGGATCTATCTTGGAACTTCCCAGAACTGTTCCCGCTGGTATCTATCTTGGTACTCCGTTCTGTAGTCTCGTACTGTTGGTACTCGAAGAACTACCCTTTCCCCAGGGTTTGGAAACTCCATCCCTTCGCGACTCTTAAGTGGACTTAACGCCCCTTAATTTTGATTTCGGACATGCATTGCCTGAATTCTTTACATACCTAATATATCCTTACCTGAAAAACAGAAAACTTCCTTAAAATAAAACAAAAATAACTGTACAAATGTCTTACATACACTGTGAAACAGAGACAATAATCATGAATTGAATCTGAATTCACAATTTCTTCATATACAGACTATATTCTAACGTGCAGTGATATTAAAAAATAGAAAACTTTACGAAATAAATACTTGTCTCTTTAAACATGCTGTTAAACTAAATTTAAAAATATATATATACAATTACAAATCTCGTCGAAAAATAAAATTGAAAAAAAAATTATGTTGTGTATAACACGACATCGTGTTATACATAACTCTTTCTATTTTCTTTTTGCATCCTGATTAACTGTTTTCTACAGTTCTTTCGAAGTTCATCTCGTTCTTCGGAGAATTGTTTCGTGACTTCAATCTCTATGGCTTCTTCTACGAGAATGTCCTCTGCTTTACGTATCATAACACCTGCTAACATTTCGAAAGAAGTTGCGTCTATACTCCTCTGGTACGTGGAATTGGGTGACCTTTGCACTCTATCTGTGTACCACTTAGTCGGATCGTCCATACTTAGTTTATCGAGTACTGGGATTATTGTCCAATTCATTCTCTCCAGCCACTTCTTCCTGTTCGGGTACACATAATCTACTATCTCTTTGATATACCGGCTCGTCGTTCTCCAAAATAATTTTCATCTTTATTTCGGACTCTTCCGTGATACCGTCAACCATGTATTGGATTATCGCTTCATCTTCAATCGTCTGGCGATTGCTCGCATCATAAAATATATTCCATAATACTCTAGCTAGGTTTCCTGCGCCGATTCATAAGGAGTATATGAATTTGCGCCGTGCTTACTCTAACCTTAAATTCATCCACCAGTCTCCTCTTTAAAACATTCCATGTCGTTATTCCTGAGAGAGACTGAACAAATAACTTCGCCAAACCTGACAAAGACCTCTTCGCGAAAATCAGTTTCTGAAGATCAGACCATCCCGTGATTAGGGCTATTTCCTTGAAATCATGCATCCATCTAGTGACGGGATAATCGTCTGCCCCAGTAAATTTCCGAATCGAATCTTCGACATCTCTAAACGTTAGAGAAAAAGTACTCTGCCGTTTACCATCTTCAAACGAATTTTTCGAAATGAAATTTCTTCGTCTTCATCTGAATTTTCGTCTTCATTTTCCTGGTCATTTTCCCCCATATATAATTTTGTCCAATTGAACCCTTTCAATTAATTCATACAAATACAACAAGTATTAATTCTCTTATCATAACATTCGTATTAAAATTTCAATACATCTTTAAAGTGAAATATACACAAACTTTTCGATCAAAAGTTTCATAAATAATATAATTTTGAAATCAAAATTTCAATGCTTCTCAAAAAAAAATTAAAAATTACGTCTTATTATCAAATTAATTGAAAAAAATCGTCCCACAATAAATACTATACAGGAAACAATATTCCTTCCTATTATTGGCTTAATGAAAAGATCCTACCTTGCAGTCCTACAATAGTCCTCTGTTTGCTCTTCAAACACTAAACTTCACGATTCACTAAATGGCCTTACATTCACTCACAAAAATTATCTTCATTCGTTTGTAGACCTGGTCAGCAATGGTACCAAAATCGTCTTCCTGTGAATAATTCAAGTTTTCTTCTTTCTCGTCTTTCCCGGTTGATGGAATCACTTCTCTTCAATCCCGGTTAATGGAATTATTTATCTTCGAACCCGGTTGAGGGAATTATTTGTCTTCGATCCCGGTTGATGGAATCACTTCTCTTCAATCCCGGTTAATGGAATTATTTATCTCCGATCCCGGTCGAGAGAATTATTTCTCTTCGATCCCGGTTGAGCCCCCAAAATGTAGGGTTTTTTCTATTAATCGTCTAGGGATTGATTGATTCCCATACCTAGCATTTCGTCTTTTACTCAATAAACCAGGTAACGTTTTATGTACAAGTTTAATAATTACAGTTATATATTGAGAACTGACCAGAAGGCGTGGCTTAAAAAACATGGCTACGTATTGTGTGCAACCAAAGAGTTTACCCATTGAGTTTGCATTAAGTTAGAGTGATTTTTAAGTTTATTTATGTTTTCTTTAAAAGAAATTTTTGATTGGGTTGGTTCAAGGCCAGCTCAAAAAAATGTTGTAAGTGCAGAAAAAATTCTAGATGCTGGCCATTTAATTAAATGCGGTAAAAGCAGTGAAAGTACAAGCGGTGATGTAAGTTTCACAGCGTTATGTTTACAAAGCTCCCACATAAAAGAAAAACCCCATGAAATTCATGGGTCTGTTTCAAAAGGGAAGATTTTATCAGTGAAATGCTCATGTAAAGCTGGACTGGGCGAAAAATGTAAGCATGTGGTTGCATCTTTGTTATATTGCTATCAGTACGTAACTTTCTAACCTTAAATGTCATTTTGCAGTCAAGAATTTATTATGATTTCATAAACCTTTTTTTACACAAGAATAATAATAAAAAATTATTATTTTTTTAGGAAAGGGGACCAACTTGGTATTTTATCATGTACTGATAAAAAATGTGAATGGAAAAATAGACAAGAGCGTGTCGTCAAAGAGTATAATTCTACTCCAATCCATCTGCATGCTTGTTTTTCTAAGTTGAAATGTCAAAATGAAGTCAATAAAAGTTTAACCGGTGATCCACTCGTTGTTAATAACCGTGTTACCCAAGAAGATTATGATGAAGATCTTGTTGAAGTTCAAGAAGGTGAAGTTTTTGAGCAGGTGATATCTACTGCTACAATAAAACGGAAGTGTCCTGCATGGAGTACTGTAAACGATCTCACTGAAAATCAAAAAAAACTTGCAACTGAAAAAGTTTATGCAAGATTAAAAGACTCAGCATTTGTTAAGCATCGGTGAATATTTATTTATATTATGTTTATAAGTAACTGATTTTATGATTCATTGATGTAAGTTTATGGTTTGATTGTTCGTTAATTAATTTTTAGTGATGGGAGGCATGATCCTATTATAATAGATAGAAATAACAGTGTTGAAATCACAGATACTGAAAAAAACTAATAAAATAATGATATTTACTTCGCAAAGAAGTGATTTGATGGAAAACATTAAAGCTATCAACGTCACGTATTCTCATCAATGCTGTAAAGACACGTTTGAGGACTTTGAGGACACAAATTACCAAGATGTTTGCTTAAAAACCAAGATAGAGTATTCAGAATGGCATAAGGAGAGAAGATTTCGCATTACTGGATCTACTTGTTATCAACTTTTTACTTACACTAATAATAAGCGACCGGATTGCAAAAAAAATGTGATGCTCATTTTTCCCCGAAAAATTTTCGATCTGAATATACAGATTATGGGAAAAAACAGAAGGAGAAGCTCGGAATGTTTTTATGAAAACCACAAATAAAGAGGTCATTGAAACGGGCCTTATTATATCGCAGCAAAATCCGTGGCTGGCTTATTCCCCTGATGGAGTGATTTTCAAAGATGGAAAATTATCTGAACTATTGGAAATTAAGTGTCCTTTCAAAGGAAAAACCAAAGATGTCAAAACAGTCGTTGAATTTTCAATTGGAAAATTTTTAGTCAAAGAAGGTGAGAACATTTATTTAAAAAAAAACATACTATGGACAGGTGCAACTTGGAATGGCTATTATCAATGTAAAAAAAACATCATTCGTTGTATATTCATCATTTGTAAAAAAAATGCTCACAGCTTTGAAAAAAGCATTTTTTCAAGAAATGCTACATGTAATCTGTGCAATCAAGCAAGGGTCTACAAAAGACAATAATAATGATGTTAATAATAATAATATTAATAAAGATGTTAATAATAATAATGTAAGTCAAGTCTAAAAACAACCAAAGATAATTATAGTTTAAAGTCATGTTAAATTGAGATTAGTTAATAAAATTGTTTGTTGAAATAATGCTCACAGCTGTAAAGAAAGCATTTTTTCAAAAAATGCTACATGTAATTTATGCAATCAAGTAAGAGTCTACAAAAGATAATGATAATAATAATAACGATGTTAATATTAAGTATAATAATATTAATGATAATAATAATGTAAGCCAAGTCTGAAAATATCCAAAGATAATTATAATTTAAAGTACTGTTAAATTAAGATTAACTATTTTAATTGTTTGTTGGATAAATAAAAGAAATATCAAGTGTTTCCATATTTTTGTTTTTATTCAAGTACACAGATATAATTTTTAATTTTTCATAAATTTATCATCTTTAAGAATAGGTGAACTGAGATTAACTGTAGCACAAATCACAGTAAAACTATCCTCTACGACTTCCACAAGTTTCACTGACATTGTTTCACCAACGACAGCAAAGGTTTTGATTCGTTGATTGGATCGTGCTACATGTACTCGAGCTTTTGCAATTCGTGAGGTCGAAATTGCTTCACTTTTAGAAAATTGTTTTTTTCTCTTAAAAAAGGCGGTCGAATAAGTTTCCAAGACTTTCGCGCACAAAGCTCATCAATTAAAAATCCTCGATCACACATTACTCCATCTCCAACGTCCAATAAATTTACTAATTCGCTGTTTGAAAATATTTCTGTATCACTAGCTCTTCCCCCAAACGGTTTACTGATAAATGTAATCAGCCCTCCTGGTGATACTCCAGTCATTATTTTTATTGTAGGAGATGATTTGTAGTGAGAATAAACAACTTCTTGGCAGCATAATTTTGTTGGAGCTTGTATAAAAATCTCAGTACAGTCGTCCACAACTCTCACATCCTCAAATCCTTCAAACTGCTTTGGTATATTTCGAGAACTTTCTTCTTTTGAAGTCCAAGGAATGGAAGGTTTTTAACACTTACTTAACATTTGTAAAGTATGATAAAAAATTCGTTGGCAATGTCTTGGTGTACAGTTATTAAAAATAATCGATAAAAATGAATACGAAATATTTTGTTTTAATTTTACATAAGTCATAATTACTTTTTCCCTTAAACTCACTTGAGTTTTATGTAAAGCTTGCCCAAAATTGTCATTCACAAGTTCAACAATAGTTTCTAAGATTTGATATGATTGGATTCCCGTAGCTGTTCGAAAATCATCTTCTGTTTTGATGAAATCCATGAACGATGGTTTTATGAATAAAGTTTCCACCTGTACTCCA
This sequence comes from Megalocaria dilatata, assembly GCA_034642435.1. Lineage (NCBI taxonomy): Eukaryota > Metazoa > Arthropoda > Insecta > Coleoptera > Coccinellidae > Megalocaria > Megalocaria dilatata. The sequence goes on along the minus strand of CM067859.1, from coordinate 64,015,733 downwards.
ATATCATTGTATGACTTATTCAAAGACATTTCAACAACATTATCATTTATAAAGCACATTTCTTCACTTTTATCAGTTACAATATTTTCTACATTCACCAAATTACAATTTTCACTAATGTTTTTGTTTTTCTCAACAGCTATTTTTTTTAAACTCCGATTAACTTGACGATGATGCCGTGCCTCTTTATTTTTTTCAACATCTTTTGATACTTTGCGATCCATTAAATTGCACGAAGGAACGCTTGTTTTTTTTTAAAGTAATCTTTTTGGAAATTATACCTGTAAAAATAATTAAAAAATAATAATTCTATTTATAACTGGCATATTCATTATCCTTCGTTTAAGGTTAAACACAGTTAACTCACCTGGTAAAACAAAATCATTTCTTTCAAAATGTAACGAACATTGTCATGTGAGGGTTTATATTTTTTAATTTTGAAGCCCGTTGCCAAGCTTTAAACCTATCTATTTTTTATTTTTTTCCAAATAAATTTTGGGTATAGCATGAAAACTTATTTCTAAATTTTCATGTGATTTACTACCACAACCATTCGCAGCACAAGAAACTCGACTTTTATTTTTTTTACGAGGCGTTAAATTAATAACTTCCATTGTGGTTAAAAATTTCGTATTGAATTTTTTATTTGATACTGAAATTATTACACACGATTCTATATTAAAGTGCACACTAAAACTAGTACTTTTTTTAGCCACCAGACGTCGTGACCAAAGTGGTCAGTTATCAATACAATTAGCTAAACGTCTTCACTTCAAATTACAATTAGCGGTGAAACTACTGTACTTTCGGAACTTTACTACTTTGTACTTCGTCTCGAATGTTTGAGTACCGTCTTTTGTCTTCATCTTTAACATCTTTAAAATACAACTCTCGAACTGTCCCCACTGAGATCTATCTTGGTACTCCGTTCTGTCGTCAGGATACACTAAAAGTAAACGCCACCCTCCAATCAGAGAACTCGAGAATAAACCCGATATACACATGCGCCGTAGTTTGCGCCTCTAAAACATTTATCTCTCGTGAAAGAACTGTATTTTTTGAAGCAAATAAACTTATATATAATTATATTATTTGGACTCCTGGAATCATTTTGTTTTGAATTGTAGCCCATTCCAAGTATTCCTACACCTTGACTGAAGAAATTTATAGATCATATATGAACATAAGTGTGAAAGTATTAAAAATGTAGACGTTGAAACTTTCTCCAAAATGTACGAGAGTTTCTGTCAACTAACGAAATCTGTAGCAGATGAAGGAGATAGAAAGTGAAAAATTGAAAAACAATATTATCAGAGCAAAAAGTAGAAGATATAATAATAATAATAATAATAATAATGTTTATTCAAAGCAATCATATAAATAAACATAATAAGTTACAGAGGTCTCCATTTCAGAGAATGGATGCCTGTGCGTAACATAAAACTTAACAATTTTCTTAACTGTGGTGATTATAACTAAGGTTTAATTCATGTATAAGAAAAACTAATTAACAACAATTTTCAATCATTGTACAGTCTGAGTCATAAGTCGAATTTGGGAAAAAATGTCGATTCTGAGGAAGTTGTCGAGGTCGGTAAAATGTCAAAATTGGGTAAGCTGTCAGAATCAGGTAGGTTGTCAAAATCGAGATATTAGTATTGAATATTCATTTATCTTCTTCTTGATTTATTATGATTTTAATAAATTTACGACCTTGTTCTAGAATCCAAAATTTGATTTAATTTTTGAAACGCTTAAAATTTTTTATTTTCTTCAGGTATTCAGGAATCTTAGCATATAGGCGTGGTGCAATGTAGTTACAGGTTCTTTGTCCTATTCTTTTTTTTGATCTCTGGGTCTGGTAGGTATTATCTCTATTTCTTGTGTTGAATGGGTGATCAATTTTAGCCAGTTTTAACTTTCCTTTGAAAATATTTGTCATTATTTTGAGGCTATATAGTTGTCTAGCATCCAACACTTTTGAAATTTCGTAGAGCTGTTCACTTGGATACCTGATTTTTTTTCCGAATATTATTCTTAAAATCCATCTTTGAGTAACGTTCAGATTTTCCAAGTGTTTATCGTATATACCTCCCCAACCTAAGATCCCATAGTTGATTTGGGATTGGACCAAGGCGTTGAACAGAATCATCAAATATTTAGAACTTCTAAAATACTTTTTCATTGTTCTAAATTTGTATAGCAGACCTCTTAGTTTTTTGACTACATGGTGAATGTGGTGATCCCATTTTAAATTTGAATCTATTATCACGCCAAGATATCGAATAGCTGCTGTTTCGGGAATTGTTATATCTGAGTTAACCTCAATATATCCTATAGATGGCAGGCCAGTAGAATATAACGAGAAAGGCATGTATTTTGTTTTACTGCAATTTAAAGTAAGTTTGTTTGCTTGAAACCAGAGTTGCAAATTGGTAAAATCATTTTCAACTTTTTTTTTAAGATTGTCCCATGTATCTGCTCGATAGTGTATAGCGGTGTCGTCAGCAAAACTAATTATATGACCAGTGGTATTGCATTTTAACAAGCTATTTATGCAAATTAAAAACAGAAGTGGACCGAGAACAGTCCCCTGTGGAACCCCACAAGTAACTGCTCTCAAAGAACTTATGTTTCCATTAATTTCTACCATCTGTCGACGATTGGTCAAATAACTTGTCAGCAGTCCGTGACTGACTCCACGGAAACCACAACTCCAAAGTTTATTTAGTAATTTCTTGTGACTGACAGTATCGAATGCTTTCGCAAGGTCCACGAATACACATAAGCTAGGAATTTTTTCATCTAAGCATTCATAAATTTTATCAGTAAGCTCACGTATAGCGTCTTCGGTGGATCTGCCTCGCCAAATCCAAATTGACCTTTATCCAGAATATTATTTTGGTCAAGGAAAGAAATCATTCTATGCTCTAGGATTTTTTCTATTATTTTAGAAATATTCGAAATTAATGAAATCGGTCTGTAATTGCATATTTTAGTTTTATCTCCACTTTTGTAGAGTGGTTTTATTCTACCAATCTTCAATACATTTGGAAAAATACCACTTTCAAAACAATAATTTATCAGGTCAGAGAGGGGTGCGGAAATTTCTGCTTTTATTTGTTTTAATGTTTCTGCTCGTAAGCCGTCATTTCCGGGAGATTTTCCATTTTTCAATTTTTCGATTGTTGCTTCTATTTCTTGAAGATTTGTTGGAGTTAGGAAGAATGTTTCACCTACAGAAATATTTTTCTCTTGATAGTTCTCTATGTTTGGAATATTTTCTGCATATTCCTCTCCTAAAGTACTATAATGTTTGTTGAAAGCTTCGGTGATTTCTTTCGGATTATCTAAAGTGCCATTTTCTGTTTCGATTGTTTTAATTTCCGTTGTCGGTTTTTTTTCATTACAAATGTTTTTTACATAATCCCATATGCCTTTTGTTTCTGATTCGTTTTTTGAAATAAATTTCTCCAAGTTATTTTTCTTTGCCTCGTCAATAAGTTTGCTGTATCTGATTTTTTAAGTTGAGATAAGTGTTCTTTAGGTCGAGATTATCCGGTTCCTCTTTAAGTTCCATGTATATATCATTTTTTTTGTTTATTAATTTTAATAGAGATGGTGTTATCCAGGGTTTTCGCTTAACATTTTTGCTCTTAAGCTTCACACTATGAGTGTTTTTGTTAATATGACTCGTCAGAATATTGAGGAATGTCTCAGTTGCGGAGTGTGCGCCGACTTCTGAGTACATTTTTTGCCAGGTCTCATTTATTAGATCCTTTTTCAGTTGCTCATAATTTACATAAATCTTCTCTCTGCTTTTATTTTTTGATACTTTATGCTCACTTGTTTTATTACAAGACAACATAATCGGATAGTGGTCGGTAATTAAGTATTGTATAATACAGCCGTTTTTGTCATTTGAATTAAAATTTGTATTCCACCCTTTAATATAAAAATGATCTAGACAAGATCCGCTCTCTGGTCTTGTGCATTTGTTTATCACAGATGTGAATCCAAAACTCTGCGTAATATTCTTGTACTCCTCTACAAAATCTTCATTTGAGAGGGTGTTAATATTAATATCACGCACTATTACTTGTTCTGAGGATAAGGAACTCTCTAGATAGTTATATAAACTTTGATTGAAGAGTTTTGTACATTGTTGTGGAGATCTGTAGATTGCCGTCACTTTCCTGCTATTGCGACTATTATTTTTGAGAGAGATTTTTACCGCCTTGGTTTCTCCAATTTCAACAACTTCACAATCAAAGTTCAAGTATTTTTTAACATAGACCACAACCCCGTCGTTTTTATTGTAATTCCCTTTATTATAAACAGTGTCGAACCCGTTCAGATGAAACAGATTCAGGTTTTCAATTTGAAATGTTTCCGTCAGTACAATTATTTCGAACTGTAAAGACAAATATTCTAAAAATGCGACAAACTCCGGAAAATTCAAATTAATACTACGTACATTCATATGCAATATGTTAAACTCATCATTAAAATTATGACTTTTTAGATTTACAATATTTTCCATAGGAGTATCATATGTTTCACATTCATAGTCTCGGATATACTGATTCATGGTAAGGAATGCCAAAGATATGACTACATGTAATGTTCAACAAAGCGGTGTAATTTAAATTGTTTAAAGAGTTAACTTACTTGGTACGATTAATGTATTTTTCAGTCTCTCGAAAGTTTTTTAACACTGCGTTGATCCATGTCTTGGTCTCAATCTTGGTTGATCGTTTTTCTTCGGCGAAATTTTCTTCTTGAATAATTTATAGTGAAACGTTGACTTCGGTGTTGTTTTTGCTATTTGGTGATCTTTTTTGTCTAAATTTGATTTCGATGAACTTGTATCTTCTAGAGTTTCCGTATCCTCCCAGATTGACTCGTTCGTGTTTTCGTCTTCTTCGCTTGTTGTGCTTCCTCCGTGTTTGTTTGTTGATGGGGTTGGTGGTGCACTGCTTGCTTTGTTTTCAACTTGTTTATTGATAAGATCTTGTACAGTGTATATGGCGCTTCCAACTATGAGACGGTTTCCTCTTATGAAGGATTTTTTTTGTGGTGCACTGGCTTTGGCTTTCAGTAAATTGCTCTTGAGAATTTTATATTCCTCGCGTTGCTGCTCTGTCTGATCATTGAGGACACTCAGATTAGTTTGCCTTAGAATTTTTGCATTCGATAGTATCTCTCTCTTCTTCAGATAAGAAATTAACTCTATCCTGATAGGAGCGTCTTCGTTTTTCCCTAATTTATAACAGTCGTTGATATCGTTTTCCTTAATTTCTACGTTCAGAGAACGTTGTATTTCATCGCAAATGAACTGTGGTGTTATTTCGTCTGCTGTTTTTTTGAGACCAAAAAATATTATGTTGTTCTTCTTATTTATGCGGTCAAGATGTTCAATCTTATTTTTCAAAAACTGGTTTTCGGCTTCAAGTTGTTCAACCTTATTCTTTAGAGCTTGAAATTCTAACAAAATTCTCGTTTCGCTGGCTGCAATCGAGTTCTTTATTTCCTTTTTTGAGTTAATAATTTCTTCGTACAAATGCTCCGACGTAATTGGAGAATTTCTTTCCGTCATTCTAAATGTGATACGAACGGGTATGTGTTCCCTTAGAGACGGCCTGACCGATTATATTCACATATATACTTTTTGTACCCGTGTGAAGAAAATGAACTGAAAACACTTTCACTGTAGTTTTCTCGTTTAATATTTCGAAAATCACCTTTTAAATTACGATTTATAATGCCTTTACTGTTTATCTAGAACACTGCTTTTATTTGAAATTTGTAGACTCCGATTAACTATATTAATTTGCAATTTTATCGAGTGTACAACGAATACGTCTGTACTCAACTTATGCACAACACTGCATATATAGTTATGAATTACTTCAAGGCTTGTGAATTGATGTACTAACAATTTTTGGAAGACTAAGATTTCAGGAGTAAGAAACCTTCAACATTATCAATGAATGCTTCTTGCTTGATATAATTAACAATTGATTTGCATGATTGCCTATATTAGCCCAACTAAACTTTTTAATGAAGTGTTTCACTGAGAATGAGAAATAAAATTCAAGTTAGTACTAGATGGAAAAAGTAATAGATCTGATCTTGTTATAATCATTAAATTATGATTACAGGATGAATAATATTTCAGGAACAGTTAATAAAAATACATGTCCCCTCATATACCCACTAACAAGTCAATTGGGAATTCGAACGGTGAGAAGATTTGAGGACTTGTACCATAAAATCTAGAAGTTTCATTTTAGTTTGTGCAGTATAAAGGAAGTATGTGATTATGGTCAAATTCTCATTTAAATATTTATTGTCTGAATAGTGTTCCAGGAACCTTCCACGATTATGGTAACCCACCCCGGTGGGTTAACGCAGCAGATTAGGATGATTCGCACGCTGAGAAAAATTGAGGTATTCCAGGAACTTTCCATGGTTAAGATTAAGGGTGGTGGCAGGCCAATCTCCAAAAATTTAAAAATGAATGTTGCTTTATACACAAGTATATTAGAATGATATGTATTGACTATGTAGTAATGAGCTATTTTTTCCTGCATGGATTTTATGTTGAATATCAATATAACTTTATTGGTAAATATACATATAAAAATTATATAGCACTCAGTTGTTAATTTATCTTGAAAAAACTGGAAGAATATTTGTTAGTGATACCAATCTAGTTTTCCTCCATATCAAATTATTTTCCCATTTCATTTGAAGGTTTCTCCATTATTAATTCATTAAAAAACAAAGGGATATGTTGAGAAACCAACCAGGTGGTTGGTGATTAAGTGATTATGGTAGGTACCATAATCACTTAAAAACATACTTTACTCTAAATGTAGATCATTCACTATTAAAATGTACTATAGACATATGAATAACTACTTATTTCTTCTCAGACTCTTGTATTTATTTATCGATATTAGTAATTGAAAGTTTTATTTGGTTATTCGCAGGGAAATATTTCAAATATACTTTGTTTGAGTATGAAAAAAAAAACTTATTACTTTTAAGCAATGTTGGTCTCTCCTGAAAGTGAAGTTGAACGTACAGAGTGTTTTTTTTATAGAAGAAAGAATTCATCAAAATAAAACATTTCGCAAGAAATCGCCCCTACAAAATTCACAGAGCCGGGTTATCAACCCTCACTGACGGTAAAATTTCGGAACGAATCTGCTTCTTTCTAGGGCGATCGGAAGTTGTATATTACACTTTACACTGGGCTCCCCTATTGTGTTATTCAGAATATTGCTTAATTGCATGAAAAAAGGGATGGTTCAATGCACTCTTTTACAATTTGGTTAAACTCCAAGCCCGAGTACTGACATCACTTACTTTCACAGCAGATCCAAGAAACGTTAACATTCGTTCTTAATTTCACAGGGTTGAATTCAACTTCGGGGAATGATAACTCGACCTCCCTGCATATTTTGAGTAGGCGATGTTTTGTGAGATGGCAAAAAAAACCCAAGTTTAAAAACACCCTGTATTGGGAATAATTGAGAACATGCTTCATGGCCCTATATTCTCATTCTCAACAAATTATATGCTAAATGGTTAAAAAAACTAAATTCATTAGAAAAAACTCAAAAACCCAAATTTATTAAACGAAATGAAAATATAGTATATAGACCAAATGATCGCGTCATTAACATGTCAGAATCCCAATTTTCAAATAACGAACTAACTAACTTACTCGAAAAAGGTCATAAATTTGCCCCAACAATTAAAAATAAAAAAGTAAAAGAAATTCTTACTGTTGAGTCCACAACTGCACTTAAATATACGGATGAGGTGGATTAAATTACCTCTAAAATTTCAAAAACCCTTAGAAATAACAGAAACATAACTAACAATAATATTTTGAATACAATCAAATCCATAAAAGAAAAAATTCAATCCGATGATCTTACCGTCACAAAAGCAGATGAATCAGATGTCGCAGTTATCCTTACTAGATCGAAGTACATAGAGAAAATGAATGATTTCATAAAAATCAAGATATCGTAGAAACTCCCGTTGACCCGACGACTAAAATTCAAAAATCATTGAGAAAAACTTTGTCAGACAACTCCTTATTTAAATCAAATTATCATCTCATAAATATGAATCCTAGCCCACCAAAGCTCTACGATCTAATAAAAACTCACAAAGAAGATGCACCAATTCCCCAGTCGTTTCATTTATTAGCTGCCCTACCTATAAAATAGAGAAAAAATTAAACGAAATGTTCAAAAACCTACTAAATTCACTCCGACATACACAATAAAAAATTCCATAGAATTAACAACAAAATTTTAAAAAATTTCTTCACCAAATAATTCCTACCTAGTATGTAGTATGATAGTATGTTTCCAAATATACCGAGAAATGATAGCATTCATTTAGCTTCAGAAATTCTTGAAAAATCACATGTAAATCCCGTGATACACGCTGATTTCATTGCCCTTTTAGAACAATGCCTGCACAAAAACTATTTTCAATTCAATAATAAAGTATACGAACAATTAAACGACCTAGCTATGAGCTCACCATTGAGTCCACTCCTTGCAGACATATTCATGTCAGAAATAGAAAATAAAATCTTCAATTCGAAACTACCTGTAAATGTTCATTTCTGGTACAGATACGTAGACAATATTCTTACGTGTATCTCCGGAACATCCAGACAACTGAGCCAATTTTTGATTTCTTGAATAATATTCACCCAAAAATTAAATTAAAATTAGAAAAAGAATCGAAGAACAGAATTACATTTTTAGACCTCACGATATCACACTCAAATAGAAAAATAGATTTCAACGTGTTCAGAAAACTCACATCCACTGATACATGTATTCCTATTGATTCCAATCACCCATATTCACAAAAAATGTCAGCGTATCAATCGATGATCCATAGAGCCTTCGCATTACCCGTATCAAAAAATGACCGCGAAGCTGAAGTCCAAACTATAAAATCAATAGCCGCGAACAACGGTTTCAACCCCAATATAATAGATAATCTAATTCGACAGAAACTATCGTTAATAGCTATGAGCCAAATTTATCCCATCATAAAAACTGAAGGAAATAAAAATTTCATTTCTCTGTCGTACTTTGGTAGCATAAGTCAAAAAGTGGCCAATAGTTTTTCAAAATCAGATGTCAATATTGCCTTCAAAACGCAAAACAAATTATCATCGGTATTATTTAACGCAAAAGACCCTACTCCAAACATACACAAATCAGGAATTTATGAGTTATCTTGTTCTACGTGCAGTATTAAATATATAGAACAAACAGGACGTTCCTTCAAGACGAGGTTCAACGAACATAAAATGAGTTTCAGGAAAAATTAACAAAATTCTACTTTTGCCACTCATTGTCTAGAAAACGGTCATTCCTTTCCCACAATAGATAAGTTTAAAATTTTACATGTAGAATCAAAAGGGAAGAAACTCAATTATCTAGAATCTGTTGAAATTTTCAAATAAGTTCACAATAATAATAATGTAAAAATAATGAATGACTGTACGGAGCTATGTAAATCGAAAATATCTGAGATATTTAAAAAGTAACATATGTTTAAAACCTTTTTCAACGAACATAAAATGAATTTAATGAAAAGTAAAATTTTACATGTAGATTCAAAAGAAAAGAAACTTGATTATTGAAATTTTCAAATTCGTTCACAATAAAAATAATGTAAAAAATAATGAATGACTGTATGGAGCTTTGTAACTACAAATATTTGAGATATACAACAAAATAATGTAAAAATAATGAATGACTGTACGGAGCAATGTAACCCCAAACATTATTTGAGATATTTAAATGGGCATCGTCTGTTTAACAACCTTCTTTGTCGATTGCCGACATTCCGATATCTGTTAGAAGGCCCCTCTTTTTTAACCCGGTTTTTTATCAAGTTATCCGATTGTAAACCTCTGTACCACTATGATGTGTTACCGAGAATCTGTTGAAATATTCAAAATATTTATCACTTTTTTTGAATACCACTGTACCACTGTTAGGTCTTCAGTTGTCTGATGATGGGATAGTTCATTTCCCGAAACTCGAGTCACAAGAAAATGTGTAATATATATTTTTTGGTAGTAAAACATGGTAATTTCTACAATTTGTTTTAATCAACAAATTAACTTTAAAACTTATGCGAACAACAAATTAATTTTAAAATTTATGCGAATGTTGTATAATTGCACATTTTTGGAGCAGAAAGTCTTATTCTAACATAAAACATTTGTTTGCGTTTCCAGATAGACTTGTCAAGCATAACGGTCATGTTGATATAATAACATCTACCTTACTTTAAAAGTATGAACACACGCATGTAGGTTTAAAACTATTTAATAATAATAATATATATAATATATAATAATAATGATAATATATATATATATATATATATATATATATATATATATATATATATATATATATATAAAGTAAAATTGGTCTTTCGTAGGATTTTTGATTCCACAAGTAAAATAAAAAAGTACTATGAATATTAAAAAGACGTTTCGTCCTCGATTGAGGACATTCTCAATTTCATTAGTATACAAATTAAAATTCTCTCTGTCATGTGACCATTCTGAAAAAAGATATTACAATCATAAACATATATAAAATAGGACTAAGAGGTGACGTAGCCAAGCAGAAAATTAGTATTATTTAGTAGCTCAACATTCAGAAACAATCTACCTTCCACTGGTATGTAGCATCGTCTAAGTATTGGTTCACAATAATTCTCGAATGACGCTATCTACCGTGAAATATCAGGTGTTTTTGATATTTTCGTTGGATATCTCCGTATGTATTTCAAAGGAAAACATCAGTGGTTATAGAGGATGGTCGCGAACATAACGATTGGTGATGGAATATTTTGAAAAAAAAAGTTGGTCTTGTATCTACATTTAGAATTTTTCTCTATAGGATGGTGTGATATATCTGGCTAACGTTTCTTATATCTGTTCTGTCATTCATGGCATTTTTGTTTTTTTTTTCTATAAATCATTTCCTTTATGCTTCTTTTATCATTATTAGTTTCAAAAGCAAGGATCTTCTTATTTTGTAAGTCTGGGTTGTGGTCATCTGTTGAAATATGTTTGTTAAAGGCTGTGCTTGAGTATTCCAAGTATTTGTGCCCATTCAGTCTATTGTTCGACAATTGTGATGTCATGCCTATATATACTTTCTCACAATCGTTGCAGGGAATACAGTGTATCAAATTTGACCTTTTTATTGGTGCAATTTCACTTTTTAGCGGAGTAAACAGTTTTTTCGAATTATTATGCGTTTTATGGCATACCTTCAAATTATGTACTTGCAGAATGTTAGCTATATTTTCTGATAGGCTTCAATATACGGAATAGAGATGTATTTTTTATCTTGAATTTATTTCCTGTTTCTTGTTCTGTTGTGAAACCTGTGCGATCTTTGTTTGATAATCTTGTTCACTAAATCAATAGGGTAGTTGTTGTTAATTAAAATTCTCCCAACTCTGTTCAGTGTGTCTATTCTCAAAGAAGGGCTGGTTAGGGTAATTGCACGGTCTGTTATAACAATTATGACACTTTGTTTTTGGCTAAAAGGATGTTCGGATGAAAAGTTCAAATATCTTCCTGACCAGTATGTTTTCGTATACCATTGTGTGAGTATGATATTATTAATTCTGATAAGGGTTAAGTCTAGGAAGTTTATTCTGTTATTTTCTTCCTTTACTATTGTGAATTGAATTTTATCATGAAAAACATTAATCGCACTTAAGATTTCATCCGTTTTGCTTTGAGGTACAGCCATGATGCGATCGTCTACAAATCTCTTGTAGAAGAGTAATTCAATGTTCAATTTCTCAATTATAAGTTCCTCTACCATTTCAATCACTAGTTGTGCAACAAGGCTTGAGATTGGCAAGCCCATGGCACATCCATCTGTTTATTGGTAAAAATTACTTCCATATTGAAAATAATTTGCAGATAACGTTAGTTCGACCGCACTGACGAATTCTTCATAGGGTGAAGAGGTGTGTTCGCTTAATTCAGTCCATTTCTTGCTTGACGCTTGCCCCACAAGTTGGTTGGGGATGTTGGTATATAAGGATACTACATCTAAGAAAATTAACACATAATTATCAGGTACAGTGACTGTGTTTATAAATTCTTTGAATGAAAAGCTGTCCTTAATGTAATGTTCGTTTTTTCCTGTTATTTTAGATATACTGTTGGCAAGATGCTAAGATAGATTGTAGAATGGAGACTGAACACAAGAAACAATTGGTCTCAGTGGGGTATTCTCCTTATTGAGCTTAGGTAAACCATAAATTTTAGTAGATGTAGCATTATTTGTTTTCAACAGTTTTTCCGCCTCAGTCGATATTAAATTTTTTTCACGCCATTTTTTTATTAGTTTGTTGTTTTGTGTCGTATTTATTGGTTGTATCTTGCCTGAGTTTTTGTAAATATTGTCAGCCCGCAAGAGATGCAATATTTTCTCCTCGTAATCAACCTTATTCATGATAACAGTTTTATTACTTTTATATGGCTTTAGAATGACAGGTTTAGGATTAGCTTTAAGAAAAGTTTTAGTTTTGTTGATGCTTTTCATTATTACTTTTTGGGCATTGTTAATATGATGTTTATTGTTTTGTACTTTTTCTTTATGGCTATTTACCGCTTTCACTACTTTCGTTCTTATTTCATTCCCGTCATCCTCAGATGAATTTTTCAAATTAACTTCTATGTTAGCAATTATATCAATAATTGGAATGTTTTCAACCTTTGTGACAGGAAGAGCAAAATTTTCACCATAGGCTTACACTTCCTTATGTCATTTGGAATTTCCGTTTGGGACAGGTTGGAAATCCAGTCTGACATATCTACATTCTTACAAGATTATTGATTTTATTTATATTTTGGCTTTTCTTTTTTAAGAATAGTTTTTCATTTTTCTTTGTTTCAAGATTGATAAACTCTTGTACTACATGGTGGGGTATAAAATTCATAAGATCAACAATTATGTAATTAGCTATACTGAATTGTTTCAGCCGTTACTATTTGGTAGTTGATTATAATTAAAACAAATTGTGGAAATTTTTATGTTTTACTACCAAAAAAGATATATTAAACATTTTCTTGTGACTCGAGTTTCAGGAAATGAACTATTCCATCATCAGATAACTGAAGACCTAACAGTGGTACAGAGGTATTTAAACAAAAGTGATAAATATTTTGAATATTTCAATAGATTCTAGATAACACCTTCTAATGGTACAGAGGTTCACAAGCGGAACGTGATAAAAAATCGGGTTAAGAAAAAGGGCCTTCTAACAGATATGAATTTTGCCACTCATTCTTAAGAAAACAATTCCTTTCGAAAAAAGAAAACCTTAAGAAAATTTTACATGTAGATTCAAAAGAAAAGAAACTTGATTATTGAATTTTTCAAATTCGTTCATAATAAAAATAATGTAAAAAATAATGAATGACTGTATGGAGCTATGTGAATCAAAATATTTGAGATAAACAACAAAATAATGTAAAAATATTGAATGACGGAACGATGTACGGTGCTCAGTAACCCCAAAAATTATTTGAGATATTTAAATGGGTACCATCTGTTTAACAACCTTCTTTGTCGATTGCCGACAATCCGATATCTGCTTGGGTACGTCACCTCTTAGTCCTATTTTATATATATATATATATTATATTTTCATCAAATTTGTTTATTGAGCTGATTAATTGTTAATAATTTCCATACAGTTTATACAAGAATTTTGATAACAGCAAATCTTTTCAACATTTTCTTCACCAATTTCAAACTAGATAACTAAATTCAAATTACTTCTATTTATTTCAATTCATATTTTACAAATTTAATTGTGTTAATTTCAGACAACAGTTGTCTGAAGATGGGATAATTAATTCCCGAAACTCGAATCACAATTAAATGTTTGAAATATCCATTTATCAGTTGTAGAGCATAGTAATTTCTACCACTTGTTTTAATTATGATCAATTACCTAATAGCTGAAACCGTTCAGTATAGAAGTATATTTTATTTCCACAAAAATGTTTGTAATACAACAATTATTTCACCACGATGTGACTTCTTCAGGTATCTATATTTTACTGGATAATGGTGTTTAGTGTAACCGAGTTTAAATACATCATTAGGTACGTGACAAAATAATGGAAGAACAAGTCATAAAAACTCAAGGTGTTTATTGGAGTTTGCCGCTAAAAGATGCCATTAGGTTAAAAATATTCAGTGATGGAGACTTGTCAACATCTGTTTGTTCGTTCAAAAGGATTTAACGGGCATTGTACCTGTTGATTTCAAGAAATTCTAAAAGTCTAGAACTTTTGCTTTCAACGAGGATAATTTCATAGTAATTGTTGAAATTATGCCAGAATTCCTTAAGATGATTAGCATTTGTCGAATGTACGGAACATGTATATAACTCCTTTGGTGTTCTTGGATTCTTTTATTGAATGATGAACCTATCTGGCCAATGTATAATAAAGAGCAATCGTTGCAAGTCAACTTGTAGACTCCAGATTTATTTGCTTTATTTGTTCGATCCAAAAGATGTCAGCATATAATAGTTTTATTCATAGACTATTGAATGCACCTTTTAATTCAGATAACTTTTTGAAAGAATTAAATATTATTATACAAATAGCTTCAAACAACAGTTAAAACTCCTTTCTTATAGACAAAATGGTTTGCAATATACAAATAAAATTGGCATTAAATCTCATTGATGGATTATCTGAAAATATTCCTAAAATAGCTTTCAAAACCATCAATAACCTTAGCACTCACATAAAAAACAATACGGATCGAACAAATAAAGAAATTAAATGTGGATTCTACAAGTTGACTTGCAACGATTGCCCTTTAGTATACATTGGCCAGAGAGGTAGATCATTTAAGAAAACAATCCAAGAACACCAAAGGAGTTTTATATCTGATTCCGTACATTCGAGATATGCTAATCATCTTAAGGAATTCTGGCATAATTTCAACAATAACTATGAAATTATCCATGTTGAGAGAGCAAAACTTCTAGAGAAACACTTTTATAATTTCTTGAAATTAACGGCAACAATACCCATAAAATACTTTTGAACGAATAAACAGATGTTGACAAGCCTCAATTACTGAATATCTTTCCCGAAAGGTATTTTTTTAGCGGCAAACTCCAATAAACACCTTGAGTTTTTATGACTTGACATTATTTTGTTATGTACCTAACAATGTATTTAAACTCGGTTACACTAAACACCATCAGCCAGTAGAATGTAGATACCTGAAGAAGCCATATCGTGGTGAAACTGTTGTTTTATTACATTTTCGTGGAAACAAAATACTGTCTCCTATATATTTTTTAATTGCCATATGCATATGAATACATAGAACATTGTTTCCGTTGATTCTCTGTGACAATTTTAGATGATGCTGGCCCAGATTTATCTTCAAAGAGACATGGTGAATACAAATCCTCAACTATGGCAAAAGTATATATAGAGGAATCTTCTACAAATGAAGTTACTGAAAAAGAAAACAGCGATAACGTCGATTATACAGGCAATATATCAGACTAATATAGAGGGGAAGTGACATAAAAAATGACTCTTCATGTTGGGTTCCGCCTATGTCTGTACAAATTGCAAAATATTTATAAATATAGAAAAAAAGTTGAAATAAACGTTCCAAATATACAATAATATTATTGAAATATTTTAGTTTTAGCCTTCTATATATTTAATTTCAAAAAATTATATTTTATAATTATAACTTCAGAAAATAATTTAAAATAATTTCATATAAGTACCACTTATATCAAATGATATATAAAATAAACATTCATTATAAGACATCCAAATGGTATAACAAAATCCAATAAATAAAAATTGTTAATCAAAATCCTATAAATTAAATATTTTGAATAGACAAAATTTTGTTTCTGCTGATCAATCTTATGAAAACAAATATCTTTCAAAAATGTCTAACATAATCTTAGGAATTTCATTTTTATTTATTGGATTTTGTTATACCATTTGGATGTCTTATAATAAGTGTTTATTTTATATGTCATTTGATATAAGTGGACCTTATATGACATTATTTTAATTTATTTTCTGAAGTTATAATTATTAAATATAATTTTTTGAAATTAAATATGTAGAAGGCTTATATTTAAATAATTTTATATACCTTCTATCAAGAATTAACCTCTTTTTATGTTATGCAATAATATATTCGGTAAATGTTCTTGATGTGAATTGGTTGTTTGCGCGTATTCATTTACTTCCTAGAGGTCATATGAAAAATTGGTAGTGACTGATTTTGATAGGCTAGACAGCCGAAAATTTTTTTGACTGGAAACGTTCACGGCTCAGCAAGGTGGTGAAATATTAGGATATAGATCTCGGGGTCTGAAGTTGGGCGGAGAAAGTACACATTTGTGAATCACAGATTAGCAAAATATTAGAGAATCAAAGATTGTTTTGGTCAATTAATTTATTGAATGTCATAGTTACAGTAAATATAAAAGTCAGTTATATTTTGTCAGATCGATAAAATTCAAAATTCTAAGTAATCAACCTATAAGTAATCCTTGCAAAATTTTCTGTTGTAAAAAATAAGAACAAAAATGTGTGATCCGTGCTCTTCATATTACAACCCTTGCAGTAATCCATGCAACCCATGTTGCTACACAATGGGTCCATGTCCTGCAGCCCTCCCTTGTCCAGTGCCATGTGCTCCGATTTGTTTTCCAGTTTGCCCACAACCGGTGATGTGTATACAAGTGACTTGTCCTGTAAGACCATGTGTTCCTTGCTGCCCGCCTTCATGTGAGCCGTGTTGCGATCCTTGCTGTCCCCCTGCAAAATGTTGTGGAACCTGTTGCTAAAAGCTTAAATATTCCATTTGTAAGTGTTTTGCTGAATTAGTTTTACTGTCGGTTTAGCCCTATGAAAAACACAGTTTGTTAAAATTTCTATGAACTTTTCATTATCATTTTATACAGGGTGTCTCAACGAGAATTTGACCGCCCTAGAACCCAGAAACGAAGAATCTTCGAAGATTTTAAATAACATGTCAACTTCTTTTTTAAGGGAGACGAATTTCCATCATGAGTTTGTCCCGAAAAAACCATCTCCATGAAGGTGGCATCAAACCACAAGATCTTTTGAATAGGAAAGAGATGTCGAGTGTTAGTTAGTTCGAAAGTCATTTATGTTCTGTGCACAAAACCCAGTTAAAATGTTCAAAATCGGTTCACCATTTACGAAATAATAAAATATTGAACTTACCGTCAAAAAGTGGTGTTGAATTGCCCAATCTCAAGAACCTAAGAGTTTTGAAGAATCGAAAAATAATTTTCAAGTTCTGTATAAGGGGGAAAGAATTACTTTGACAACATTGTTCCGAAAAAAACATCTGAGGGCGGCAACAACCCCCAATTTTTTTAATAGGAAAGAGATGGCTGATGTGTTTTAGTTAAAAGGTTTTTTTAGTCTCTAAACATCCTAGTTGAAATTTTCAAATTCGGTGATTTTTTAAACAATTTGATATTGAACATTATCAGGAGGGTAATTCAAATTGAAACCCAATACTCAAATATACCAGATCTGGAAGAAATGATAGGGAGCATCCAGAAAAAAATGTGGACTATTTAAAGAACAAATGTATGTATTATTCAAAATGACCACCACCAACCTCCATACAATGATGTAGTCTACTTTCAAATGCGTCTCTAACATTTTCAAAAATGTGTGGTGTCCGTAACTGGCATTCCGTGATGATTATTTGTCGCAGTTCTGCAAGATTTTCAGGTGGAGTTGCATAGACTTTGGATGTTAAATATCACTCTTTAGGACCCCTCCTGCCAATCCAACGCTCTGTATAACGTTCGTTCAAAAATTGTTGAACACTAATATCGCAATGTGGCGATGCACCATACTGCTGAATTGTGAGTTAATTTTGTAGTGGGTTGTCATCGTTTTCCAGAATGTCAGTAATCATTGGATCAATAATGTCATCTAATAAATTCAAATAAGTTGTTTCGTCAAGATTTCCATCGATAAAAATTGGTCCAAAAATATGGTTTCGATACGTGTTCAATTGATTTTTAGATCAATCCCTAATGGAATGAAATAAGGAATTACTTTGTTTTCTATCACTTTTTATTATAACTGATATACAGTGACTCGAGTTTCGTAGTGTTTACTACATTTTCAAACTGAACGAACAAATTAGATCTCAACTATTATATATGGGGATTGTAGGCTTCGGCAGAGCTTCGAAGAGAGGGGTTTTCCAAAGTTCCGTCTGTTCGTTAAGTAGTTTTATTATTGGTACGTGCTTTTTATATTTTTCAATTTCTATGGATTCCAGGATGTCAAGTTTTTTCCCTTTCGCTTCCACGTGCAAGATAACAAGGTTGTTCAATTCTGGGAAGGTGTGATCTGTAGTGAAGAAATGGTTCGCAAAATTGGAATTATTCTTCCGGTTCCTAAAAGCAGATTCATGCTCTTTGTACCTTTTATGGAAAGGTCGGCCCGTTTGACCTATATACACACTATTACACTCTTGACAACTTAATTTATAGACTCCAGAATTATTCAGTCGGTTCTCTTTGTCTTTCGGATTAAAAAAGAGATTAGAAATTTTATGGGAGGGTGTGAAAGCTGTTACTATGTTAATTTTTGATAAAATTCGAGCTATTTTTTGTGAAATTGGTCCAAAATATGTTAGTTTTATAAATTTATTGTTATTATGATCTGATTTGGAGATGGGGTAAATTTGTTTACGAATTAGTTGCTTCTGTTTTATGTTTATGATGGAATTTATAGTTTTGGTTTTGAACTGATTTTTTGTGGCTATTTGTCTGATTGTATTCAATTCCCTCTTTAACGTAATATTATCTAAAGGAATTGAAAATGCTCTATGTACCATTGATCTATAAGCAGCTAGTTTATGATTGATCGGATGGTTTGAAAAATTTGGTATTGTTGTATCAGTTGATGTGGGTTTTCTATATATATCAAAGGAAATTTCATTATTACTGTTAATTAAAGTTATGTCCAGAAAATTTATTCTATTATCGAATTGTGTTTCCATGGTGAATTTGACCTTATTGTGCAAACTATTGAGATATTCTAATGTTTCATTTAATTCTGAATGTGTTCCGCAGAAGCAAGCCAATATATCGTCTACATACCTGTACCAAAAAGTGATATGCTTTGCGTGTGTGGATTTTAGAATTTTTCTTTCAAAACGGGACATAAAGATTTCAGCGAGTAATGGGCTGAGAGGTGATCCCATGGCAAGTCCATCTTTCTGTTTGTAAAATTTACTATTGTATTGAAAGTAATTTTCTTCCACGCAAAGTTCGAAAAGGGTTAAAATTTCGTTTTTTATCACAGGATTGATGTTATTTTTTGTTAGGATATTTTCGATTATATTCATGCATTCTATATTTGGTATATTCGGGAACATATTAACTACATCAAACGACACTAGAATACTATTAACTGGAAGGATAACATTTTTTTGTTTTTTTGTGAGCTCGATTGAATTTTTTATTGAATAGGGTGAGTTGAATTGTGTTGTTTCTTTAAAAATTTGGTTTAATTTAGAGGCTAGTTTCGCAAGGGGGCTATTAATATATGATACCACAGGGCGTATTGGACAATTATCTTTATGAAGTTTAATAAGGCCATATAGTTTGGGAGGTGTAGGATTCATATCAATAAGTTTGAATTTATCATAATCTGATAAAATAATTTGAATATCTTTGAGCGTTGTTTTTAGTTTTAGTTGAATTTTTGCGGTGGGATCTCTTTTTAGTTGTATGGGCGATTCTTTCTCTAAAAAATTGTTTATTTTCTGGTCATAATCTTCTTTGGATAGAGTAACAATAGAATTTCCTTTGTCGGCTTTAGTCATTATCAAATTATCATTTCGAATTTTGTTTTGAATTGATTTTACTATTGATTTTTCTTTTTTATTCTGTGAGTCTGTATGGGTTAGTAGTAAGTTTTTTATTTTTTCTTTGGTGAAGTTTGGGTTCGGTGTTTTAATTAGCGCTAATTCGATTTCGGAAGTTAATGTTTCAATGATATTTTTTGAGGTTATGTGGGGATTGTAATTTGGACCTTTCTCAAGAAGCCTAATTTCATCTGTAGAAAAAGTGGTATTCGAGAAATGTATGAATCTATTATATGGTGTTGTGTTAGGAATTGAATTTTTCTGTTCACTGTTATTTTGTTTAAATATCAGGTTCTTCAGTTTTTTTGATTGATTGATATATTTTTTGTGTTTTATGATAGATATAGTATGTCTAGTTTTATCATCTAGTAAGTCAAATTCAACCGGGTGGAGTCTATAAGTAAGTTCAGAGTGTAGTACCTTAATATGTAGAGACAAATTGTTCCTGATGCTGAACCATTTTTTACTTTCTTCTTTAAGCCATTTGGTTTGTCCTGATGTTATTGCTCTTCTGGATTGGATAGTGTTCGTCTTGCTTCTTAATTGAATGAAAGTTGGGAAGACTTTGTTCCGAAGACATTGTTGGGTAAACCAGGCATTCTGGATAGCTGTTTGGCGTTTGAGATGCAATTTGAAGTATAGTGTGGACTGTTAGATCAATGCTACATAGAGCATTTTCAATTCCTTTAGATAATATTACGTTAAAGAGGGAATTGAATACAATCAGACAAATAGCCACAAAAAATCAGTTCAAAACCAAAACTATAAATTCCATCATAAACATAAAACAGAAGCAACTAATTCGTAAACAAATTTACCCCATCTCCAAATCAAATCATAATAACAATAAATTTATAAAACTAACATATTTTGGACCAATTTCACAAAAAATAGCTCGAATTTTATCAAAAATTAACATAGTAACAGCTTTCACACCCTCCCATAAAATTTCTAATCTCTTTTTTAATCCGAAAGACAAAGAGAACCGACTGAATAATTCTGGAGTCTATAAATTAAGTTGTCAAGAGTGTAATAGTGTGTATATAGGTCAAACGGGCCGACCTTTCCATAAAAGGTACAAAGAGCATGAATCTGCTTTTAGGAACCGAAAGAATAATTCCAATTTTGCGAACCATTTCTTCACTACAGATCACACCTTCCCAGAATTGAACAACCTTGTTATCTTGCACGTGGAAGCGAAAGGGAAAAAACTTGACATCCTGGAATCCATAGAAATTGAAAAATATAAAAAGCACGTACCAATAATAAAACTACTTAACGAACAGACGGAACTTTGGAAAACCCCTCTCTTCGAAGCTCTGCCGAAGCCTACAATCCCCATATATAATAGTTGAGATCTAATTTGTTCGTTCAGTTTGAAAATGTAGTAAACACTACGAAACTCGAGTCACTGTATATCAGTTATAATAAAAAGTGATGAAAAACAAAGTTATTCCTTATTTCATTCCATTAAAATGAACTATCACAAAGTAACGGACTACTCCATCCAATCAATCCCTAAAATATTGTAACACATTTAATAATTTTCAAGGGGCAGCTCGTGGCTTAACTGCAGGTGAGAAGGGAGTGGGTAGTAAAAAATAACCAAAAATGAAATTACGTCTCTTTTTGACAAACTCCAAAACTTTATTTAGTCTTACAGATCTCCGAAGGTCAACTTTAGGTCGGTCGACATTTAAGTTTTTTCATCTAATTCGAGTTTTCTATGATGATCACCCAAAATAATATGATCTCTACCAAACATGACAAAATAAGGTGTACTACTCTGTCAGGAAAATACCGGGAATTTTCAATTAAAACAACATTTTTACATATTGAATTGTATCAGTCCTTACTTGGTTATTCAAAATGTGATCTTGCCTGATGATGCTACTGTGATAGCGAAACAATTGTTGTGAGTTTAACAATAAAAATTTATAAAAATCAGAATAACCTTATTTCAAATTATTCAACATTTTTACATTTAATTGTCAAAATTTATTGGGTCGCCTTCAAAATAGGCTTCATTTGCTCCAATACATCTATGCCAACGGCACTTCCAATTATCGAAACATTTTTTATAGGCGCTTTCCGGGATGGACTTTAGCTCTCGCGCCGAATTTTGTTTTATGGCTTCAATCGACTCAAAACGGGTGCCACGAAGGGACAATTTTAGTTTTGGGAAGAGGAAAAAGTCGCAGGGAGCCAAAGCCGGCGAATGCGGTGGTTGCTGAAGCACGTTTGTTGAGTTTTTGGCGAGAAAGTCAGTCACAATCGTAGCTCGGTGAAAAGGCGCGTTATCGTCATGCAAAATCCATGAGTTGTTCGCTCACAAATTTGGCCGCTTCTTACGGATACGCTCACGCAAACGTTTCATAACGCCTAGGTAATACTCCTTGTTTACCGTCTGACCCTCTGGAACGAATTCGTAGTGCACCACGCCACGGATATCGAAGAAAACAATGAGCATCACCTTCATTTTCGAGCGGCTTTGGCGTGGTTTTTTCGGTTTCGGCTCATTTTTTGCCACCCATTCCGGTGATTGCTGGCTTGTTTGCATATCGTACTCGTAGACCCAGGTCTCATCACCAGTTATAATGCGTTCCATGAATGTAGAATCGGAATTACAGCGATCCAGCATGTCTGAAGCAACCTGTTCGCGATGACGTTTTTGAAGAAAATTCAGGTCTTTTGGTACGAGTCGTGCGGCCACCTTTCTCATGCCCAAAATATCAATCAAAATCGTACGTGCGGACTCGTGGGATATCTTAAGATCATGCGCTATCTCTCTCAAGCTGGTACGACAGTTTTCCAGCACCCTTTCCTTAATTTTATCGACGTTATTTTCGATCGAAGCCGTCGATGGGCGATCACTTCACGACCGTCCTTGAAGGCTCTGTACCACTGATATGCACGAGTTTTCGATAGAGCATTATCACCAAAGGCCTTTTGCAACATTTTTAATGCATTGGCACACGAAAATTCATTTGCAACACAAAACTTTAAACAAATTCTTTGCTCAACGTAATCACCCATAGTAAAAATCGGCACGCACTCTGACATCAACTGACTTAATCAGCTGTTGCAAACACACTAGTTGACAGATCCCGCTCAAGCTTGGCATAGTAATTAAGGACAGTGGTACCAACCTAGGAAAAAAAAATTTTTACCTGCCTCATTGCCCCGCCAGATTTAAATCGATAATACCCGGTACTTTCTTGACAGAATGTATAACCAGTAACTTCATGTATCAGAGTACGAATAACGCAACTCACGGATGATAAAAACAAATCCCATTTCCGATGATTATCTTTAATATAGCAAGACAGCATCGTTTCAACTACACGATTGATTCGTTTGGTAGGATAATTCTTAGGATGATACAAAGCATTAAAGAAATTTTTTGTCTGATATTTCTTACATAAATCAGTAAACTTCCTACTCTTGAATTGAGCTCTATTATTCGCGATTAAGTATTGAGGCACTACAAATAATAAAAATGCTTTCGTTCTTTTTACTAGAAAAGATGTTTACTACTTAGTAAAATTGGTGAAGATAATGAACTATTAGATTTCTCTAGAACATCTAATTCTAGCATTTCGTCAAGCTCCTCGTTAATATGCTTCTGAACTACAGGAGACACCGGGTAATAGCATTGCTTTATCGGCGGCGAGTCCGTTTGGATCTCAGATTCTATTAATTTAGTATAGCCTAATTTATCTCCCATATCCGTAAAATTATGCTCTACAAATTCATCCAATATAGCAACACATATGGGAAGCATTCAAATCTGAATTAGAATGCAAGGCGGATGTTAACGCTCGAGGCTTCAGAACAAGAAAACTCCCAAACATCTTTATTGAGTTTCGGTTTATTTCCATGGATTTTCAAAAATCTAAACCCAGGATAAGTTTATTTCCCAATGGGGGTACAATTAAAACATCAAGTATCTTGATTTGATCCATTAGTTGAATTGGAATTTGAATCGTTCCCAAATTGGCACAACATTGACCATTTGCGACTGTTACGCATGGAGAATTAGATTCATTTTAAATAATACTGAAATTACTTAGCTTTTACCAAACATATTCATCATATTCATCATATATCTATATATATATATATATATATATATATATATATATATATATATATTGGGTAGCGTAACCAAGAACCCTCGAAGTCAATTTGATTATTCAAAAACGTATTCAAATATTGGATGGAATAGTCCGTTACTTTGTGATAGTCCATTTTAATGGAATGAAATAAGAAATTACTTTGTTTTCTATCACTTCTAATCATAACTGATATACAGTGACTCGAGTTTCGTAGTGTTTACTACATTTTCAAACTGAATGAATAAATTAGATCTCAACTATTATATATTCTGATTATAGGCTTCGGAAGAGCTTCGAAGAGAGGGGTTTTGCAAAGTTCCGTCTGTTCGTTAAGTAGGTTTATTATTGGTACGTGCCTCTTATATTTTTCAATTTCTATGGATTCCAGGATGTCAAGTTTTTTCCCTTCCGCTTCCACGTGCAAGATAACAAGGTTGTTCAATTCTGGGAACGTGTGATCTGTATTGAAGAAATGGTTCGAAAAATTGGAATTATTCTTCCGGTTCCTAAAAGCAGATTGATGCTTTTTGTACCTTTTATGGAAAGGTCGGCCCGTTTGTCCTATATATCACTATTACACTCTTGACAACTTAATTTATAGACTCCAGAATTATTCAGTCGGTTCTCTTTGTCTTTCGGATTAAAAAAGAGATTAGAAATTTTATGGGAGGGTGTGAAAGCTGTTACTATGTTAATTTTTGACAAAATTTGAGCTATTTCTTGTGAAATTGGTCCAAAATATGTTAGTTTCATGAATTTATTATTATTATGATCTGATTTGGAGATGGGGTAAATTTGTTTACGAATTAGTTGCTTTTGTTTTTTGTTTATGATGGAATTTATAGTTTTGGTTTCGAACTGATTTTTTGTGGCTATTTGTCTGGTTGTATTCAATTCTCTCTTTAACGTAATATTATCTAAAAGAATTGAAAATGCTCTATGTACCATTGATCTATAAGCAGCTAGTTTATGTTTGATCGGATGGTTTGAAAAATTTGGTATTGTATCGGTTGATGTGGGTTTTTCTATATATGTCAAAGGAAGTTTTATTATTACCGTTAATTAAAGTTAGGCCCAGAAAATTTATTTTATTATCAAATTGTGTTTCCTTTTTTTTACCTAATTCGTAAACAAATTTACCTCATCTCCAAATCAGATCATAATAACAATAAATTCATAAAACTAACATATTTTGAACCAATTTCACAAAAAATAGCTCAAATTTTGTCAAAAATTAACATAGTAACAGCTTTCACACCCTCCCATAAAGTTTAAAATTTTTTTTTTATTCCGAAAGACAAAGAGAACCGACTGAATAATTCTGGAGTCTATACATTAAGTTGTCAAGAGTGTAATAGTGTATATATAGGACAAACGGGCCGACCTTTCCATAAAAGGTACAAAGAGCATCAATCTGCTTTTAGGAACCGGAAGAATAATTCCAATTTTGCGAACCATTTCTTCAATACAGATCACACGTTCCCAGAAGTGAACAACCTTGTTATCTTGCACGTGGAAGCGAAAGGAAAAAAACTTGACATCCTGGAATGCATAAAAATTAAAAAACATAAGAGGCACGTACCAATAATAAACCTACTTAACGAACAGACGGAACTTTGGAAAACCCCTCTCTTCGAAGCTCTGCCGAAGCCTACAATCAGAATATATAATAGTTGAGATCTAATTTGTTCATTCAGTTTGAAAATGTAGTAAACAGTACGAAACTCGAGTCACTGTATATCAGTTATAATTAAAAGTGATAGAAAACAAAGTAATTTCTTATTTAATTCCAAAAACGTATTCTCCGAAATTATTGTCACATTTTCCTATTATTCCTACCCAAACATTCAATTTTTGGGGAGTTTGTGTATGTGTCTCTATTACTATCACTATAATTCCGACAATTATGTCTATTGACTTTCCCATTCAACATAAAGGTACACTCATCAGAAAAGACTGTAATGAAGAGTCGGTGTGGGCTATTTTTCAGTAACTCACTAAATTGTTTTTGATTGTCTCGGTCTTTACTGGACGGAAATTAATATTAAATATAAGAAAAACAGAAGTTAACTTCCGCTTTTTTATTGATTCACACGAAAATTGTTTCGTCATACCATGACTTCATCAGGTGAGTATTTAAACTGAGGTATACAATGCAAAACATGACCTTAAATGCACAGCTCTGGTACAAAAAATAGCGGGGTTGAAAGAGATGGTTTACAATGAATGAAAACTATTAAGTAGGGGGATCTATTTAAATCTACTTGATCATTCAATAAAAAAAAACATCTCTTTCCACCCCTCTATTTTTTGAACCAGAACTGTATATTTAAGGTCATGTTTTGCATTGTATATCTCCGTTTAATTACTCACCTGATGAAGTCATGGTATGACGAAACAATTTTCGTGTAAATCAATAAAATAGCGGAAGTTAACATTTGTTTTTCTTATACACTAAATTGTTGGTAAAACACGGTCAGGATCATCTTCATTCAACTGTTGCACCAGTCTTATCTTTTAAGGGTAAAATTTATGAGATGTCGCAATTTGATGAACGCTAGATTTCGGAAAATTAGATGCCCGTGCTAAAGTTCTTATAGAACCATCCATCTGTAAATGTCCCAATACTGCTAATTCAATAGCTTCATTTCGCACCGGACGCTCAACTTTATGTTTCTTATTTTGAGTAGAACCAGTAGTATCCAATTTATTCATCAAATGCTTAGTAGTTGGTGACTTACATTTCTCTCTGGATGATTGTTAGTAAAATATTTTGCAGTTATACTACAATTTCTGTCATTCCGATAGTTCAATTTGAGAATTTATATTCTTTTTTCCATAGAATAGATCATTTTCGCCCAAGTAAGTAAGTCTCAAACCCAATTATGATGCAGAAAAGAAGACTGAAACACATTTGAGAAAGGCTCTCCGAGAAAATAGTATACATTGTAATGAATTTCATGCATTTCACACATTTTGCCATCATAAACGATAAGAAAATAAAATGCTTTCAAAGTAAAAACATTCAAAACTCAAATTGTTCTGCAATTAAACAAACAAATTTGAAAATTTCAACTGCGATGTTTGGATGTGGTTTAGTTTTTCTGTTAAGAAAAAACTAAACCACATCTAACATCTCTTCTTCATTCAAAAAATGTTGGGCGTTGTTGCCACCTTCAGGTGGTTCCTTCGGAACAGTGTCGTCGAAGGAAATCTTTCTCCCTAATACAGAAGTTGAAAATTATTTTTGGATTCTTCAAAATTTTAGGTGCTTGACTTTGGACGGTTCAACTTTCTGTTCAACATCACCTTCTGACGGTAAGTTCAATTATTATATTATTTCGTCAATAATGAACCGATTTTGAAAATTTTGACTGGGTTGTGCACAGACCTTAATAACTTTCAAACTAACCAACACTAGACATCTCTTCCCTATTCAAAAAAATGTTGGGGATGGATGCCACCTTCATGGAGGTGAATTTTTCGGAACAAACTAATGATGGAAATTCGTTCCCCTCAAAATAAAAGTTGACCTGTTTTTTGAAATCTTCTGAATTTTTTCGTTTCTGAGTTCTGGGGGGTAAAATTTTCGTTGGGACACCCTGCACAGTAATTTCAACAGAAAAAGTATGATTCATTTTCGATATTTTGTAGTCGCATTTTTCAGAAACTTCTTAATACGAAACTGTATCACACTTGCGAAGGATATTTTGGTTTATATGAGTTTACTGTTAAATAACGAATCTAGAAGTCCTTCTAATTTCTACTAATTATTGAGAGATTATGGGTAATAGAGACTCCAAAATATTTCGATTTTTCAGACAATTTTTCGCTATAATAACAAATGGGAATATTGTTCTGAATTTAATGAAGCGTTTGTCTTAAACTACATATAGATAGTTTAATTCCATTACATTTGTTTCAGTAATCGACGGAAAACGAACATTAAATGAGGAAAACGTGAATGTTGCCAGAAAAACTTGTAGTATGAAATTGTAATAGACTTGAATGTATCTCTGAAATAAATTATCGCACGAAAAAGATTATTTCATGAACTTCAATACTGAAAGCGAATAATTAGATTAATAAATTCATAGATACACATTTTTTGTATATAGGCAAATATTTACTTGGTTTGAGACACGTTGAATTTCTAACCCCGTGAATACTTTGAATAGTGCTAACAAAAAAGTGAACTCGTGAATAAGCGAGTATTCACTTTATTCGAGACTCGTTGAATTTCCAACCCCGTGAATGTTAAGAGCAGTTTTAAGACTAGAGTGAATTTAATTCAATCCTATGTAAATTTGAGATTTCTCAAACAATTTTGATTGTGCATAAGTAAATGATCTAAATGAAATGATATGCAGACAACAGCAGATTGAAAATTTTAAGAACTTCACACAACAATTATATGCATGGTTCTGTTTGGCCCACATCGCTATAATTGAATTTCGTGAAATTCCAAAGTTGAGCGCGAGTTTGGGAGGGTATCAAAATTGCCTTTGGCGCATCGTTCAACCTTTTGATGTGTCTTGGAGTGTGGTGAGTTTTAATTTGAACTCTACTGACAATATTTGAAATTCAATACAAAAATAATATTGACCTGATCCAATTGTTTCGTTACGAATAGTTTTGGAAAATGAATATTCAGGATTTGGGTATATATCCCCAGATCGCAAATTAAATTAATCACGAGATGGGAACAACATTTCAATTTGCAGATTTAACACATTCGAACGATGAAATACATATTCAAGAAACAAGCTTTAGACAATAATGATAAAGAAATATTATCGCAAATACATTCACTAAGCCAGACAATGTCATCTATAATAAATGCGAATAAAGGGTTTCCGATAAGGGACCTTTTATAGTTATATAGAGAATAAGTTATTTATAGTTATATAGAGAATAAGTGGACTGCATAAATGAATACTACACTTGACAAGTTAGTATAGAAGATACATTTAAAGTATGAAAATATGTATCATAAAATGATAAATATATACAACTTATTGAACTTCTTCTGTATGGTGCTGTCTGTCTGACTCTCTCGAGGAGACTAGTGTGTTGGAACTGAATCAATAAACTCGTGGAGTCTTTGGCATATTAAAAATAACATGGAATTTAGTATATGGTTTCTGGGGCTATTCTTCTTTCATCGAGAAACTAAGTTCTTTTCGAAGCAACCACGGTATTCAGATTATGCATTATACAATAATACTCAAATATTGTAGGATGTAGGATGCGCAAGTGATTTGCGCATAAGATTACATAGAGTCGCGGGAGTTTGAGCCTTAACATATTCGCCGGCCTTGAAATATCAATTTGAATACAAACAATATAATAAATTATGATATATGAATAGAAGCGATATAGATAGCAATAGGAGAGGAAAAACAAGGTTACAAGTGCACGGAGCTGTCTATAGAAACTTGACGAGCGCATGGGCTTGATCAATGGGTCCTGTGTCCTGGTTTCATCTCTGAATGGAAGGGGAAATAACTTTTTCACACTTCGCTTATACTCAGCATGTAAGGTCTTCACGGCTGCGACTCGAACAATTCCTTCTTTAACGGGGAGGAGTTCTGTGACTCTGCCGACAGACCATTTGAGAGGTGGGAAATTATCTTCTTTCACTGTACTGTTAATCGCTATGTCGTGGTCGGAAAGTTGCCATTTTGTTCGAGTAATCAACCGGTGTGGGAACTTTTTCTGCCATCGTGTCCAAAAATGATTCTTCATCTATCTGTTGGGCATGTTGACAGGTGGAGAGATGAGAACTTGAAGCTTCTCGGAGAACCAGCTGAGCAGACACTGGCCCACCATCGAGTAAATGATAGGGAGTTAAAGGTAGAAGTACAGTGTGGTCAGATGAAAGAGGAGATAAGGGATGTGAGGTTAGTATGTCGCCTACAGTACAAACAAAATGGTATTCAAAAGATTTTACTGTAGCTTTCCAAAGGCCACCAACATGTGGTGATTTTGGCGATACGAAGTACCAGGCGATACTTCTTTGAGAACAGAGTCTTTTGAGGATAGCTATAAGGGCCTCAGAACTTAAGTCACTAACCAATTCAAGCTGAACCGCCTTAGTAACCGTGCAAAGATATATTGCAATAAAAACCTTGAATTTATTTCAGCTTCTGAAAAGATCCTCCTTAATGGTACAATGGTATGCAGGTAGATATTCCGTAAGCCTTTGCTTCACGCGTACACACTGGTTGCGTTCCGATCAGCGATAGTGCCATCTGGAATGTAGCGTATCAAGTTTTCCGTGTTGAAGTGATTAGAAAAAGATTTAACTGCTAAATATAAAATGAAGAACATCTAGAATTCTGAGAAAAAGATCATTGGTGCCAATAGAATTTTAACTACTTTGGATCAAATGACCTAGCAAATGGAATTCTGAGAAAAAGATCATTAATGATAAGAGAGTTTTAACTACTTTGAATAAAATGACTTAGCAAAAGAAACTACGCCTTCGGGTAGTTCCACTGGTTAGGCTACAGGTACTGGAACTGCAAGTCTCTGGTACACGATCTAACCTGCTTGCGGTTGATGACGTATTTACGTTTTCGAGAAACTCAATTTGTTGTGTATCAACTACCTAAAAAAAATCTTCGAGGCCGATCTTCTCATCAATTGATGCCCCCACTAGACTGATCTCTAAATATATGACAGACGTTTTGACAGTTGCTTACAACCGCAATAATGATTATGTACTTGACTCATTCTCATTTTCAGAATTCGGTCAATAATTTCAAGTACCTGCCTGGCTATGTGTTGGTTAATTTGGACGTGGTTTCCCTGTTCTCCAACATACCATGTGAACTGGTTACACGAAGCATTATAAGGAATTCAAATGAGGTTTCGTTTCACACTCGGATGACACAGGACGAATTGAGAGAGTTGGTTGATTTTATTTTTGATAACACATATTTCACATTCGAACATCAGTATTACAAACAGGTCCTAGGCACTCCAGTGGGAGCGAAAATTTCTGCAATTTAAGCCCAGTATGTGATGGATGATTTGATCGATGCAGTATTACCATTTACTGTTCCTTTCCTAAAAAACTTCGTTGATGACATAATCTGCATGATACCTGAGGGATCAATTGGTTTAGTTCTTAACTGTTTTAATGGTTACAGCACCCTTTTTACAGTTCACAGAGAAAGTGGAAAACAGCAACAGTCTATCATTCTTGGACATGAGAGTAGTAAGATCTGATACACCATTGATGACTGAATGGTATAGAAAACCGATGACTTCTGGTAAATACCTTCATTATAGATCTTGCCCTTGATACAACATTAAGTTAAATCTAGTTGCAGGAATGAGGAGCAGAGTGCTACGTCTGACTCACCCTATGTATTATAGGGAATGTATTCTTAAATCAAAAAAGCTGTTTTTGTTCAGTGGATACCCTGGTAAACTTCTAAATCGTTTGCAATTTCATGTGACGCCTCCCTTGTCACTAAGGTTGTACCTGTGAATACTGATATTATTGAACAGTCAGTAAATACTGTTTATACCACCCTTTCTTACTTACTATTCTTTCAAATAAAATTTATGCAATTTTCAGGGAATATAAAAGCGTAAAATTGGTAAATGTGATGAGACACACGCTACAAACATTGGTTTTCAGCAGGCTTAAAGACAAGGAAAGGGAAGACTATGAATCTGAAGTTGTCTACAGCATACCCTGTGGAAGTAGTGAGAGAACCTACATAGGACAGACTTCAAGATGGATAAAATCCAGAATTACTTCCCATAAGAGCGATACAAAAAGAAACTTGTGCTCTGTCTATACATGGTAACAACAATGATCATGTAATAAATTACTCAGGCAAAAAGCTGTTGTTTAAAGAATCCCACTACAATAAGAGACTTTTCTTGGAGATGTCATCTATAGCAATAACTGATAATATAATAAATTTAAAACAAGATACAAACATTTGTTTTATTGTATCGGTCTCTACTTGTCGGAAATACATCTTGATGATTAAAGTAAAACAACTTAATTTCCGCTAATTTATTTAATTTCACAACAATTGTTTCGTCATGACAACATGACTTCGTCAGGTGAGTATGGTACCAAAAAAAAGATTTTGGGTCAGTATTTTTCCATGTTTTTGTTCATTTAAAATTGTGAAATAAAGTACTCTTGTTTTAAATGTAAGCTGTCATCAAGTCTGCGATCTTTAAATTCGAAAAACTACAGTTTTTAAAAACGCATATTTATGCCGTTCGTTTTTAACTGTGCCTAAATATGAAGAATATGAATAATTTGATTATGCTAATATGTTGGAATACTTTTATGAAGTCTGCTTTAATCTTATTGAAAATAGTGGAATCAGAATAGAAACTCCGGGTAATTTTCAAATTGTAGAAGGAAAAATGGCTTTTATCCTAATGATTTTACTAAAACTCTTCTCTACCATGAATAACTATATGCGAATCATCCAGAATTATATCCCAAAGGGAGAACTAGAATCGAGATAATAATCATAAATAATAGAAATTTTCTCTGGATGTTACTCATTCAAATCATTGGTTTATTATTTCGATAGAAAAATAGCTATGAGTTCATCCAATATTATTGGGAAATTCTAAAATCATTGCATCTCGACCATTAAATACTCAAATTGTTTAGGTAAATAATCAAATTGCTTTTGTTTTCTAGTCACATAAAGAAATAAAGCGTACACACGAAATCTCAATCTCAATTTAGAAATAATAAATTCATCAATAGTTTGAATATTAATGAGGTAAATAAATCACTTGGCTTGAGTTACGCAAAAGTTTAATTTTATGCTGTTGACATATATGTTTTTTCCATTTTCAAAACTAAGGAGAATTTACTTAACAATACAATTTATATATATTTCGTACAACAGATGGAAGTGTTGGGCTTTTTTATTTGAGGTTGTTAACAGTAAATCATACCCGTTGACGGTATTTGCTTATTTCTAAAGGCACTTGTTATAAGCAGATGTCAGCAATGGGGTTAAATGAAATTCTAACTCATCATTTGTTATTACCGATGTTTTTTATGAGCTGAAGAGATTTCTAGATAATCGAGTAGGTCCAACTTTTTGCTTTTATTACCTGAGTGTAGAATTTCGGTTTCACCGAAGCCTATGAAGTGCTTTTATTTTATACAATGAACAGAAAACCCAGTAGATGTTTTATTTTGCAATATGGAGATTTTATGATTGTCTACTCTAATGTGGATTCAACGACCAGTTTGATCTAAATAAAAATCAGGGCACTCACTACAATGAAATTTGTATATGCCACTTTTTTCTTCAATATTCAGACAACCTTTGTCTTCAAAAATGATTGACCCTAGATTTTTCTTATTTGTAGAAATGGTGTTGCTGTTGTTTTTTTTTGAGTCTAAGGCAAATTTGGGTTCTACTTTTTGGTATATAGTTGACACTAAAATTTTTCTGTATATTTTCCTTGAATAGACACTATATGGATGCTACTGATTTTCATGCCGTTTTTTAGAAATTAATTTATCTATTATATTTTCGACATAACCTGTAGTTGATACTGATAATTATTATTATTATTACTATCCTGATGCTCCCAGATCTTCTGTGAAAATCCCTCAGAAACTTTTTTGAGCTTGTGCGAGTTGGGAGTTCAGTTGTGTTCTGGGTAGGCTTTTTTACTGCGATCTTGCGCCACTTTAGGTAACAACACTGTTAATTTTTGACCCAACAGTGAAATGGTGGCCGACATCCGTCCAACTAGAAAATTCATTTTCCATCTGAAGGGGATTCGATCCCGGACTTTCCGGTCATGTGTCCACTGCTCCACCACTGAGCTGTCCACGCTCATGACGGTTTTAGAACTTCAATTTCTTTTTTAATATCAATTGAGAGTGGTATGGAGAGCAACCTGTGTATAAATGAGTGGAAATTGAACATTTTGATATTTCTTGAATGGGAGCTTCTATTATGAATTAAGTTGTCTGTGAAGGTTGGTTTTCAGAAGATGTCGAATTCGAGGAGATTTTTCTTGTAATTTTTATATCTAGGAAATCTATTGAATTATCATAGTAAATTGAATTCTCTTAAACATTGAATTCAGAAAGACAATGTTTTGTCACTCAAAATTGATCCTACTTCAAAATTTCAAAATTCACTCAAAAAAGCCATAAAGAATTGCCCCCACGCACTTTCTAACAAAACCTACAGAGCAATAACCAAACTTCGCACGCAGAGAAAGCTATAGCTACATGCGTGACATTCGAGTCCAGGAACACAATACAAAAAGGAATAAGGGGGAAATTGCTTGGAACAATAGAAAAAAGTTAATGGATATAACCGTCCTGTAACCTCGTATTTCGGGCTTTCCGCCCTCATAAGTACGGTGAAAAAAGTGTAAAAGATGGGAACTTTGTGGAAAAAAAAGAAAAACCAACAACAGAAGCCAACTGCCAATTTGTGGCTTCAATAAGGAGGAGAAGAGGCAGGCCAAAAACCAAAAGGATACAGGGTGTAGTTAAGGCCATGAGTGCCAGGAACCTGCAAGAGATGGACTGGGAAGATAGAGCAAAATGGAGGAAAGACGGACAACGTCGATATGCAGGTTCAAAACGTCCTTTGTCGTTGTCCGGCGTCTTCCTCCATCTGTCTGTATCTTCCGGGGGTCCATCTCTTTCAGGTTCCTGGCACTCATGGCCTTAACTACGCCCTGCATCCTTTTCGTTTTCAGCCTGTTTCTTTTCCCGTGTTATGCCGGCTATATACTGAATTTTTCTTGTTGGGGACTAGTTGGGTCGAAAATCACCCCCAGATAGTTGTAGTCCAGGCAGTGTGTTATTACTATATAGTTATTGAATTCCAGATCACCAGGCTCTCCTCTGACACAAAGGTATTTGATTTTTGTATGTTGACCTTCAACCACCAAACTTCATATTCCTCAATCATGAAGGCATCATGAATTCCATATTATTTTTATCACTGGGTATAACCGTCTGGCCATCGGCAAATTGCAACGTATAGAGGATCGTGTCATCTAGTTCTATTCCGATACTATGAACTTTGTTTTTTATTGTTATATGGCTGCAGACCTGTATATTCTGAACAAAATTGGTGACAAACACCATTTCTGCCTCAACTCTTTAGTGAAAGGGAATTCATTAGTTATGCAGATTTTCACCGCTGGTATTGTGTCGTAAGCTTTTTAAGTCCACAAATGTGACACAGATTTCTTTGTTAGTTGCCGTTTTTTTATTTTTTCATATATTTGTCTGTTTGTCATATTTCATATATTTGTCACTGCATGTTTTCCCAGCTCGAAATACGCTCTACTCTCCTTCTTCCCGACCCTCACTTTTCTCCTCCACAAGGTCTCTCAGCACTCTTCCATAAAGTCTACTGAAGCTGATTACGGATAATCTCTATAGTAACGCATAGTTACCTTTTTTATAGATTGATACTATATAGGCCGATTTTCATTTCTCAGGAACACGCACAAGTTGAACAGATGTTTTATCACGCCGTATAATTTTTCGGTTCCGGTTCGGCGCTAATACCTTCAGGTCCACAAGCTCTTCCATTTTTCAAAGCTGTCATGGTTTTTCAACCATTTTTTCGGTGATTTCAATGTATTGGCCGAGTATATCTATTTTTTCTTGGGTTGCATTATTCAGATGTTCTTACCTGTCCTCGGTCAGTAATTTTATTCAGTAATCCATCCAAGATTTAGTACTTAATTATTGTCACGTGTTTTTTTCCCTGTGTGATGTTCGAATAGACTTTATGAGCATCCAAGCCTCAGCTTTCAGACTTTTGAACCTACAAGGTAGTGAGTATTCACATCGTGACATTTCTTATCCCAGAGTTCATTTTGTCCTTTTTGAATTAATTTTCTTTTTTCACCTTTCACTATTTATAATATTCAAGATCGCTTAAATTTTTTGTAGTCAACCATTTCGAATTTATGATAGATTGAGCCGTTGCTTGGTAGAAATCAGTGGTAATTGTCATTATAAATTAAAACCCTTTTTTACATTTTCTACTTTGAAATAAAATGTGAGTGATATAGGTTATGTTTTTGATTTTGATATTTGGAATATTAAAAGAGGACTGAAGACGGGATTGTCTAGAATTATATTTGTTTTTTGAAGATATAGTGCTCATTTTTTTAGAGATTTTTGAAATAATTTATTCGAATATTTAAATATATTAAATATTTCAAATAAATTATATTCTTTGAGAAGTCCTTTAAGTGTGTTCATGTTTTTAAAAGGCAACTGGTGTTCTTAAAGGTAAGACCAGAAACAAAATTTTGTCTCCTTTGAATATTTATTTATTAATTTTAATTACTTTCGTATATCTGTTGGGTTATTTATTCCATTTGACATTATATATTGAGTTTTGATTATATACGTCTATTAAATGTGAGCGGTGCGTGTTAGACATAAATTTATTTCTAAAAGTTTTTTGAATAAAAAATTTTTGAAATTAAAATTGTAGAAGATAAACATATTTCAATTTGTTTTAATATTCAAATTTTTTCTACTTTATTTTTGGTATTGACGTACGTTTCGTCTTTGCTTGAAAGACTTCATCAGAATACGAAGTAACAGTTGTTGTACAATGAATTTATAAGATTTTTTTACAGAAGGTGTACATGTGTTTTTAAATTGTTCGTCGGGTTGGTTTTTTCAAAAAATATTCCCTTCAGAATCATGTTCACTCGATCCCTTGTAAATATTGAATAGAGGGGTGTAATAAAAATCTATTTGTTCATTTACTAGGTTATTGCTGTTTATTTATTTCGTAAATTTCCCATAAGTTCAATTTTAGACCTCTATTTTCAACATTCAACCTTCTTGAAAATAACCATTCTTTCACAAAAGAAATAGAAATTCTACCTGTTGAAAATAGAGGTCTAAAATTGAACTTATGGGAAATTTACGAAATAAATAAACATAAAAACAGCAATAACCTAGTAAATGAACAAATAGATTTTTATTACACCCCTCTATTCAATATTTACAAGGGATCGAGAGATCAAGGGAAAGAATTTCTATTTCTTCTGTGAAAGAATGGTTATTTTCAAGAAGGTTGAAAATAACCATTCTTTCACAAAAGAAATAGAAATTCTACCTGTTGAAAATAGAAGTCTAAAACTGAACTTATGGGAAATTTACGAAATAAATAAACATAAAAACAGCAATAACCTAGTAAATGAACAAATAGATTTTTATTACACCCCTCTATTCAATATTTACAAGGGATCGAGAGAACATGATTCTGAAGGGAATATTCTTTGAAAAAACCAACCCGACGAACAATTTAAAAACACATGTACAAGATAATAATTATAAAAAACCTTATAATACTTCGGAAACTTTTGTGACTCATTTCTAATATGACAGTACGGTACTTCAATCATTTCAAAATATATCGACTTTCAAAGAGCATCTATATATTCAGAAATATTCAACTCCCGTTAATTCAGTTGCATTAATGGGATGAACAGAAAGATTTCCTAGACTACGTTCCAATCGAGTTCAAACAAGAAGTGGATATCAGTAATAATTTTTCAAGTTCCAATGAAAACGTATGTCTTTCAATGAGCGAGAAGGAACAAATTCATTCTGAAGAATTTCATTTTTCTATATAGCTGAAAAATGTATCTAATTTAATGCTTGAATTTCGTTTATCTTTATTTTTTTGATTAATTTTCAAGGAAAGATGTTTTAGAAATGCAAAAGCCTGTTAATTATTAATTAAATCCTTTATTGGGTACTTGGCATTTTCTAAATACAATATTGAAAAGCAAAATCGGAAAATATATAATTAAATTTTGTATTTGATTTCAGTTATTAAAATCCCTTATAATTTCTAAGATTATTTGATCAAGCGTTAATAAAAGAGGGCTATGTATTTGAGTGATGATCTCAAACAGGTCAATATCAAAAATTGAATGATGCCAATACATTACACAGTTACACTGTGTGATGTCGAATAATCTAAAAGTGAAGATATTCAAATGCCCTTGAAATTGTAGGTCAAGAAATTCTTATTTAAATAAATTAATTCGGCTGTTCTGTGGTAACAGAAAATTATAGAAATCGAGACAGTGTAACATACATCTCTATAATAATCCTATACTCAAACCAACACGACAAGGTTTTGTCGAGGCAAATTGCAGACATACGGATGTTTCAAACGGTTTTCCTCAGTGCTAGTGACTCCAAATCTATCATGTATCTATATTAAAATAACATAAATAGAGGTTAATTCTTGATAGAAGGTATATAAAATTATTTAAATATTTAAAAAATTTAAAAAAAATTTTTTGAATTTTTAAAATCTTTTGGAATTAAATATGTAGAAGGCGAATTTTAAAATTTTTTTTAAATTTTTAAAATATTTAAATAATAATGTATCTATATTCGCTATACACGGAGACTCTAAGGTACTAAAAATACACTAGCACAATCAAGAGTATGCAAAATACATACAAGACATACCTTTGCGAGTTAATTCAAGTAAAGAAATGTATTCTCGAAATTTTCACATTACTAACGCAGAAAAAACTCTCCTTATGCTCAAATTAGACCATAATTTGCCATGATGCTAATTAGTAGCCTATTCATATTCAAATAAAATAATTCGGCTGATCTGTACCAAAAATCATTAATATGGAGTATGAGCTATGGTAAAGAAAGTTCTAAAAATCGAGACAGTGTAATATATACCTGTATAACAATTTTCAGAATACATCTCTTTACTTGAATTAACTCGCAACGGTATATCTTGTATGTATTTTGGATAGTCTGAGGGCGCTACTGTACTTTTAATACCTTATAGTCTCTATGTATAGCGAATATAGATACTGGACAGATTTGGAGTCACTAGCATATATTGCACTGACGAAAACCAATCAGTTTGAAACGTGCGCATGCCGTAATTTACCTCTGTGATCAACAAAACTTTGTCGAGTTGATTTGAGTAAAGAATTGTTATATAGATGTATGGTACACTGCATACAGTGTAACATCATTTCTAGAACTTTCTATTACCATAGCTCATACTCCATATCAATGATATCTAGAAATTCTTGTTACAGAACAATCAACTAAAAACTTGAAATACATAAGTGAATTATAATCAAATGGGAAATTTACTCATTTTTTCCAAGGAAAATAACGGAAAGGATTTCCAAATTAATAATCCAGTCGAATCTCCGATTCTCATGCCTCTTAAGCATTCCGTGTGTAATCTGGATTACTCCTTCCTAAGTTTACCAATAATATATATTGAATTTTTTTATGATACAGTGCAAACTCAACGGATCTGGAAACTTTTGACAATGAAACATCTTCTAAATATCTTTTAAAATAATTGATAAATATGAAATATCCAGTAAAAATTAAAAAAGTTTTTGAAATTCAACGCACTGATCACCAAGTTATGGAATAGCGAAATCATACTCTGATGGTGAGTTCAAAGAATTCATTTATTGTTTTTTCAATGTATTGAAAAAGAATTTGTTCATAAACTGCTGGATATTGAAAAAATTCAAAATCGATTGAAAACTACAATTATACCTTCTACTCACATATAATGTTGGATCTTACAATAGGAGGAAAATTAGGTCTGAATTAATTTGTAGATATCAATAAATCTTCCTGGGGTATTTGCTTTTCATGTTGGCACTAATTATTATGCTCATGTTACATGATATTTTCGAAGGAATATATCATTACGTTTTATATCACTTTATTGAGTAAATTATGAGCATGAACTACTTGGATAAGGAAACTTTGAATGATAATAAGCAAAATTTTGAATATGGCCCATCGTAATAACAAGACTGTAGTAATAGACATAAATCACCTGAAAAAAGAAGCTAGGGTTATGATAACTTTTATATTATGTTTTCCTTTTATGGTTGGGTATTTTGTTTCGTCTGATGATTTAGTTTGAGATATTCTTCTAAGCTTGATCTAAATAAGCGACTTTTTACTTTCATTAGAAACTATACATAACATTATTTTAGTGAAAAATAAAATACAAAAATATAACAAAAAAATACATTTCTTCGTTCAGTGATCCTCTGAAGCGCATATTTCATTATTTGACTTGTTATCCAAACAAACTGAAGCAATCAGGACCACTCAATAAACCAGGGTGTTCCATCGAATCTAAACAAGTACAATTCAATGTTTGTTCACACTCTGAAACATCATGAAAGAATTTCTCATGTAACCGAAAACGTATCATTTGAAGTTTACATTTCACTTGGTGGAAAATACAAATATTAGTTCACATTCTGTTCCATTTTTGATGAAATATTCAAACAAAAAGTAAATTATAAAAAGGTCCGCGATAAAAGTTAAAATATCCCCGAAACAAAAAAAATTCTTATTCAAAAAACTTTTAGAATTAAATTAATGTCTAAAACAAGCACCGCTTACATTTGATAGGCGTATATAATCAAAACTTTTTAAAAGGCAATTGGCGTTCTTAAAGGTAAGACCAGAAACAAAATTTTGTCTCCTTTAAATATTTATTTATTAATTTTAATGACTTTCGTACATCTGTTGGTTTATTTATTCCATTTGACATTATATATTGAGTTTTGATTATATACGTCTATTAAATGCAAACGGTGCTTGTTTTAGACATTAATTTAATTCTTAAAGTTTTTTGAATAAAAAAAATTTTTTTGAAATTAAAATTGTAGAAGATAAACATATTTTAATTTGTTTTGATATTCAAATTTTGTTATATTTATTTTATCAAGTAAAAGGCCTTTCTATTTTATTTTTTATATAATATATAATTATATTTTGGCTTCAATAAATCTCATTATGGAATGTCAATGAATTCAAATAAGCCTTAAAAATAACTCACACTGTTCTTTGATTCTGTTAGAACATAGATCAATCTTGAATTATAAAGTTGATCTGTGTCTCGAAACATTATTCATTTACACGTGGTACGTTGTTTGATATAGGTTAGTTTTTTGATTTTGATATTTGGAATATATTTCAGGACTGAAGAAGGAATTGCTTAGAATTATATTTGTTTTTTGAAGATATAGTGCATGTTTTGAGAGATTTCTGAATTAACTTATTCGAATATTTGAATATATTGAATATTTCAAATAAATTATATTCTTTGAGAAGTCCTTTAAGTGTGTTCATGTTTTTAAAAGGCAATTGGCGTTCTTAAATGTAAGACCAGAAACAAAATTTTGTCTCCTTTAAATATTTATTCATTAATTTTAATGACTTTCGTACATCTGTTGGTTTATTTATTCCATTTGACATTATATATTGAGTTTTGATTATATACGTCTATTAAATGTAAGCGGTGCTTGATTTAGACATTAATTCAATTCTAAAAGTTTTTTGAATAAAAATTTTTTGAAATTAAAATTGTAGAAGATAAACATATTTTAATTTGTTTTGATATTCATATTTTGTTATATTTCTTCTATCAAGTAAAAGGCCTTTCTATTTTATATCCCCGATAGTTCTACAGAAAGCTTGTGAGGGTGTTTCTTCTTCAGCGAAATTCTATTATCAATAAACTCCAATTATTGGTTTTCATAAATACTCGGGCGCCAATAACAATAGGTTTTAAGAGGTTTTAATGTCTCTACTGACCCCTCGCTCCTCACTATCTCCAGGATCGCCTTTACACAGTGGAGGGAGAGTTCGATTCTAATCTATGGTGTCAGCGATTAGCAGGCTATGTTTCCTTCAATGTAGACTGAAACAGGTTAATTCACAACATACTGTGGTTTTTCATATTTAATCAGCATAAACATTATATATAACAAATTTTTCAATATCCAATATGAAATAAAAAAACAATAATAATAGTCAAAAACGATAATTTCGGTAAGGCGAGGTGAGCAGACCTACAGGATAAAATAAAAGAAATGACAACGGAGGAGTAAAAAAGTGAGCAACAAATTATACAGCAAACTAAATGGTAAGCCACGGCAAAGCTGCGCTTTAAATTAAACTACAACGGTACATTCAATTATACAACTATTCAAATAAAACTGTATCGACGTCGAGATGCCACAATCTTCAGGGTGGTAGCAGTTCTGCAATGATGAGCCGAAACACTGTCAATTCCTGACTAAGTCGCCCCAAAAAAGGCGTCTAGACTGGCAAGGGACCTTCACGTGTCTTCGAATTATCAGTAGACCCACGAGGAGTGTCCACGTGAAGACGTTGTGACCTAGCCTTGGCGACAATCTACTCAAAAGTCGCTGGGAAACCTGAGATAGAAGCGCAACAGTTATCCCACCCAAGCCAAGCTGTGATACCGATAATTCGCGATCAAGTTGCCCAAAAAAAAACGCCTAGACCGGCAAAGAAACTCCAACGTAGCGTCGAATTATAAGCTGACCCACAAGGAAGGAGCGTCAACGTGAAGACGTTGTGACCTGGCCTTAGCGAAAGTCTAGTTAAAAGTCATTCTGAAACGTGGGTTTTAGGCGTAACAGCAAGGTAATTCCGGCAATTTTGAAACATTGAAAGATACAACTTAACAACGGTTTAACGTAAAATAAAATCAGTCACGGAAATAGTAACGCAGCCTTACTATACTGACAATGTCTCTGAGGGCACTACACTAAGTTTAACACTTACTTGCGAGTCCTATCTCAATTATTTCTCTAATTTAACTTTTGTCTATTTTAACAGATAAATGAATTAAAAATCTAATTTTCGGTGCACTCAGATACTCGAAAAAGCTTTAAATCAACAATTTGAACTAACTGTCTCAACTGTCGAAAGATTTTCAAAAAGGTCTAACTGAACTCTACTGTCTGAATGCTACCGAAAAAGAGACCACTTTCCGGCCGGCAGGTCTATTTAAACTCTCGGGAAAAACGGTGTTCTCAGCACATGAAATCTCCGCTCCAAATTCTAGTAGGGA
Source organism: Megalocaria dilatata (assembly GCA_034642435.1). NCBI lineage: Eukaryota > Metazoa > Arthropoda > Insecta > Coleoptera > Coccinellidae > Megalocaria > Megalocaria dilatata. The sequence goes on along the minus strand of CM067859.1, from coordinate 63,972,620 downwards.
CCAAAATCCGTCGCCTTATTGGTGGAAATTGACATCCGATTTTTCTAGAACGCTATCGAAAGAATTTATTAAAACAGGACTCCCATCAATTTCTTGTCCCTTTTTTACCTAATTCGCAAACCCAATAAACGGCGAAAAAACTACAGATAGCATTTTCATATCTGCGGAATATAACAATTTTGCTACTTCTTTTATACTTAGATGTATAAAATAAGACGCAGAAACTAGGATAAATAGAATTTCAATCTAATATCTTTCCGACCGAAAACAATTAAGGCGTATGGGGTTTACAATAAAATGAACTCGCCTCGACTTTTCCCGTGCGCCGACCTGCATTGGCAAATACCGGCGACTCGATCGGAATTAGCGATCTTTCCGGGAAAGAGATCTTACGCGTATCGAGTGCGTTCGAAAAAAGCAAACTTCGTTTCAAGCTATTCATTTAGAATTCAATACATCAAGTGTAAATATTATTTGTCAATTTTCAACGATGAGGTTGCTTCTAATATAATTTTGTAGATCGTGGTATTGAAGGAGGAGAGTTTATAATTTTTGCCAAAAATTAGACACTGTGACGTTTGCACCTCGTTTAAAAGGCTATGATATCAACTCAACGAACTTTAGCGAATTCTCGTTGATATCTGTCCATAAAATTGAAGAAACACCTTAAATAAAGAGAGCGAGAGTATGAAATATATAGCGACATAAGAAACACTTCGGAATTATCTGGGTCACGAAAAGCTTATGCATCTGTACTACAGAGTTGACAACCTTACTTACCGAAAGAGAGTACATTTGATTAAATTTTCGAATTGAAACACCCTATGCTGAAATATCCTACCCTATTAATTCTTTACCACATTAACTTATTTGGTCGAGAGCATTAAGAGTATGATCCATATATTTTAATTTTTATTATCTAAAATCCACTCTTCGTAGCACTGAATTTTGTAATTATTGACGAAAACCTTACATTTTTTTCATTAAAATTCATCAACTAACTCAACATGGATGAAATTTCTCTCAAAGATATAACTCTATGGAAAGATTTCAAACTTTATTTTTCCAAGCTTTTGGGTAAAGGATTAAACAGAAGTCAGATTGATTTCATCCCAAGATATGAACGAGGATTCTCCTAATGACTAACCATAACATGTTTTCAAACGATTAGGTGAAATTCACTGGTGAAGAATTCCAGATACAAAATATTTCTCTAGCCGTAAGCACTATCACTTTCGAACGAAAGGAGCTAAAGCTTTGAAACCTTCAAGGAAGATTTTGAGTCGGAAAATCGTGGCCAATTTAATTAATGGGCGAACGAGGTTGAACACTTTCACATTTATTTACTATTACAAATATTTGACATTTTGCCAAATATTTTTGAAACTAGAGGTTCAATCAATTTGAAATTCAGCATTTATAGATAGAATAAAATGGTGCATGTTCATGCGAAATTTTGTGAGTATTGTATAATTATAATACCAAAAATAAATTTTTTTGAGGATCGTTTGAAAACCCCCCATATTCAACATTTTCGAGTCTACAAATTGTATCGATCTGAAATTCATCATTTAATTGCATGAACTACTAGTTGAGATACCTCACCAGTGTGCACGAAAACTTATCGAAGTTGCTACAAAGATCCTTATCGAATCCAACTGACACCAGATTTCTTTACACTCGAGCATAACCCACCTAATATCCAAAGATAGAGACCTTGAAAACCTTAAAAACTACCATCCTATAACATGCCTGCCGTCGGTTTGCAAAATGCTAACTGCGGTGCTCACCAAATACATAAGCCAACACCTGAGGATTAATAACCTAATCGCCTAAGAACCAAAGGTTGCAAAGAACTATTGGTGATCAACTACATTCTGACAAAAAAGCTCGAAAGAAGCTGACAAATATTTTCATTGCATGGGTTGACTATTACAAGGCTTTCTACTCTGTTCCACAGTCCTGGTTACTGAATATTTTAAAGATGCACAGGATTAGTGAACAAGTAACTAATCCCCTGAGGCATCCTGCGAAGACCTAGAGGACCTCCCTTCTAGTGAGAATGGGAGACTGTTCAGTGCAGTCGAAGAAAATCCGGATCCACCGAGGGATAATTCAGGGAGAAATCTTGAGCCCTATCTGGTTCTGCCTGGCTTTGAATCACCTCAGCAAGCTGCTGAATGACACCTACTATGGATACACCATCAGCAAATAAAGAAAGATCCGTATCAATCATCAATTATGTATGGATGATTTGAAGCTCTATGCTGCCAAAGCGGAACAAATAGGAAGAATAATGGACAAAGTGTCAACATTCAGTATGCAGATGGAAGTGAATAAGTGCGTTGTTCTTGAGGTGAAGAGAGAAAACATTCAGGGTACAGTAAATTAAACAAATTCGATAAATTAAACCAAAATTTCCAACCTGGATAAGCATGAAGGTTACAAATATCTGAGGATAAAGCAGGCTTCAGATATCAAGACTTCGGAGATGAGGAAGCTGATCAAAGAAAAACCTTAAAAAACAGTCAATATATTGAATAATCCAAACTGAACACGAGATCTTTCTTCACTGCATTGAACATCTGAGCAATACTAAGCAAAGCTTACGCTTTCGGCGTTTTGACCTGGACAATTACTGAGCTTCGAGAAATGAATAGACATGTAAGAGGATACTGAGAAAATACAGTGTTCACCATCTTCAAACGTCGTCCTTGCACGGCCATAATGAGAATGTTTATGCGATTAAACATAATTTCTTTAAAAAGAACTCACCACTGTTTCTCGCGATAGGTGAAGCTCATGATGGAATATTGGCTTGAGTTTACCGCAACCAGTATTTCAGGATAATGGAAGCTCGGTGGAGAAAATTATCGACGAATGAAGTGCTAGTGGAGGCCATGCATGTCAGATATCCGGATCACTTGAAAAATGCAAAGGTGAATAAAGTGTAATTTCTCACTTACCTATTCGCTGGATACCTTTTCCTGAGACTGAAGGACGGCTTATGGCAATCCAAGATCAAGTTATGCCAACGTAATGTATCTGAAACATATTCTGTAGAACAGAACATTCCAACCAACCGATGTCGAAGGTGCACCCAGGCGCCTGAGTCAAAACAACTTCATAAACTCTTCGTGTTCCATGTTAGCACCAAGGAGTTATCTCGATAGACACAATGCCATGGTTAGGATTCATCATCAACAAATGACTCTGTACAAATCGAAACCTTTGCTACATAGAATGCGTTATAGACTCTGTTGGGATCTGACTCTTATAACTGATAGAGGTATCGCGCATAATAGATCAGACATCGCACTCTTCGTTACTGAACAGAAAACCTGCCTCATACTGGATTTCACCATTCCAATAGATGATAACATCTCTATGACCTATATGGAGAAAATAACGAAGTGTTCATAGCTCTGCCTTCCCTTTCCGTGAGTTATACCAACCCAAAGTCATTAGTGTTTTCCCGGTGATTATCCAGCTGAATGGATTGGTTGAGAGGAACTTGATTGAATGTACGCGGATGTAATGCTTGGTCGTGGTTTCATCTCCGCTTCGCAGAAGCGGAAAATCATTCTAAGTACTACCAGAATTGTAAGAAATTTCCTACAGAAATCCTAGTCACAGCACATGCCGTGGTAGACTGCCCGACATATGTTTCACGAGTCTCTGGCTATTGGTGGTGGGGAAAAATTGTATATCCAAAAAACTATATTATCCAACATCCAACACCCAACACCTTACATCTTACACTCATATAGTTACATCTTACCTGTGATGATATTTTAGAATTCCTATATATATAGTTCATTTGCCGAAACTCGAGCCACAAGAAAATGTGTAATGTATTTATATGTATTTTTGGTAGTAAAACATAGTAATTTCTACAATTTGTTTTAATCAAAAAAGTTTAGATAGGACAGACTGAAAGGTTTTTGTCGACATGGTATAGGTGAAAATTTGAAGTTTCCTCAATAACAAAAGTTATTCCACATATTCGAACCATTTGATAGAAACGGGACATACTTTCAATCATAAAGTTGAGCGTTACTAAGCCTGTTTAAATCACTAGAGATAAATAAATAAAACAAAATCGGAATAATTCTTAAAAAAAATTAGACCTAAATAATTCACCCATGTTCAATATGTTCCGATGAACTGGAGTTTTCAGAGACCCTCTTTTATGAGTTTTAGTACTCAATACAAATGTTTTGTAGCTATCCTAATAGAAATAGCAAACGATTTCGAAAATGAAGGTAGTTATTAAAAAATTCACCTCGCTGAAGATGTTACTGTGCTAACGAAAAGATTGTTGTAATATAATTTATTATATAAATTGCCTAATTTTACTGGCTGTGTGATAGTTTGGATACTTTAAAGTCTGAAAGTTGACAAAGGTTCCTTGTGATCATTCCAATATATAATTTGAAATAATCCTACTGGAAACAGCATTTCGAAGAGTGAGACATTCCAGTTTATCTTGGGATCCCCTCATGCTTATTTCCGCTCGACGTTGATATCGTTACACATCTACAGAATCATTAAGCGGTACACTATAGGTATCGGTAAATATGCCAAAGTGCAGTGAAGTTATCTAAGTGCTGAAAGAGGAATTCGCGAGCAAACGGCAATAACTAGGGGTGAACTGCGGGAATTGGAAAGGGAGGTTCAGGAAATCGTCTCTGAGACTGAAGCAAGGATCTCAGCTATCGAAGGACTTGTGGAAGCAATGGAAGAAGATATTATTCAGTTGAAAAGAGATGTGAGGAGAAATAATATTATTGTGGGTGGTTTTGAGTCAAACCGCCCTGATTTGATCATGTTTACTGTGGAAAGTTTAAATGAATTGTTAGGGACTGATATAAGATTGAAGGATTGAGTTCATTTCGAATGTGACAAAATTTAACTTAAGCAAAATAAAACAAACTTGGGGGCACAAAAATGTTTACTAATGATGATTTATGTGAGGCAGATATAGAATAGAGGAGAATGATTTTTAAACATTCGCGAGAGGCAAGAAGAAAAATTTACACTGCCTATAGAAGTGGTTGTAACCTCTACGTGAAAGATGAAGAGTACAACTTGAGTGATTTGGTGGACGATTGTTTCTATCGTGAACAGGATCATCGAGTAGGTGAGCCGATTATGATCTTCTCGACGGCTGTAGAATAAATGAAAAGGTAATTAATTTTGAGAGAGTTCTTAGAAATACGAAGGACCTGAGACAAAAAAAGGAAAAATAGACATATACCACTAAAATAAGGTGTGAAACAAACTGTGAATCCAACAACTTCAGGGAATACTAGTGAGATATCAGATTAATAATTCATATTTTTTATTTGACCTTCTGTTATTATTTACCTAATTTGATTAGGTCTGCTTAGTTTTTTTTTTAATTTTCTCGTACTTATTTTGTCATCGATCATATTCTTGATGAGGTGGATACTGCTGAGTTGGAATCGGTGGTGATCGAGCAGAGCCGAACAAGGTGATTGTAATTGGAATGACAAATTTTGTGTATACCAAATGAACATTAGAAGTATTTCTAGAAATCTTGATGAACTTCTAGCATTGATCTCTTCGTTCAATGTGAGGTTGATGTTATTGTTTTGAGTGAAACCTAGATTGAGGTGAATCCTGATTATGATGTGTGATGTTGTTATGTATGTCAAATCATCCTTGGCACACAAAGATAAGTTGACAAAAGTAGGTCGCTTACATTTGCTTACCTGTAGTCTCGAGAAACATGGTCAAATTTTCAGTATTTTGCCATATTGAAGAGTCCATTCCTATCCAACTTTTGGTTTACTGTGCTATTCGGACTCATTTCTGTCACAGGAGATCGCCATCATTTGTGATATTACATACTTGTAGTTTCTAGGTGTTATCAACTTAAACAAATCTGATCGATTTAACACTGATAGTATGGAATATTTTGAAATATTCAACACTTATGGATTTCTATCTTTGATTTATTCAGTAACCAGAGAAACAGCTTACACGGCTATAATAATAATAATAATAATAATAATGATAATGATGATGAAGATGATGATGAGGATGAAGATGAGGACGACGACAACGACGAGGATGTTGATGATGATGACACCACCATGGGAACCAAGGCTGAATGCAAAAATCCAGAAATTGAGAAAGAAGATCGGAATAGTCACAAAATTAAGGGAAATCGAATCGAGCCAAAGAGTGAAATACACTGTGAAGTTAATAATTGAAGGATACAGAAGTGAGGCTAACTCAACCTTCATAGAAATATAAGACTTCCTCAAACAAAAGCTGGCCGCGCTGTCGAAAAGACTAAAGCGCTACAAAATGGTAATACCAGAAGGAAACTAAATCAGCAATTTAACTCGAACCAAAAAGGGTTCTACAAAACTCTCTCAGAAACAATTCAACAAGACACGAACTCTCTCAGAAAAGATTTATAAACACCTAGAGAACAACAAGTTGTAAACTTAAGAACAAAAAGGGTGCCGCAAAGAGTCAAGAGGATGCAAGGAATAGTTAATAATAGACTCAATTATAACGAACCACGCAAAGAAAAAAAATAGTTCTCTCCACACCTCCTATATAGAGTATCAGAAGGCTTTTGATAGCATTCCCCATTCGTAGTTTTTGGAAATCCTTCATAAAATTGAGTTCCATAGTAGAGTTTCTCAAATGCGCAATAACAGAATGGCGCACAGATCTGGTTCTAAATACAGTAGAAGCCGCCCTCAGAGTACCAACAATAAGAATAAAAAGAGGCTTTCAAGAAGATGCCTTAAGTCCCCTATGGTTTTGCCTACCCCTCAGACCTCTAACCACCTTTTTCAAGGTAAGATAACAGGAATGGAAGCCGATGAGAAATACAAATACCTAGGATACTCTCAAGCAAGAGGAATAGAACAAAAGGAATCGAAAACATCCATGAGAGAAGAATATTTTTGGAGACTGCGCGCACTATTGATATCTAAATTGTCTGCAAAAAACCTGTCGAAAACTATCAATGCATATGCAAATTCGGTTTTAACATACAGTTTTGGTATCTTAAATTATACAGAGACAGAACTGACTGAAATGGACTTAAATACTAGATCTGAGTTCAGAAAAATCAGAAAGCACCACCCAGGGTCAGCTGTACAAAGATTTCACTTACCAAGGTCTCAAGGTGGGAGAGGAGTGTATAGGTAACAGACATGGCCAATAAATAAAGAACCTCAGAATATATTTCCATGAAAAAGCTAAAACAAGTGTGCTCCATAAGATGGCAGTTAAAGAAGATAGAAATCTGACACCGCTAAAATTATCTGATTTAAACTACTCTCCGAGTATAATCACCATAGAATAACTTCAAGTAGAGTAGCGAAGTGAACCATTACATGGAAAATACCTAGCTAGAATCGAGAGTAGAAGTGTAGATAAGGAGGCATCGTTGGGATTTCTCAATTACGGAAATCTATTCCCTGAAACGGAAGGATTTGTGCTGGCTATTCAGGACCAGGTTATCGTACCGTAAACGAATTCTTAAACAAGAGGTTGAGAACGTCAAGTGTCGGCTATGCGGGGAGAAAGAAGAAACACTAGACATGTCATGGCCGGATGCTCTGTCCTTGCACCAAAATCTTACCTAGACAGACACAATGATGTGATTAAAATAATTTACCAAAAGTTACGAAATGAGTACATGGGACTAGAAACAGAAACGCCCTATTACTGTATGACCCACCAGCAATATGTGAAGATGAAGAAATATGCCTGTAATGGAGAAGACCAATCATCACTGATAAAACGACTCCAAATAATATCCAGGGTCATCAGTCATCAGCAAACAAAACTCTTTTAAATTTTTGTGACAGAGATTGAAAGTCAAAACCAAAGCTAAAATTGATGAGTATCTTCCGTAAATTTACGGGAAGATCATTAATGAAAAGTAAATATAGAAGTGGTTACAGAACCGAACACTGAGGCACTCCCAAATCTTTATTGCGCTCAGTAGAGAAAGAGCTCTGGGCCTTGACAGTTATAGATCTAGTTATAGCAGTCATAGACAATCGAATGCCCAGGACAGGTCGAAAAATAAACCGGCCATATATGTGCCGTTATCGAGACAATCATGTACAAACTCTACAAAACTAATGACTGTCCTTTGAGTCGAGCGACTTGATCTGAAGCCATGCTGTGCAGGTTCCAGAATGTTAAACTTGTCAAGGTAGTTTTTCATTCTATTGAAAACAATTGTCTCTAACACCTTAGAGAAGGAAATTAAAATAGAAATGGGTCAATAGTTGATTATGTTACATACATCATCTTTTTTATGTATTGGAGCAACTATAGTCTTTTTGAGAATAGAAGGAAACACACCTAAGCTAATAGATAAGTTCATAAATTGCGCGAGAGGCTGAGCAATTTCGGAACCTATTAACTTTAAAATATTTGAAGATATGAAAGCAGTGTCAGTGCTCTCATTATTTTTGAGTAGTTTTAAACTCTCCATTACTTCATTTGTAATAATAGGATAAAAGAAAAAATTACTATTTAACATACCACAAGTAGTACACGAGCAAGATGAAGAGCCTTTATAATAGAGAATAAGTGAGGTATCAGTTATGGTGGAGAAATAATCGGCGAAGGTTTCATCCTATTCACTGTGCCTACCAAGTGAAACTCCATCTACAACAAGTGCAATGGGTTCATGCTTCCGACTCTTCCGTTCACTAAATCCCATACCTTTTTGTTTTTATTTTTTAGATTGATGAATAGGGTCCCGTAAAACTTCAATTTTGTATTTCGAATGAGCTAATAATAGGAGAAATCAGCTTTTCTGAACATTTCCTGAGTGGACTGACATTTTAAGTTATATTGCAGCCAGTGAAGATGCATTAAATTACGCTTAGCAACAACAATGACCAAAGTTTTACTTCGATTTGGGTAACAGGTGAATTTCACCGAGAGGACAACAAGATTCAAATATGTTTTGTTTTTTACCTATGAATGCTTCAAAGCCTGCATGAACATTTTCATATACATAAATATTCTTGAAATCACAATGTGATATAAAAACAAAATTATCCAGATTATACTTTCTGAAACTTCTTACCTTTTTATATTGCTGTTTGGTATTAAGATGTGAACCAGCATGCAATTCCAGAGAAATAGCCCAATGGTCACTAACATAAGCCGCACAAACCTCCTCACTCCAATCCGATGAGTTTGCGTTAGTAAGTATATATAATCAACTTTCGAGATTGATGTATATGGCCAGTATTATTAGTAAATATCCCGATGGGATCTTTAGATGTCACTCTCAAACCGTGACATTCCAGCATATCGATAAACACTTTACGATTATTGAAGTTAATTTTCAAGAGATCAACATTAAGAACTCCGCATATGAAAATAACATCAACTTTAGTAAAACAATAATCTATTTTTTCGATAATCTGTTGAGAAATGTCTCAAAATTACCGGAACAGGGTCGGTAAACACTAAAAATGCCCAGACGTGAGTTATTCATACTCACCATAGTTCCACAAATTTCGCACTCCATTTCATAGGAAAATGAAGAAACGCACAAATTTTTCACAGCGACACCTGCTTTGACGTAGATCATCGATCCACCCTGTATACGATTTGGATGACAGTAGTAGTTAGCATGCAAATAATCAAGTATTACCATGAACTTCACGCTATCAGTACTCAACAACACTCAAACCTCAGGATTTTTCTCAGATAAAAGTAACTCTAGGATATCTATTTCGTTGGAGATACATTGAATATTCAGCTGCATGAGCTTTAATTTTCCACATTTGGTCGTGAGAGAATTGTTATCTATAAAGGTATTCAATCTGCCGGACAGTTCACCGATTTTGGCTGAGAAAAACTGATGAATGCTAGCCCTGTTCGGCCAATTGGCCCCATCAGGAGCTTTTTCGTATTCAGAGCTAGGTATAAGCACCTTGAATGATGAATAGCTCTCTGGATATCTTGATGTGATCTTTTCACATTTTACATTGGAGAAATTTTGCTCCAGAAAATTCTGCAAATCTACTCTTGTCTCCGGCTTGAAATTTGAGAGATGAAGTGCTCTGTATTTATCGACACCTTCAACAGACCGATTACCAGAATTATTACCAACTGCTACTGTTCTATTTGGTTTACGAACTGATCTTTTATAAGAAACTATCTTCCATTCAGTGTGCGTATTGTTCCCCTCATTATTTATATTATTTAGTTGACTTTTGTCAATTGATGATAAGCAAGGGAAACTTCTTTCATTATTAACGATAGAAGAAGCATCTGCATTGTCCACACTTATATGTATATTTACTTTTTTTTTTACTGCAATCGACGACCGGTTGGCGATTTGTCGCTCAGGCGCATCCGATGCGGCACGCGATGCCAAGGCCGAGGAATATGCATTGGTAGGAATGATATCTGCTTTCTCATTCACATTCGTGTAAATATAATTTTTTTTTGTTGAGATTGTCATAACAGTATTTTTACTGATTATTTCATTCTCGAGTACTGAAATTTTATACTTCAACAATGAATTATTCTCAGTCAGTACAGAGTTTTTAGCTTCTTACTCGTAGATTATTTTGAGTAGTAGTTCATGATGTGTAGATTCAACACCAATATTTTTATGAATACCGTCCGACATAGGCAATAACTCGACAGTGTTAGCACCTGTAGTTGCAAATTCCACATCACAATACATCTCAGCATTACCTGCACCACCAGGATGGTAAATTTTCGTACAAGTAGTACATTTAATTAAATTTTTCATTATAGTTCGCTTACAACAACCGCGTTCGGGAATCATAATTTGCAGAGACTCGCTCGCACCAACCTCCTTACTCGACGACATCTTGAAATATCAACAATTTATACAAAAATTTAACTATTTCCAGATAATCAGCACGATCAATCCAAGTTTTCAAACTTGGAGTCAGTGGCTGATTACTGTTTGTATTAAGAAGGATTTTACTTGGAGAGTATTTTCAACACGACCCTCCGGTTGACCATGTGATATGTTTGGATCACATTTTTGTTGAATGTAATAAATCGGTACTTGATCGTATTACTCCTTTCATCCTGAAGACAAATATAGCCAATTATTTCTCCACTCTGGCTTTAACTTTCTTGTCGCGTTGCCCTTGTAGCAGTCTAGTTAAAGCGATCAAACGTGATATTGATACTGAAAAGTTATTATCCCATCTGATGAATAAATCTGGAAGGCAATTCCATGATTGTTAAAATATTGAAAGGAAGTCCAGTCTTTTTTTGGATAATATTTTTTGCTCTATTGAGATGAAAGAACCGAAATTTATATGCAAAATACCGGAATCATTTGAACACATTTCTGAAAAAGATGTAATATCTTCATTACAAGCAGAAAATAGCGGAATTGTCTGATGTTAGCAGGAAAACCTGCAGAGACTTCAATGATTCAACTAATGGCGCCAGCACGTCATGTTCTATTCCGGAAAGGATTGTTGATAGCAATACGATCACTGGAGAAGAGGAGATCTGTAATGCTATGAATGAGTTCTTTGTTAATATGGGAGCATCACTTCCTTCAAAGGTTCCGAAAACTCCGATGATTATCGATCTGAGATCAAGGTGTTAAGAGACTCAATTTTCTTGGAGCCAACTGACATCGAAGAAGTCGAAAGTTTGATAGACGACTTTGAATATAGAAAAGCAGCTAGGTGTGAGTCAATTTCTAATGAACTGGTCACCGTTATGAAACCACTGTTAATTGGAGCTTCTGTTGTGTTGGTCAATTCATGCATTATTGCACACTTTGTTTCAGTATGCTTCAAAACAGCATTGATATCGCCATTTCACAAAGTTAGAGACAAACACGACACAAATAATTACAGGCCAATCTCTCTAATGTTCATATTCTCTAAATAATTTGAAAAAGTTAGTTGCAAAAGGTTAATAGGATATTTAGAGAAACTCAAAATTTTATCTGATGACCAGTTTGGTTTTAGGCAAGGAAAATCTACTACATATGCTTTGACACTGTATGTCATAGAATCCTACTCGACAAACTGTATAATGAAGAAGTACGGAGTAGAGCTCTAGACCTTTCAGAAGCTATTTGGAAGATAGAATACTGATTGTTAAGATTTGAGACACAAGCAGCACCAAGAAAAAAGTTAAATATGGGGTACTCCAAGGAACAGTTTTTGGGGCCTATTTTGTTCGTTATTCACATTAAACATTTGCTGAACTTGAGAATACCTGAGAATATCTGCATTATTCTCGAGCATACTTCATGGGCTGAGGTTAGATATTAGGCTTCCTTCGAATTGGTACTTGTTTCGTCAATATCAAGGAGTAGGCACAGAATAGACTTCCATTACTCTGTTCATAATACTCGGCAGAAAGTTGACGGAATGGCTAAAGTCTTCTGAATTCGGAAGGAGAAAATGAGGTCCTCTCTTCGTTATAGATTACCCCGAATTTACAACATGATTTCCCCATGCCTAAGGATTCAGCAGAGTAAATATTTTCAAAAGGCAGGACCAACCAGTAGTTGAAATGGGAAGTTGAAAGACGAGCCGTGCACTAGTTGTTCCGTTGACAATGATACCGTTCATTGCTTAGCAATGATCTTGCACATTTTGTTTTTGTTTTTATGTTTATTAATCAGATAATTTTTTCGTCTGTTGGAATCATTTTTAATTTAATAATTTGTTTTGATTTTTTGTGGATGATACATTTCGGCATAATGATAATTTTCTGTATGCAGTGTTCTTCTACAATCAGGCACTTGATTACGCTCACATGTAGGGGGACTGATTGTTACTTTATATTTTTCTCTCTTAATGTATCCTGAATATTGTATGAAAGTTAATTTGTACCTGGAGAAAATGTTGAAATAAATAAACTAAATAAAACAAAATTGAAAGGAAAATTTGTGAAAATCTGAAGAACATTATTTAATATTAAAAGATTGAATAAATAAAAATTCATAAAGCACGTTATTGAAATGATGACCTCGCATGAGAACACTCGCAAGGAGGGTAATTTAAATATAAAGTTGTCATTTTTGTGAATATTGTATCACAATTTGATCGCACCATAAAGCAGAAGCAATAGATCAGGAAGGTTAATAAATCACTAGGTTCAAGTTTCACACAAGTTTAAATTTTTGTCGTTAAAATATATGTTTCGGTTTCAACCCATTTTCAAAACTCCGAACATATATTTCAACGACAAAAAATTAAACTTTTGTGAACCTCAAGCCAAGTGATTCATTTTACTTATTGAAATCCAAAAGTTTTCATCAAGTGGTTTGCGAGAAACCAATAAATATATTTAATAAATTGGTATCTAGTTAATCATTTTTTGGGCTATGAGTGAATTTTTTTGAAAATTATATCGATAAATCGCTTTCATATGATCAAATAAAACTTGAGGACATGATTGATCAAATTTTCAATTTTTCATCAAACAAGCTGAAAATTTATAAACCCATTAAAAATCCTGCTCAATATAAAAATACTATTAGTATTACAATATTCAACCGGCCATTGCAAACAAAATTTTAACGAACAATTATCTCAGCAAAATATATATTATCAAAAATCGAAGAGGTTCTCTTGTTCTATGCTTTGCATAAGTACTCTGTATCAATTTTTAAGTTTTCATTTACCACAAAATGAATTAAAATTTCGGACCCGCAGTAACAAAAAATGGATCTCCATTTCGCACAAAATTTCAAACTTCTAAGTTTTTGGTAGCAGAATATAATAATTTTTAAAGTTTTTCAACTATGATTAGGTATGATATTATCATGAATTAGATAGTTCAGTTTTTTTAGCAAATTTGGAAATTATTCGACTATGTATTTCAACGTCATCTGCATTCGAGTCATCTTTTATGTTGAACTGGGGACGAAGAATGAATTTTTTGTACCGGTTAGTGTATGAATAAGTGAAAAGGGTTCTGCGTTGTTCACCTCACCCCCGGTGTTCCAATATTCGTGTCTATGAACAAAATGAAAAGAACGCAATTTCTTCCATTTTATGGTTCACGAGAGATGTAGGTCATCCTGAATGGGAGAATGGATTGTGCCGTTTTCGCGTTTATTCTTTCACTCCACAAGTTTTTTTGATAAATGACTTGAGGAAGGTTAGATTCGAGCACAAATTTGTCAGTTCATCAACTTGCATATTATTTCAATGGGAAAACCAATTCACATCCGAATATAAATATGGTAAGAAACAATACAAGGAATAAATTAACCGATTTTCTCATCAAATGAAGAAGTCCAATTGTTTTGATATTAATTTGTTATTGATAATAGTTAGGAAAATTGAAAAATAAATCGAATTAAATCCTAAAATATAATTTTAAAAATATATATCGCAGTATCGACAGCAATAAGCAGTCAAATAACTCGACGAAATAATAATAATAAATAGTTCTCAAAGAGTATATACTACTAAGTGATAAACGAAACAAAATTCACACAGAAGTGCTTCTGTTGCACGAATAAGCGTTCCTTTATTTTCAGAATACTGGAGCACTGTTCCATTGTGTTAAGTACTGGGATCATTCGTTAGATGCATGCTTTCTCAATCTCGAATTAATTTGTAGTAGTAGATTACTCTACTTAGTACTTACGTAATTAGTGGCATGTTTATCCCCAAGTAGTCTGCGCAAATCTTAAAGGAGTTTATGTGATAAGTATACCATATCATTTCGCAAAGCGAGAACTCCTCCGTTAGAGTCGAACCCTTCCTGCTTAGTTTCGGCTTGAGTTCGAAACCTGACTGGACCGTGACTGGAAGCACTATACAAGCTTTACTGGCTCTGCATGTCAGTACCCAAGTTATTTACAACTCAACTCACACGCAGAAGGGGCTTGTTTCCTCAACTCAGCCGTACATTCAAGAGCCATTGTCTTAGGAAAAGATACATCAATTGATCCCGGTTCGAGCAATAACAAATGATCGTTGCATCAAGACTCACAAACTCTTGTGGAGTCACTAAATCGATTCTGGTTCGAGCGTCAATGATCTCTAACCGTATCATCAGGACTCAAAAACCACAGAAAAGTCTTAAAATCGATTCTGGTTCGACCAGGTGTTTCATCAAGATTAACTAAACCTCTGAGGCAGTTCTCGAGCAATCCTCAGATGAGAATTACACCCGAATAAATACCTCACTAACCTAGTATGCCTCTAGTCCAAAACCAATTAGGTGCCCAGAATACCCCTGTGGATATTCACACATACGAAGTAACGTAGTAGATTACATAACGCTCTCGGCCGTTAGACAGATAAATCTGCAGTTGTGTAGAGCCATGTCAGTTTTTTAGAGTGGAAGCCCCGTGCTGCAACAACCACCGGTGCCTCCGGTTTAGACATCTCGACTAAGTCCTCCGTTTTACCTGAGTGAAACAAGGACCCTAAACCTGACAGAACATTCCACCGCGGCAAGGTCCGGAAAAAAATGGAGGGGTCACTCTCAGAATGTTAAGTACATCTATAATGAGCGCCGGTGGACGGAGTGGTTGAAATGTTAGACTCGTGAGCAAGGATTCGAGTTCGTTTCGAGATCGCATTTAAGCGAGGGTAATTTTTTCTGATGGCCGGCTACCTTTTCACTTTTGGGTCAAAAACTAACAGTGCCGTACCTGAAGGGGCACAAGGATACAATAAATATGCCTATCCGGAACATAACTGAGCTTCTTACTCCCACAAGTTACAGCTTATGAGGGATCATCACAGAAGAACTAAGTATCAATGGATATTCTCTTTATAGATGTGACCGCTTGAACCGTCGAGTTGGAGGAGTATGCGTGTATGTATCGTCAGCAGTCTCAGACAATTTCCGTGTCTCTCAATTATCTGTTGAGGATGTTGCTAACATTGAACTTATAGCTCTTAAAGTACATAAAGGTACAAACGTTTTTCATTTGGTACGTATATATCGCCCCGGTGATACGTCCATAATTTACGACATTATACTGGTTTAAAGCTTAGAGCAATTATCCTCTCTTGAAAATCTCATTGTTATCGGAGATTTCAACCTATCGGGTATCTCTTGGCCGATTAAAATTACTCCTACCGATTCTCTTAATTCAAGAAATCTTTATCCTGATTTTTTTCCTAACTCTAATTTACGTCATTTGATCCTGAAGCACACACGTTTTAGGGTAAACAACACTCCTTCCACTCTTGGTCTTGTGTTGACCAATCAACCCTCTTTATTAACGACACCTGACATTCGATCGCCTATCGGTAGCTCAGAACATGCTACAATTACTTCACGAGTACAGCTCAATCTTTTGAAGATGACTGAACAAACTTGCAGAACGATTGATGTGTTGAATATAGAAGCATTTAAGTCCAGATTGGCAGATGTGAGCTGGCAGGAAGTACTGGGAGACTCTTGTGATCCTAACACCGTTTGGAAACATTTTCTTGATGCCCTTGCTTTTCATAGGAATCAGTGTACCGTGCAGCAAACCATTGTTCAGAATAAACCTAAGCCTTGGTTGAACAGCGAAATTCTTTCCATGGTAAAACATAAAAAGAAACTGTGGTGTAAGTATAACCGTTCTAAAGATGATAATGATTTCCATGCACATCCATTTTTTTTGTCATTTGCTCAAAATGTTTTCCTTGCATTATAGTGCTGTTTATTTATGTTTTCTTACCTAGAAAAGTTCATCCATATCAGGAGCGAGGGACGGTTTTTGTATTAATTTCAGTTCTCAAATATTAATAATATTTCAATTACATTTGCTCTAGTTCATGGATTATATTATTGAGATATATATTATATATATTATTTTGGTTCGAGACAAATGCATTTTGGTATCATAAGGGAAGAGTTTGGAGGAGAGGAGATTCTTGACTATAACTCGTTTCAATATAAGAAGCCTAAAAATATTTTGATCAGTTGTTAGTGCTCACAGTGTCTGGAATTTCAGAATATCGACGCCTTCATACGTTCAGAATATTGGGAGGTTCGTGATTAGCGAAATTTTGATATTTCCAATTTCAATCAATTGATCTTGGATATTTTCATGTAGAAGTTATTTTTGATTATATAAATATAGATTCATCTGAAAATTATATTATGACAATAATAATCATTCCATCCTGTAACAATGTTCATCGATAAAATAAACGGAGGTTTATACTTGATAGAAGGTAAATAAAATTATTTGAATATTTTAGTATTTACAGATATATTCTGTTAGCCTTCTACATATTTAATCATGTATATATTCTGTTAGCCTTCTACATATTTAATCATGTAGAAGGCTAACAGAAAATATCTGTAAAAATAAAAATATTAAAATAATTTCATATACTTTCTATCAAGTATAAACCTCCATTTATTTTATTTTATTTATAATATATAATTATTTGGTTTCCTTAACTTTCTTCATACAGATGGCCCTCGTGCTATAACAGAGGCCGTTAAATTGCCTTTCAATCTTTCAGATCAATGGTAAACCACAGAACTATTTATTTAGAGTTAACATTACACTCTATTTAAATTTTCAGTATTCATTTACCAAGAAGCTTTCTGAATTGTTAAAAGGTGGGAAAACATTTTTTGTTGATTGATGTTATATTTTATTGAGTATGAATATGATTGAGTATTAACGAAGAAAAGTCTCTCTTAAAACTTGTTTTTCAGTAATGTTTTTACATATCTCGAGATTTTCTAAAAATTAACTTGGATATCCAATAATTTTGAATATTCTAAGTAAGATAGTTTTATGATTAAATTCTTAAGATAACGTTAAATAATTTTGGAAGATATCTGTTTTCATAAGAGAGATGAGCAAAAACAAAATTTTGTCTACTCGAAATATTCAATTTATAGGATTTTTGTTAACAATTTATATTTATTGGATTTTGTTATATCATTTGGATGTCTTGTAATGAATGTTTATTTCATATGTCGTTTGATATAAGTAGTACTTATATTACATTAATTTAATTCCTGAAGTTATAATATTAAATATAATTTCTTGAAATTAAATATGTAGAAGGCTAACAGAATATATCTGTAAATTTCAAAATATTTAAATAATGTTCACTGAGCCATCACAGCTTAATTTCATTTATAATTTAAGTTACTGGAAAGTCTTAGTGCTCTGCTAGTCTTTTGTACCACGGTTAGTTTACCGCAGTATTCTGCCTATTAATTTCAGCATTTTGAAATAACAGGCAAATGGAAATTAATTAATCTCGATGACTAATTCGAATGGTTTGAAGTGGACTGTATTTTTGATGTAGTTGACGAAGAGTTTCACTTCAAGTGCACTTGTATGCAGTTATCTCGATGTAGAACTAGCTTTGTTTATCCAATAAGATAAACCAACGAAAATGATGAGGAATTAAAGTAAAAAGTAGTCCGTGCGGACGCTTTGGTAGGGTGGACAGACGCCCGCCCGCCATAAATAATAATAATAATAA
The DNA here is from genome assembly GCA_034642435.1 of Megalocaria dilatata. Taxonomy (NCBI): domain Eukaryota; kingdom Metazoa; phylum Arthropoda; class Insecta; order Coleoptera; family Coccinellidae; genus Megalocaria; species Megalocaria dilatata. The sequence goes on along the minus strand of CM067859.1, from coordinate 63,954,147 downwards.
TAAAGTAAAACACTCCTATCACACTATGATAACAGCGAACTATAATTCTTGGTCCACTTTGACTTGGTATAAACCAAGTCAAAGATATGATTATTATACAAACAACAAATGCAATGAATTTGCCAATACTTTGGCAATCGACTGGATAACTGTATTACCAATAATAACCGCGATAGCTTGGACCCAAATGTCACAAGCTACGTACAACAAATTTGACTACCCGAATGATAGTGCATAATGTAGCTACGGCTACATGCAACAACTTTGACTATTACTCGAATAATAATGCATGATGTAGCAAGGGCTACATGCGAACACTTTGACTATTAGGAATAATAATGATTTTACAGTCTTTTCAAAGACTGAAAGTCGGAAGTGCTCGATGCATCCCTTCTAACAAAAAGAAGAAAATTAACATAATTGATTGGAAGGTCCATTTGGAGGTGGACTGAATGAACGAAAGAAACCTTCTAATTAGTTACAGAAAAATTATGAGAATAATGCAAGTAAAGAAGGATAGAGTCAGTTTGTTATTCCAAATGCTGCGTCATGTGAAATTAACAGACATAAACATATCAAAATCTCTAAATGACTTTCCATATTTTCTAATGCCATATATAATCATTAGAAAACAAATAATCTGAAGTGTAAACAGTTCCAACGGCAATTCTCGAAATTGCTAGATCAAAGCCTCAACCTAAAAGACATAAGTATCGAATGACAAACTAATTTCGAACGACAGGGCCGTCTCTAATGAGATGGAACAGCTGGTATAATAGACAATAATTATTTCATTTACTAATGACACTATCTGAATTTAAAATTTTCACTTATTTATGATCATTAGTTTTCTAAGTATCCTCAGTGAAAGACGACCAGAATGACTGATGCCACAATGATGAAGAAAATCGAGCATAGCACCATTATAAATTTCCTCACTTAGCTGGAAAAAAAACAAACAATCATTCATGAAGAGATAGTTGCTGTTTACCAAGACTATGCTCCGTCGTTATCCATCATTCAAAAGTGGTCATGTGAATTCAAAATAGGGAGAAAAAGTATTGAAGAAGATCCTCGCTGGGGCGTAGCCGTTAGTGGAACACTAAAGAAAATGTGAAAACAGTGGAAAAGCTGGCACTTGAAGATGCCAGAATAAAAATCAAGATGTTAGCATAGATGACAAACCTTGCTGTGGTTACCATACATGCTATCCTTCATGACTATCTAAACCTCTTGAATGTCAGTGCAAGATAAGTGCCGAGATTGCCCCCCGCACCTCAGAAGCAAGTACGAGTCGAGTCTTGTAAGGAGTTTTTAGAACTCTGCGGAGAAGATCCATCGATTATTTTCAACCGGTTGGTTATTGAGAATGAGACGTGAGTTCACCACTATGACCCTGATAGTAAACAAGAGTTCATGCAGTGGATTGAAAAAAGGTCACAGTTCCCTAATAAGTAGTCACCTCATCTGCTGGAAAAATAATGGCTAAGGTCTTTTGAGATTTTAAATATATTTTACTGATATAATACCTTCAAAAGGGTGAAAGGCTCACAGTGCAATCAAACGCAATCACTTTGCGTAATTTGAGAGACGCAATTAAAGGAAAAAGGCGGGGAAACTCACAGCAGGGTGTTGTTGCTTAAGGACAACGCGTCGGTTCACAAGGCCCACGTGGCGAAGGCTGCTGTGCAGGAATGTGGCTTCAAAGAAATTACTTATCCTCAATAGCATCCAGACTTGGCTTCCAGTGACTACTACCTATTCCCTAATGTGAAAAAATATCTTCGTGCAAAGCGATTTTCCGACGACGAAGAAATGAAGGTAGTAATTAACACCTATTTTGAGGAGAAGCCGGAAGAATGTTTTCAACAATGTTTAGAGAAGCTTATTTCGCGATCTAACAAATGTGTTTGAAATTCTACAATTTTTCAAAAACTTTCTGAGTTTTCATTCATGCTTATACCGAGAATATATTGAACAACCCTCGTAGCTTATAATGTTTTGTGAGCACACTTAAGAAAAATATAATGAGAAAAGTTTCAGAAGAAGCAAGCACCGGTTGAATAACACTGGAAATGAAATGAAGAAAATGATTAAAATGAACTATTCTGAACAAAATCGGGAATTATTATTATCTGCATTATTAATACAAACATAAATTCAATAATCTTATACGGACAAATAAAATAGACTACTATTCAGAAATTAAAACAAGCTGTTGGTGACTCAAGAAAGGTCTCGTTGGTTATGAATGAGATCACAAAGCGAAAAAGGAAAAATAAGGCTCCTGAGAGATTACTTATGATGTGGATAATTACGGCAACAAAATGAAGGCTGATTAATTCAACGAGTTTTTTTTTTTGTTGTAGTATGGAAAGAGATGGCTTCAGCTATCAAGGGACCAGAAGTATCTGTTAGGTCAAGGAATCCTCCAAATAGATCATAGGTATTTTTTAATACTGTTACTGAAAATGTTCTTGTTCAGATAATAGCATCACTTCAAAATAATTCTGCGAGGGGACTAGAAGGTGTTTGTGCTGACTTCTTGAAGTCTGAAGTCATTTACTTGTATCATTTTTCATATTGTAAATCTAGTCTTCGAAACTTCTAGAATACTACATGCAAGAAAGGAATCTGTAGTTGTTTGTGTTCATAAGTCGAACGAGAGAAATGAATTAACGAATTATAGATCCACTCCTCTTTTTGATAACTTCGCGAAGATTTCAGAAAAATGCTCAAAGAATTTCACAAACAGGCTCAACATTTTGAGCTTACAGCAATTTGGATTCGAAGAAAATCAAATAACGCAAGGTGATATAGAGGGTTTCATTTTTGCCTTGTTGGTCTTCTAACACTGAGAAGGGGGAAGGCCACGAAGGAGACAGGGAATTTTATAGAAGATAATAATGAGTGAGACAAAAATAGAAATCTGAAAGAAAAATATACAAACCAGTGAACGATGAGGTATCCTGCTGAAATTTAAGTCTGTTATGCGTAGAGTTTGCGACGAGCGAACTCTGATACGCGAAGCTAATTGAATTGATAACGGCTACTACTACACGCAGGGCAACGACTGGCTAGTTGTTAGTTTTTAGCACACAGAACTACCGAGTTTCGCAACAACAAATGAACACGGATAGTGGGAGTTTGAACGCACCAGATCTGTGCGGACACGAGAAGTAGCGTCCTTCAAAAACAAGCAATAACAGGACTAATTCTCAAAAAAAAAAGAAATACAATATTTGGGAACAATCAAACAAAAATTTGATAATTTAGGAAATATTCCGTAACTCAGATAATGAAAGCAGTATCCCGAGAAATCTCCGTAAATTCTGGACCGCAAAATGCACCACTTTAGTAGAGAGCAGAAATAAAACACATCTAATCACTTGAACCACCAACGAAATATTATAACATTTTTTTTTAATTCACACAGTTTTTATGTTTCACAATTTATTCAGAATCCTGACACGTATTTCGGTCTTTCGACCATCTTCTAAGGAATACAATGAGCAACTAAAGTTAAAATTGGCAAGGTTCGTTCATTACACTTAGAACATCTGTGTATTATTTCCGTGCGCCATAAAAATAAACAGATGTTCTAATCGTAATAAAAGAACCTTTTCAATTTTAAGTTAAGTTACTTTTTGTACTCCTTTGAAGATGGTCAGAAAACAGAAACGCGTATCAGGATTCTTAATAAACTGTGAAACATAAAAACTGTGTGAATTTTTTTTGAATAAAAATAATATAAGATAACTTTACATATTTCAATACTTGACACATCACATTAAAAACACTAAAAATTACAATTACAATTGAAAGCTGGAAACAAAACTGCCTTTACACAGTGTACGCACAGAGAAGGACATAGATTTGATTTTGAGAACATAAATATCCTTGATAAAGAACAGAATTAGTTTAAACGTCTGTTGAGTGAGATGATACACATAAGAAGAAACAACACTGTAAATCACAGAGAATGTTCAAACAACTTGAGTGTTTTGTTGACCATATCATTTCCAGAATAAAAGTACCTAACAGATAGCAATTCTAAATTGGTCTGCATGTTTGTGACCAGATCTACATCGATAAAGGTTCGAAGAGTGTTGTTTCCTCTGTGTTTTTCTTCATTCTTTGACTATGGTTCGATTAACGAGAATCAACACAAACAAATATAATTCTTATTTATCTTAATTTTTCGAGTTATTTGTTGAAAGTTTTTATGAAGATTTTGCGAAAACATTCAACGATACTTTCATTACTCAAGCTTCAGGGTTCGAACTCACATAGCATAGAGATGCATTGTATTGGCAAATATCACAATCCTATGCCTTCATTCGCACGGCCACCGGGGCAATTTATAACTTTGTCAGTTTCCTTCTACATTGTGACGTGGACTTTGAGGAAGCCGGTCACACGGCAAATAGGCTATCGGCTACAGCTCAGTGAAGATGGGCGTGAGTTTATCAGAAGGGGAAAATGGGCACCAGCTGAGAGATATGCCTGCCTATTTGAAGGGAATTAGCTGAGTACTCCTCTACCAGAGTAGCAGAAAAAAAAAATCACCCAAAACTCATATTTTAATTGTTTATTACAAACAATGCAGTGGTCGATACGACACAAAAGAAAATACAAAATATCCTATCTACCAATAAGTAATAAATAATTATATAAAAAAAAATAATAATAATAGGTAAATAGTTTAACAAATATATAAATTTGATATCGAGAGCCAGAAGAGCCACTCCATATCTCTCTTCAAATCGAATACCCAACAATAAATGAATCCCCAAACTTTGATCGCCTATCAGCCTACACTTGGCTGAGGTTCTCAACTTATAAAACCTTCAACTCTATCAAAGTTTTGATAAAGAAATTCAATAAATAAAAAAAAATACACACGAATCCTTGAGGAATATTATTTTTGCTACAAATTCCGTGGGGTGCAACTCAGGTAATTGCTCACACTGTATATCACAATGGTCAATTATATAAAATATAATTAGGGATAATTATGAAATAAAGATTATAAAGCCAGTGCAATGTACTGGTTACCTGATGCAATTTACTAGCGGTCCTCCAGCTAACACACGATACCAAACCGCGCAACTTAACAGGAAGGCCCCAGACGTAGATTTTAATAACTGTCCAGTAGGTGGATTTTCACCCAGGCCGTAAATACTTTGCCCAGCACTTTGCCGGGCACCTGGATATTTGCCCAGCACTTGGATACAAATACCGACCTTGCCCTCCACTTGGATATTGGCCCAGCACTAACCTCCAATTTCAACTCTTTGTGTAAAGTTCCATACAAAATTCGAGAATCGTCGCGATTCTAAACCTAATAAAAGATGTTCAGATTATGGAACGAAATAATAAAGGATATTCATGTCCTTAGATATTCAGAGGGAAGACTGAAGATCGGTCTCGTGGAAAAAATTTTTGATCGCGTATAAAACGGTGTTCCTAACAATATTCCAAATCAAAATATATCCAAAGGAAACACTCAAATTGAATAAACAATCCCTTATAACAAGGATGATTCTAGATCACAATATTCCTCAACTTGATCGAATTCTTTCCAGAAACTTTCTCCCAAGAATGACAGTATCATCTTTTTCGTTCAGAATATTATGAGCATCGAATAAGTTGACAGAGATTCCAATTGTCAAGAAAAATATTGACAGGAAATCGAAAATATATTGAATAATTAAAAGCGGTAACGATGGTCTACTTTACTTATACCAACAGAGATAGATGTTAATTTAATTTGAAGTATACATCCAAATAAAAATTTCGAAATAAATTCTAGAGGCCACTTCTTTCCCGCGCAACAATATGAATTAATGTCGAACGAAATGGCAATTACCATTAACCTCACAATTTTCCGATGTGAAAAATATTAAATAAATTTCAAATAGAATTCAAAGGATAAAAATCTAATCAGCCGAAATAATAACGTTACAGCATACATTATTTGAACATTTCAAACGTCAACTTACATAAATTTCAATGTTGAAAAAGTTCCCCTAATATTTCACTACAAAATATTGCATGATTTCCTGTGTCGTTAGTGATTGTTGATTGCCTAACGGATCAGGATTTTTCCTCTTTTTCTTCCTTTTTTAGGTATATAAAGTAATTGTCCAAACCGTATAATTCCGTTATATATCTTTTCTAGTACTATTCAATTCTATTTCGTCTTCAATGTCTTGATCAGCAGCTATATTAAATAATTTCAAACAACTTTAACTCTGGATTCTAAGCATGCAGATGCATGAAACGGAGTGAGTTTCACAACTAATTCAAAGTGTCTGGTCGTAGATTGGTTAGTTCTCTGCTATATATTTGAAGACTTCGGTGGTCAGTATGTTTCTTGTCGTTATTTTACATCTGAATGTTAGATTTAAACTCAATCGTACTACTGTTGCTTTTATTTTGATATCGCTCAACGCAACTGCTCACAATTTATTTTCATATCCTTGTTATACAATCCTATCGAAATTTCGCATTTTGTTTTAGTGCAGTTATTTGTGCTAAATTTGAACTCGATTCTATCAAATTTGCTATGGTTTTCAAATTTGAGATCGATCGGATTCGTGGTTTAAAAAAGTTTGAAAATAAAGATGAATATCAGATGTGCAAAACTGAAAAACCTCTAGGCTGATTCTGTCCATTAAGGAATTCAACTGACATATTTGGCCCTCAAACCAACCTTGGAATTTTCAAGCCTCTATATCATTTCGTTTGAAAATTAGCGTGTTTATGGCCGGACAGAATTATTTGTGACCCAGAATTTTTTATTCTTCAGTGGTTTAAAACCATTTTCAGTACAAAATTCGAGAATAATAGACATTTGGGCGAAACGATAGCGATGTTTCTTGGAACAAGCACACAAAAAAAACCTGCACATACATACCATTGTTCTTATCTGTACCATTCTATTCACTGAAGGAAATATTCAGAGAAATTCTGTCGAAAAAAGCAGCACTCTGAGAAACTAACCAGCAATATTTTAAACGTTTTAAAGAATATTATGAAAAATTAAACAAAGCGTGACTCGTTGATAGGTTGGAAGTTGGACCTCACACAAATGAATTTAACATTTAACTTGTTTAAACATTTTATTCACAGAAATATGCAGCATATATTTACAAATATGAACATGAGGGGTTTTGTCTTACTACTCTGTCAAGAAAGTACCGGGAATTTTCAATTAAAACAACATTTTTACATTTAATCGTCAAAATTTATTAGATCGCCTTCAAAATAGGCTCCATTTGCTCCAATACATCTATGCCAACGGCACTTCCAATTATCGAAACATTTTTTATAGGCGCTTTCCGGGATGGACTTTAGCTCTCGCGCCGAATTTTGTTTTATGGCTTCAATCGACTCAAAACGGGTGCCACGAAGGGGCAATTTCAGTTTTGGGAAGAGGAAAAAGTCGCAAGGAGCCAAATCCGGCGAATATGGTGGTTGCTGAAGCACGTTTGTTGAGTTTTTGGCGAGAAAGTCAGTCACAATCGTAGCTCGGTGAGAAGGCGCGTTATCGTCATGCAAAATCCATGAGTAGATAGTATAGGCGGACTCTAAGCCACCTTGAACTTTGACCCCAAGGTCGAATCCTCGACGTTGTTGCGATCACGTGATCTGTGGCTGATGTAATTTGATGATAATAGGAACCTGTATTAGGGGAGGGGTAGTGTTGGTGTCTACCGCTAGAGGTCGTTGTGGATAATAGGGATCTGTAAAAAAGTGGGTGTTTGCATATGAATATGTCGCTAGATGGCGTGAGGTGTGAGATTGTCAACAGCGATGCTCGGTTGTTGACGTCATTAGACGGAATTTTTGTTGCCTACCGCTAGAGGTCGCTGGTAGGAATTTGTACACAAAATTTGCATATGTCGCCAGATGGCTTGAGAGGGAACGTCGGTGATCACGTTTATGAATTTTATTTCTTAATAGGGTGTTATGAATCTGAAAGTCTGATATCTGAAAGTCTGATATCTGATAGTCTGAGTCTGAAATTCTGATATCAAGATTCTAAATTCCTATATTTTACCTGTTAAAAAAAAAAAAAAACACGTTTGAATATATATTTATTGTTTATAAAGACATATTTTTCTAGAATTACATTTTAAATTTGAAAATCTCTTCCTATTTCTAAAAACTTTTATTTTCCAAACATCATCGCCTTCAGAAGTTGACAAGTCCTTAAATGTATTGAACATCCTTCGCATATCTTCATATTGAGAAATTTGCTTCTTCAGTTCTTGAATATTCAGGAGAAATTGATCAACAGTTACCATCTTCTTATAGTTTCTATTTCAGAATGATCTTCATTCAACGTGAAATTAATCTGAATGTAAAGTGTAGTTCGATGATTTATTATTCTTATTTTGCTGACATTCAAGACAATTATGTCTACTGGGTGCTGGACCATCAATGTGACACTTCGATTCAGGTTTATTGTAGTGAGCGATACATGGTAAATACTCTTCCAAATCTTTCCTTAGATGCAATGGCATTCGATGCCAAATCATATCTAATTCCAACGGTCTGATCACTTCAGTGAAATAATTGAATGGAAGTTGACTCAGTTCAAGTTGATTGAAATCTAAGATGGTTATATTCCCAACCATCAGATTATAAAATTTTTCTATGAACTGACTATCCATCATCACAGCACGTTACTTTTGAAATAAATGAAGTCACATTTTATATACGAAGGTCTACAACCAAATTATTGCAACATCTTCGATGAGTATACGTCATGTTAATTATGGAAATCTAATATTCTAGAAAATGATTCAAAATAATTTTGATAACCATCAAATTATCTTCCTTATTTACCAAAAGATGGATATCAAGTGCATCATCTTCGATGAGTATACGTCATGTTTATTATGGAAATCTAATATTCTAGAAAATGATTCAAAAAATTTTGATAACCATCAAATTATAATTATCTTCTAATTATATTCATTATTTACCAAAAGATGGATATCAAGTCTTAATCTGATTATTTATCGTATAAATACCTGACAATTAACCTAATCAAGTCATTACGTGTATTTTTCCTTTTCAACAAATCTTCAAAACCTCAGTAAGTCAATATTTATTTATTTTAAATCAATTCATTCAATTATATGAATTCCTATTTTTTATAGTTAAATATGTCTTCAGTTAATCTACTTAAACAATTGAACGCTGTCAGTTCGTATGAGATCGAGAAGGAGGTAGTAAGACTCTTAGATTTACCTCATAATGTGGAACACCATGTTCTCAGCGCAAGAATTGTAAATACAAAATATGGGAAAGCTCCTATATTAGAATTGGATAACTGTATGGTGTTTCTTCCTAGGAGGGTGACAAGTAACATCACGAGATCATTGGATTTATTAAACGAAGAGAAGCTGTCCATAGTTGTTGAAGGAAAAATTGAGACATCATTGGGAAATCCTACACCAAAATTCAAATTTATTGAGCGATCAGAACATTAAATATGGAGGTATGTAACGATGTTATGTTAGAATTTCATAAAGCCTTCATAATTCTTCAAAAATGTACATCAATCGATTTAAAGAAAACTTGGATAACCCTCATTAAAAGACAAATTATATTATTCAATAAACTCATAAAAAAAGATATTTCTCATGGTCATAAGGTTAGTATTCAAACAAACCTCAGTCATTTGAAAACCTATAAGACAATTCTCGAACGATCCATAATTGGTCGAGGATTGATATCTAAAAGAAGTGATAGAGTAAAATGGGAAGAATTACAATCTGGTTTCAACTGTAGAATTAGAACGGGTATAATTATGAATATCTCTCATAAGCAGCCACACGAATTCTTCAACGATGCTTACCATCTCTTTAGAGCTAGAATTGTGAATATTTTGAAGAAAACATCTATCATTAAGGTTAATACAATTTTTTGTGGGAAATTTATTAAAAAAAGTGGGGACGATGAGATTATGGATTGTAAATATTTTCCTACAAAAAATCATATTATTGATAATGGCACTGACATCAAAGACTGGTTCAATCATACAGTTACTGAAAAAATTATGAGTAAGCTCGAGGAATTTCAGGAAAAAGATTCAGGATTTGCCCTTCAATCAATTCTCGGTCTCGAAGTGAACATAAATCACGTGGGATTCAGTGTAGGAGGATCTTCTTACATAAATCTTCCAAAAGTAATCAGTTCCAAGAAAGCATGCGTTAATATTCAAAATAATGACAATATTTGTTTTATGTGGAGTATTCTTGCAGGGATGTATCCCACAAGTAAACACCCTGAGAGAACTACTTCTTATCCACATCCTTCTTCAGTCTTTAAATATGATGACATTGAATTTCCAATAACACTGAAAAACATATCCAAATTTGAAAATTTAAATAATATATCAGTTAATGTTTTTACATTGGAAATGATGAATAAAGAGTTGATTGTGGTTCCTACACGTTTGAGTTCCTCAAAAATACCAGAACGTCATTTCAATTTATTACTTATTCAAGACAATTATTCACAACATACAGATAGCTCGGAAGAAACTTTCTTTCATTATACATATATTAAGAATATGTCTCGACTGCTTTCAAAACAGATTTCAAAACATAAAGGGACGATTTACATTTGCGACCGTTGCCTGAATTACTTTTCTAACGAGAAAAAATTGAATGATCATGAGGAGTTATGTTCTCAACGAGATCCATGTCACATTCTTTTCCCAGACAAATCTCATATTAGTTTCACTAATTACCGATATAAACAAAAATGTCCTTATGTAATATATGGTGATTTTGAGTCTTATTTGAAACCTCTAAATGTAGAAATTAATATTCAGACAGTAAAATATCAAGAACATATTCCTATCAGTGCAGGAATTTATTTGAAAAGTTCATATGATGAAAAAGAATCTTTTTATGATAGTTATACGGGTCTTGATTGCATGTTATGGTTTTCTAAAAAGTTGAATGAGATAGCGGTATTTTTATATGATAAAATCAAATCAGTATCACCTATAATTGAACATGAAATGTTAATTGCTCGCGACAAATGTCATATTTGTCTTAAACGGTTCACTTCACAAGATAAGATTGTTATTGATCACGATCATTTTACTGGAGAAATAAGGGGACCTGCACATAATTCATGTAATTTAAATTTCAAAAAATCTTATGTCATTCCTATAATTTATCATAATCTTTCTGGCTATGATGCTCACTTCATTATTAAGGAATTGTCGAAAAATGGACGAGTTCAATTGCTTCCACTGAATAAGGAAAAATACATTAGTTTCACAAAATTCGATGAGGAAACTGAAATTCAATTTAGATTTATCGATAGTCTACGATTCATAGGAAGTTCTCTTGCAGAATTGACTTCACACCTACACTCAGATCAATTTGTAGAGCTCAAAGGTCAGTTTCCAAATGATTCTATAAATCTTTTAATGAGAAAAGGTGTTTTTCCTTATGATTATCTCGATGGTTTCGAAAAACTTTCCGAAACTCAACTACCTTCGAAAGAGGCCTTCTATAATAAGTTGAATGATGAACACATCACTGATGAGGATTATTTTCATGCTCAACAAGTGTTTTTAACATATAATTGTGGTAGTTTGGGTGACTATTTGAATTTGTATTTGAAAACAGATATTCTTCTTTTGGCTGACGTGTTTGAAAAATTCCGAATGAGTTGTCATAAAACATATGATCTTGATCCAGCTTGGTATTATACATTACCTGGATACACGTGGGATTGTATGATGAAACATACTCAAATAGAATTGGAGATAATTAAAGACATTGATATGTTATTATTCATTGAAGGGGGAATAAGAGGTGGTATAAGTCAATGCTCAACTAGGTATTCAAAAGCTAACAATAAATATATAGCCAACTATGATTCAACTAAACCAGAAAGTTACCTCATATATTTTGATGTCAATAACCTTTATGGTTATGCTATGTCACAATATCTCCCATATGGAGGATTTCAGTGGTCAAATACTAATATAGATTTTACTCAAGTAGCAGATGATTCTCCAGAGGGATATATTCTAGAGGTGGATCTTGAATATCCTAGAGAATTACATGATTCGCATAAGGATCTACCTTTTTGTCCTGAAACGAAAGTGCCCCCCGGAAGCAAATTGAAGAAATTATTAACCACTTTAGATAAAAAAGAAAAATATATTATTCATTATCGAAATCTAAAACAAGCTCTCAAACATGGTTTACGTCTCACAAAAATTCACCGAGCTTTGAAATTTAATCAATCAGATTGGTTGAAATCGTATATTGACAAAAACACTTTATTACGTAGTAAAGCTGATAATAATTTTGAAAAAAATTTATTTAAATTAATGAATAATGCAGTATTTGGAAAAACTATTGAAAATATACGAAAACATCGTATTGTTAAGATAAGATCTCAATGGGATGGAAGATTTGGTGTCAAAAACTTTATCAGTTCACCGAATTTCAAAAGTATAACTCTTTTTGGTGAAAATTTAGCTGCCATTGAACTTTCCAAGAAGAAGCTTATTTTCGATAAACCAATTTATGTTGGTATGTCTGTTTTAGATATCTCAAAAGTATGTCTTTATGAATTCCATTACGATTATATGTTGATGAATGTATTTGATTGTAAATTGAACTATGTAGATACAGATTCTTTGACATATGAAATAACCAATCAAGATCCGTATGAGCTTATTCGTCGAGATTGTTCAGAACGATTTGATACTTCTGATTATCCTCTCAATAATATTTATGGAATTCCACAAGTAAATAAAAAGGTGTTAGGTGTCATGAAGGATGAAAACAATGGGCTGATTATGAAAGAATTCGTTGGGTTACGTTCTAAAATGTATTCATTCAGAGTTGATGATCGAGAAATTCGTAAAATAAAAGGTATCCGGAAATCTTGTTTGAAAACTATCACTTTTGATGATTATAAAACTTGTTTATTCCAATCTCAAACCAAAGTTGTTAAACAAAGGACTATAACTTCTCAATCTCATAATATCTTTTCAGTTGAACAAACTAAATTGGCTCTATCTAATTCTGACAATAAACGTTTCATACTTTCCAACTGTATAGATACTTTACCATGGGGACATTATTCGCTTGACACAGTTTAGATTAATATGTATATGAAAGAAATTGTTTGGGGACTCTGGATATGTAAATAAAAAACATATGAAAATTACATTTTTGTTTTATTTTAATACAGATATGATATATCGTTAACTATTTTACTATTTACAAAGTATAGTACTTCATATATTCCAAGAGTGTGTGTACATGGATTAAGATCACAAATTTGATTCATTAAATATTCTGTGGATAATCCCCTCATTTGACATATATCCCGAATTTTTCTAATGAAATTATTATAATAATCAGAGAAATTCAAATCATTTAATAATTGTACACGAAATTCCAGAAGTTTTTTCAAATTCATAATTTTTTTTATGGAACTTTCAAGCAAAATCACAGTTTGGTTTTTCTCTTCGAGAAGTGCAATTTTTTGTTGATTGCATATATTAATTGTAACTTGTACATTCCCAATCAATCTACTAATATTTTCAACATTCAGAATTTCAATGAATAGATCCCATTCGAATTCACTGAAACATAAGACTCCTTTTCTCGACACCAGATTTATTGCAGCCTGAAAATTTCGCGCTGGTTTCAACCCACATTGTATCACAAAGTCGTTCACTTGATAAGAAGTACATAAGATGAGATTTCCTTCCATTTCGTTAGATGACCATTCTTCATTCAATTCATTAATCATTATGGTATTCACTTCTGAATATCTGAATTCAAACTGAGCTCACAAACGATTGGTATGATGAATCCAACTATTATGAGAATTGTCAAACCCCAACCACTTGACTAATACATAATCACCTTTTTTACGTAAAATTTTTTCAACTAAATATACATCTGGTTGTTTCGTTTTTTGTAATTCTTGTTCATAAAAAGCTCCTTTGATTGGTCGACCTTCCATGTCTTCAAGAAGGTAAGTAACAGGATTTGTTATTTTTACTTCAATAATTTTGAACAATTCAGTAGTCCAATTAGGGTGATAATTTTTATCAAACACATGCTTATATCTACTTATCCTAACAACATCACCCACTACTAACTTGTTCTGACCTGCAATCTTTATAAAATTATAACTATTTTTCATGATAATGTTTTCGTTACTTTTAGTAACATCAGATGGTTTCATTCTGATTGTACTATGTTTCGTGTGATTATACTCATCCACGATACGTTGAATGATATCAATCCACTTGTAATTCCCATTCAAGCTGAATTCTAAATATAACCTGTTTTTTAACGTTTTTATCACTCGTTCCACAATAGCAGCCTTCTTGGAACTGAATGTATGATAATGATTAATTGAATATGTTTTCATCAAATTTTGGAAATGTGAATTAAAAAATTCTTTTCCTTGATCAGTTTGTAGATTTTTCGGAGTACGATCATATAGAATTGATTGGAAAGCATGAGTTACTTCTGAACCAGTTTTACTCTTCAAGGGTCTTGCCCATACATATTTTGAAAAACAATCAATTACAACCAAGAGAAATTTATACTTTTTATTCTCACTGGCTAGGAAATCAAATTGTGCTAAATCTGCTTGCCATGTTTCATCGAGACCTTTTATGACTATACGTCTCGTTGGAAAATTTTTTCTTGCAGGACGATGGAGTTCTTTAACAACCTGGATATTCTCCTTTGAGATATTCATTATAGAATCATTGAGGTATTTACTTTTTCCTATTAGCAATGTTGGAAAGATTGCTATCTGGAGCTGATGAATGATAAGAGGAGTTACTTCTAGCAATGTTGTAATGATCTGAAGGATTTACTGTACTGAAATGTGTATTGATTTGAATTACATCATCAACCAATTTTGAGATTCTCTCATCAACAGTATTGAATGCAGTTTGAAGATTTTTTTGTGTATCCTGCAGTGAAATGTCAGTTCGCCGAACTTTGTCCTCAAGTAAAATTATGTTATTTTCATGAGATTCTATACGATGGTCTTGTTCTTCATTGTTAAGCCGAAGTGTTCTCTGCGAATCATTGATTCGTTTCACTTCCGCAGAGAGATTATTATCATTAATATTAATTTGTTTTTGAATGCGATTCAGAAGTTTGTCTATACTACTAAGTCTTTGATCGGTACTATTCAGTTTTACATCCAAAATTCTATCCATATTATCAACGTACACCTTAGTCGCAGAATCATTATCATTGGTAGGGTAAGTTACATTACATAATTTTTTTCGTTCAACATCATAATCACCGTCAGGGGTCTGTGGAAAAATATAATCAATATGAGCTCGTTTTACGCCCCTTGCTGGGGAAGATGAAGATCTACCGAATTTGTCTAAAGACATTTTACAACTGGTTCACAATATACAATTCGATTAATATATAACCCCCGCTTCTCTCAACTCAGATATTATCGACTCAATTTCATTATTATGGGAAGAATTTCCAGCTTGTTTCGATGCCCATAACAAACGAAGACGATTTATAAGTTCAGGAACGTGATCCCAGTAGATGTATTCTACAGGGTGATCATTATATTTCATGAGTCCCTCCCCTGTACTTGGGGGGAATAATTTTTTGATAATTTTACGGTATTTAATGCCAGGGTTTCCTTTTATTTGACCCATCCGAGAGAAATTTCTTCTATGAACATTTGAAATCTCAAGAATTTCCTTGTAATTCCCTAGATCTTCAGAAGTGTAATTGTTAGGCTCCTTATTGAAGATCAGTGAATAGAGTCCTTTCTCATAGGGAAATATTGCATTACCAATCATTATTTCTCCAGGTTTTTTCTTGGAAAAACTTATCTCAGTACCACCCAGACTCCATCCTCGACTTTTCTGATCATATTTTGGTCCATAAGTGTTGTCAAAATCATCGGAATGAGTTAAAGCTCCATAAAGAAATTGTTCTAACCAATTAGTAGAATCAGGCTCGTTTTCCCCTTTAAAAAGTTGTTTTGGCACTAGCGACCTCTCCAATTGTGGTGTAGACGATTCTGTCTGCATAGGGTCTGTTTTTAACTGACCTGTTTTAAACTGGTCAGGACCTATTTTAAACTGGTCAGGACCTATTTTAAACTGGTCAGGACCTATTTTAAACTGGTTAGAATCTGTTTTTAACTGACCTGTTTTTAACTGGTCAGGACCTGTTTTAAACTGGTTGGGATCTGTTTTAATCTGGGCAGGATTCATTGATGAATTTACCAATTTAGAACCAAGAATTTCAAGTTGATTCGTAAGAGGTGAATATAACCGTTTTAAGCTCTCATCCTCTTCTGACCTACCCAACTTGAGTGATAGATATTTTTTGCGTACATCTTCAATCAATTTCTTTATTTTTAATTTACGGTTGAGCTCAATAGACTTCTCTTTAGAATCAGCTTTCATTTTGAAATGTAATTATTAGAGTGCATCAGCGAGTTTTATGAATTTATCAAAACACAAACGGTATCGTCCTTCATGAAGTGGAAAATCCTTGACCACCGTGATGAAACTATGTGAATTATGATTCCAACAAATACTACAGAGTTCTTTGAATTGATCATAAGTCATGTCAGGTGACACATGCTCATCAAAAGCGTGCCTCAAATTCAAATCATCCTGTTTGAATAGACAAATAATATTTGCATTATCTCGAATCAGCTGTTTCGGTACTCGAGAATACGTCTGACATAGATAAGCAACGTCGATATCTTTATGTCTCCCCATTGCGTAGTAGGCTCGTATCATATTTTGTTTATTACAGGCAACGTCATCGAATATAAAAACAGAATTTTCTTCAGCTTCGGATGGGCTCAAAATTTCTTCATTGTCGGAGTATTGATAATATTTCAACCCATCAACATTCGTTAAAATATCATTTAGTAACTTGTATTTCGCTTGATATAAACTTTTTGAGAATATATAGACGTTCATGAAACGTAAACCATTTGGATGGAGAAGTAATGCTAAGAAAGCGTTACTCTTTCCACATCCACTACTTCCACATATGATAAAACGTGCATTAGATGGAAATAAAGAACCATGTTTATTGATTATGGTTTTATCTTCAAATTCATCGAAATTATCAATCGATAATTCGTTACTGTGTTGTTGGATTTCCATCTCATTTCGCATGGAACAGATGGGTTTAAATGAGAAATAGTTGATTTAACATACTTTATTTATATAAATCATTGTGGTAAAAATGATAATAACCAATTATATAATAATATTGAATTGTTCAAGCTACATACTCCCCAATTCTGATTATGACTCATGCAAAGAGGACGATTTCGTTCTATCTTTGGAGGTTTAACAACAAGATTTTCTATATTTATAACATTTAACTGATTGAACTCATTTTTTAAGAAATGATATTTTTGATGACCACATACATATATTTTATCATATACACGTAAGTATTTGAGTAATATTTCCGGTAGATCTTCATAAGACACATCCCCACATGAATATGATAGTCCGTGATGGTGTTTTTCCAAATATTTATTTATATAAATCATTGTGGTAAAAATGATAATAACCAATTATATAATAATATTGAATTGTTCAAGCTACATACTCCCCAATTCTGATTATGACTCATGCAAAGAGGACGATTTCGTTCTATCTTTGGAGGTTTAACAACAAGATTTTCTATATTTATAACATTTAACTGATTGAACTCATTTTTTAAGAAATGATATTTTTGATGACCACATACATATATTTTATCATATACACGTAAGTATTTGAGTAATATTTCCGGTAGATCTTCATAAGACACATCCCCACATGAATATGATAGTCCGTGATGGTGGCAGCAGATAATGAAGAAAATGGACGATGTTGATATTTGAAGATGTAATGCTGTGATTGGCTACCATTATACATTGAAATTTCCTTAGCAACAAATTCATCTCCTATTTGAAAACCTTGTATGTCAAGCACAACCAATTTCATTTTCAACAATCAACTGTATTATTCAACAATCTTATAATAACTGCTCACATAAGTTTTCGAACAGTTTCAGTGAGAGGTAGATATTCCAGCACATTATCATGTATGATTATAGAATATACACGAGTATCTGCAGGAAAACCTTTAGTAGACTGAATTTCCAATTTCACATCTATCATAGATGATTTGAATGTTTCATCTCTTCTTGAACAGTCTATGACAAATAATGCTCTATTTTTAAAATCTGAATAGTCTAAACAAGAACTTTTCAGAATACCATTATAAAGTTCACTGAACTTTGTGTAACCGAAATGAGCTTCTGCATAGTCTGATTTATAAAAATTCAAATTCAATTGTTCTTGAGGATAATAGTCTCCATTCAATAATATACGAATATCTGATACATTGATATGATCGAACAGAGTGACATCACTGTTAGAATTATTTTTACGATTTGTTTGAAAACAACATATAACAAATCTTGGACATTCAACGGCGGAAGCAGTTTTAATATTCCAAACTTCTTTTGTAGACCCCACAGTAAGGGATGGTAATTCAAAAAATTCCCATTTTCGTGATGGTATAAAGATAGGTCGATTATTTTTGATGTTTTGTAGTAATTGAACTTTTAGAACGTCATTCGGATAAATGTGTTTCACTTTCAGTTCCATACTTGAAATTGTAATTTCTCCACTTGTCGCTACATCGCCAGCTCCAGTTGTTTGAGTTGTTTTGATAGCGTTTATGTCATTTCGTGATCGAACAAATCTGAGAAGTTGTTTTCCACATATTGCTAATTTATAATCATTGAATACATTCAAAAGGTGGCAAAGGGGAATTCTTAAATGAAAATTTCCGTCTTGGTCCACTATTGGTTTTTTGGGGAAATTCCATCCAGAAATTGCGAGTTCTTGTCTTGAATTATTATCATATGTTAAAAATCCTCGTACTGTACTCACTATTCCAGGATCTCTCACACTATCTATTTCGAAACCACATAATTCATATTGAACCGACTCAAATAAGAACGATCCAAAGTTGTTAACCAACTCAACTGTTCCTGATCCTTTTTTTGTTAATTTTCCCTTTATCACTAAAGCTGCTTCATACATGAGCAGCCAAACGTCTGATCGATTTATACAAATTTCAATAGTATCATTATTTTCGAAAGATTTAATGAATGGTAAGTAGGTTCTCGTTTCCAGTTTAACTATGGATTCATCGTTGTTGATTTCCTGGTATAGGTTGAATACTTGACCTGACAACATAACCGAGCGATTGGAGGAATTGTTTGTCTTGAAGAGCTAATTGTTTCAGCGTCCTAGAGGGACGTTTGATGCGCAATGAATCAATTGGAAGTAGACCTTTATATTTAAAGTCAGGTCTTTTAAGAATTAGGACCATCTCTTGAGTTCTAATCGGATAATTATCTCTTCTCCTCGGAAATTTACAGGTCTGAACTCTTGATCCAAAACTGTTAAAGTTATGTTAGAAATAACTGGCTTTGTTACAGTCAAATATATTAAATTCGAAGGTGTCTCATCAATGGCGTAGCCAGGATCTACTCCAATAGCAAATTCGTAAATGGTGTGTAAATGCTTTCCGTTATGATAAGCACCTTCAGTGAGATTAGTATCAATATGAATTGTCCGTACGTTTATTATCTCTACAGGTAAATCTGAGTAGTGAACGACTCCAGGTTGCAATTTCAATGATGAAAATCCTAGTAAACGACCTAATTTTTTCGCTTTCGTAAAGTCAAATGAAGAGGTTTTATGAAATAATTCAGTTTTCAGAGTGTTATTATTAGGTTTTAAGAAGAAAAAATTCTTTCCACCTTTCCCACCCTTTTCCTTTTTTTCCTCGGGAGGAATTAATTTTCTCTTTAAAAATCCTTCTATATCAGATATTTCATAAGTTCCAGTAGGTATTTCGATTTTTTTCTCCTCACCGTTTTCCTCATATACAAAATATGTATCATCAGAAATATTAGGTATGGTATTATATGTATGAAATCCAATTAGAGCTAATCCATACTTATATGACGGATCCAATTCTATACTAGGTGAGAAATCAGCTGAAAGAACTGATGAAGTACCTCTCAGATTGAATATCAGAGACATGACTGAAAAAAGTAGAACACATTTCTTTTTATAGTCTTTTATTCAATAAAAATTCCAAGCATAATCTACCACAATCACTAGTATTATAATTCTGATAACGATCCCTATTATAAAAAATATTACAATTCAAATAAGACACTAACTCTTTGGAGGGTTTGAGATTTCCAAACGAATCGAAGTACTCAACAGAATTTCCATCTTTCACATACGCTACCCAATGGGTTCCCGAACCATTTGAACTATCCAAATTTATAATAGCACATTCCTTCACCCATGGTTTCATCGGTAATGTGTCATTCATAAATATTCCTCGAAAATGTTTTAGTTTCAATGTTCGAGCATAATTTAGCAATTCATAGTCATACAAGGGACGATTGGGTAGCTTCAAACGTTTTTTGACTTCTTTTTTAAATATAATCCGTAACCTCGTTTAGATTTTCTCACATATAATCCATGACCTATCGCTTCCATCACCTGATTATGTCGTTTAGATTCTTCAAGTGTTTTAGCGGCATTTTTTGCATCTATCGCTGTTTTAACAACAGCACTTGCACCACCTAACATTGTTCCTAATGCTGATAATCCAGCGAATATCGGAATGAGTGGTAACACACCGCCTGATTTCTGAGAAAAAGGAATGATTCTTGGAACACGAATCTGTTTTTTTCCTCCAGCTTTCCTTATAGCTGCACGAGCAGCCTGTAGAGCTTTCAGTGAAACCTTATGAATGTCAGAGTTTTTAAAACCTTTGATTGCTTTCCCAATTGGGGTAATAAGAGATTTTCGAAAACCCAAACCAAGTTTACGTTTGATTTTCATAGCTCCTGTTACCAGCAGAGCGTTTCTTTTTTCCTTAAAATTTGCGTCGTTGGACTTAAAACGGTTCCAAGCTTTATCTTCCAACACTTTATCAGCTTTATGTCTATCAATCAATTCGTTACTTTCAGAGTAGGCAATATCATGTTCCTTACAAGCTTGATCTAATTTATTTATACCAGGATCGTTTCGAGCAAGCCGTTGAGAGAGCTTTGTTCCAGGTCCACAGTACTGATAGCCAGGAAGGTGTAATTCGAATGGTAGCTTATTAATTGCTCCGTTGAATATACCTGATCCTACAGGAGTTAACATACTACTGATATGCAGAATCTCAATCTTCTGATATTACCATATTTTTCGATATAATCGTAGATAACAGATCTTTCAACTGGTTCAAAATACTCTCAGATTGGCATTGGATATTTAACGTTGTTTCTAATTTGAAAATTGAAGAGTCTTCAACTTGTTCAGTGAATTCATTATATCTATATATTCTTTTATCTTTAAAGAAATACAGCAAACCATCAATATATCGGAAAACATGATCAATGCGTGAAGGAATTCCTGGAAACCGTCGATCCACGTAATGCACACCCTTCCTTCTACCAAAGCTATCTAGTTCAATACAATAATAATCATCATAAAATATGAAAGTTTGACCTGTGTAAGTGGTTACAGCTCCATTAATAGTGGTATTGGAATTCATATACCACGTTTGAATGTGATCCCTTCTTAAAACTCTATAACCATTTGGATCGATTGTTAGAATTTGTTTTGAATAAATTAGTTTAACGTTATCACCATCATGAATCATATACCCATCGTTTTTGAATGAAATATCATTGAAGAAGGGTATCATGGTGGATATCCTGACAGGTTTTTTTATTTTCTTTCCTATTAAAGGAATAATCCATACCCATCCTTCATAAAATACGTATAAATTTTTTTTCATAACAAAAAGTTTGTGTATTTTGTTTTTAATTTGACATAAGTCTGGAGGTTGGACCACATTGAGAGATTTATTGGTTGAAGTGTCTATTTCTGGAGTCATCGTTGTAGTTGAGGTTGTAACGGGGTTTTTTATTGGAGGTTTTCCATAGAATGTTTGAATTCCATTAATATCATCTTGAGATAATGTCACTGTCCTATCATCAGAATAAAATGGAAACATAATTGAATCTCTCACACTAGAATGAGCTAAACCAAGAGAATGTCCTATTTCATGCAGGAGAGTCCAATAAAGAGAAACCGATCCAATCGGTGCTTTATCAGTACCCCTATACCAATTTTCATCAGAGTCTAAGTGGAGCTCTAAACATTCGTTTCCTTTAGGAAAAAAAGCATGAGCCAATACCCCCCCATTTCCATCAAAATCATTATTACAATTTCCAACTCCTTGACATTTATGGAATAATTTATGTTTGCGTTTTCCATAACTGATTGTTATATCAGGAGAATTTTCATCTTGAATGAAAGTTAGATTTGTATGTTGAGACCATTCATCGAAACACAGTTTGGCTATATTCTTATCATTTTGTTTAGGAAACAAAAATTTCCATTTAATGATATTCTTAGGCCATTTCTTATACAGTGTGAAATCAAGAGGATTATCCTTAACACCACATCGACTTTTTTCTATCAAATTTTTAGTGTAATCATCTAAAATCCCTGTGGCATTCAAATTATAGAAATCCTGAAAGTTAATCAACGCTTGAGTGTAAGGGTCATCTGCGTTGTTACCATCACTCAAACTTGAAACTGTTTGATTTTCAGATAAAAATCCATACTGTTTCAAATATTTTGCAGCTTTTTCATAGTCAATTTCTGTTGAAACGGTTGATACAAGGATAAAAAAACAGAGTATCTTTTTTGACATCTTCATGATTAATGAATTTAATTCTGAAAAGGAATCCTTTATATAGTGAAACACCTTACCTTAATATTTTCAATATTTAGAGTAAAAAATCAAAGACTCTTACATAGAGTAATTATGGATTTTATTCAGATGCATTGCATATACAGGATGTTTCAGAAATATAAATAAAATTCATGAGATAATCCTTTAATTTTTTAATTCGTTAGGTCAATGCGTACTCATATATGCTAACATTTTTTATAAGTTTGATGAAAAAACTCAGTTGATTTCGTTCGGAACAAATTGACGTGCACCTCTTACATATTTTCACCCTCATTTTCAAATTTAAAATGTAATTCTAGAAAAATATGTCTTTATAAACAATAAATATATATTCAAACGTGTTTTTTTTTTTTAACAGGTAAAATATAGGAATTTAGAATCTTGATATCAGAATTTCAGACTCAGACTATCAGATATCAGACTTTCAGATATCAGACTTTCAGATTCATAACACCCTATTAAGAAATAAAATTCATAAACGTGATCACCGACGTTCACCTCTCAAGCCATCTGGCGACATATGCAAATTTTGTGTACAAATTCCTACCAGCGACCTCTAGCGGTAGGCAACAAAAATTCCGTCTAATGACGTCAACAACCGAGCATCGCTGTTGACAATCTCACACCTCACGCCATCTAGCGACATATTCATATGCAAACACCCACTTTTTTACAGATCCCTATTATCCACAACGACCTCTAGCGGTAGACACCAACACTACCCCTCCCCTAATACAGGTTCCTATTATCATCAAATTACATCAGCCACAGATCACGTGATCGCAACAACGTCGAGGATTCCACCTTGGGGTCAAAGTTCAAGGTGGCTCAGTCTCCGCCTATACTATCTACTTCCATGAGTTGTTCGCCCACAAATTTGGCCGCTTCTTACGGATACGCTCACGCAAACGTTTCATAACGCCTAGGTAATACTCCTTGTTTACCGTCTGACCCTCTGGAACGAATTCGTAGTGCACCACGCCACGGATATCGAAGAAAACAATGAGCATCACCTTCATTTTCGAGCGGCTTTGGCGTGGTTTTTTCGGTTTCGGCTCTTTTTTGCCACCCATTCCGATGATTGCTGGCTTGTTTGCATATCGTACTCGTAGACCCAGGTCTCATCACCAGTTATAATGCGTTCCATGAATGTAGAATCGGAATTACAGCGATCCAGCATGTCTGAAGCAACCTGTTCGCGATGACGTTTTTGAAGAAAATTCAGGTCTTTCGATACAAGTCATGCGGCCACCTTTCTCATGCCCAAAATATCAATCAAAATCGTACGTGCGGACTCGTGGGATATCTTAAGATCATGTGCTATCTCTCTCAAGCTGGTACGACGGTTTTCCAGCACCCTTTCCTTAATTTTATCGACGTTATCTTCGATCGAAGCCGTCGATGGGCGTCCGGTCTTCGACCACTTCACGACCGTCCTTGAAGGCTCTGTACCACTAATATGCACGAGTTTTCGATAGAGCATTATCACCGTAGGACTTTTGCAACATTTTCAATGCATCGGCACATGAAAATTCATTTGCAACTAAAAACTTTAAACAAATTCTTTGCTCAACGTAATCACCCATAGTAAAAATCGGCACGCACTCTGACATCGACTGACTTAATCAGCTGTTGCAAACACACTAGTTGACAGATCCCGCTCAAGCTTGGCATAGTAATTGAGGACAGTGGTACCAACCTAGGAAAAAAAATTTTCACCTGCCTCATTGCCCCGCCAGATTTAAATCTATAATTCCCGGTACTTTCTTGACAGAATGTACGCCCGGTATTGTTGAAGATAGAATCCTCCAGGAACATACATAAAGCCCTTTCGACCATAGAGTGGAAATCAATTGACATCAATAAGAAAAGCTCGACAAAATTCATGGAAGGTAGTTAGACTGACGGTAGCATTTTTTCTGAAGAGAAGCTGTGTGATAATGGTGACTTGGACGACATTACTGACGAGTGATCTACACAGATTGACACATGCACCTTATGTGGAGCTTCCGGTAGGAAAACCGAAACTTGGTTTCCATGTATTTACAAATTATGGGACGTGAGATCATAGGGAGTGCAGCGGTGTTGAAATTTGTGTTTTTTACTGATGTTTTAACTTCACCTTATATGTGAAGATGCAGAATTTTTTTGAGTTGCTTTTTATGTGTTTTGGACTTAAAATACCAAAAACTATAATTGTTCCTAAATTAATGTTACAATTCTTGAACTTCTATAGATGCGTCAATTCTCCCTCCACATTCAGTCATTTTCAATGAAAACAAAAGTGACACAAATCATAGTTACTTTAAGTCTTGAAAAATTTTACTGGACTTTATCAAATTCAAAGACAAGAATATTAAAATAGATTACAAACTTTACTAGTCACAACGTAAAGATAACTAAAATGTCTCTATTCATGTTTAACCATAAACCGACGAAAATTCGCTTAAATAATTCAAAATACATACCCTACTTTTTTCAGGTGCCGGTACTACTCCTCAAAGTAACACATTTCAGAAAAAATCGTCTCTTAGGAATTACAAGATAGCAAAAATTCCGATTTCAAATTTGCTAATAATTTTGGTTTCTAGTCAAAAATCGAACGAGTCAATAGTCTAAACGAAACCAAACGGCGGATTCATTAATCATGAGATGTAATAATAATAATAATAATAATAATAATAAAGTTTATTTGGCTAAATAAACTGAATACATCGCTGAGGTATATAATGAAATTATAACCTGTACGCAATATTAAATTAATAATAATTCTAAAAATCCCCTATGAGAGAAACAATCAACAAAGAGAGAAACATCCAAGCGGTCAGAGAAACATCCAAGCGGTAATGAAATATGTTACTCTTGATTTTACGTGGACATACTTATCAGGTAGTATTACCAAAGTAGAACAATTCATCAAGTCCGTCGAATAATAATTTAATTGGGGCTGGTTTTAATTGATGGCAATTCATTTCAATTGAATAAAATAATATAAAATATTTCACAAGTTCCTCAATTTACCATAATTGTTTTACCAACACTGTGGCTTCAAAATATAAACTTAATAAAGCCACAGTATTGGCGAAATACTTGTAATAAATTTGATGAATTAGAGAAATATTAGTTAGTATTATTATTTAGTTGAATATCTATGTGTAAATCGTAATTTCGATTCAGTGTTTGAATTGACACATTGTGTCAATCTAGACCGCATGCTCGTGGCGTCTTTAGAACTAACTGAACCGGACTTGAATTATACGGAATCGAGTTTTTCTGGGAGGTCTCATATATTCGTCCCCTAAACATTTTAAGGAAGCGTTTTTTGTTTGAATGGTTCATTTTGAAGTGCTCACGAGTTTCACATTTAGAAACTGCCCGTATGAAGAACTTCTTTTCCTTAAAGGATTATCCAATCGAATGAATTCAATAGTAACTCATTTGAAAAAATATTTCTCAGGGAGAATTCTAGTTCAATTCACTGAAAAGTTCTCTGGATCGATTTCAATTATTGAATTTTTGGTTGAACCGCTGGTATTTAATTTTTGTTCAAGAAGATCTTCGATGTCAGAATAATTAGGTGAGATCTATGTTTTCGAATTTTTTCGCTGGAAAAGCTTTCTCTAGACTGTATATCGCTTTGAAGATTCACGTATAATCTGAAATTCAATTGAATACCAACATTATTCAAAATGGTCCGTTTTTAGTATTGCTTTGGAAAAAATCTTCTATTTATTTAAAGTATTCAAAGACTACCATGAAAATATTATGACACAGAGTTTCGCCTTCAATAAAATATTGAGAAATCTACAATATTAATATTATTAATGATATATTCTAATAAAAAATTGCCAACAACAGTGTGTAACGTTATCATTTCGAGTAATTAGATTTTTATGCTTTGGAATTCGATTTGAAATTTATTTCTTATTATTTATATGGGAAAATTGTAAGGTTAATGGTAATTGTCAGCCGTGGTATTGATGCGCGGGAAAAAATCAGCGGTGGCCTCCAGAAGTTATTTTGAAATTTTAATATGACTTCATACTTTAAATTAACGAAACATCTCTGTTGGTATAATTGAGGTAGACTATCGTTACCGTTTTCAATTATTCAATAAATTTTCGATATCTCGACACTCTTCTTCTTTATTGTAAAAGATTTCTCTTGACAATTGGCACCTCTGTCAACTTATTCGATGCATAGGATATTCTGGAATAAAAAGATGATACTGTTATTACTGGGAGACAGTTTCTGGAAAAAATTAAATCAAGTTAGGGAATATTGTGATCTAGATTCATCATCGTTATAAGTGATTAGATCTTCAATTTGAGTGTTTCCCTTTGAAATATTTTGATTTGGAATATTCATGGAATGGCGTTTTATACGCCATGAAAATTTTTCAACGAGGCCGATCTTCAATTTTCCCTCTGAACATCGAATAGATACGAATATCATATTCTAATGTATTAACTTCTTTCGTTAGGTTTAGAATGGTGACGATTCTCGAACTTTGTATGGGACTTTACAAAGAGAGTTGAAATTGGAGGTTATTTCTTATATACATTTCCTCGAACAACAACCCGGAGGTATGAAATCGTTTTTATTGTGAGAACAGTAGCTTATACTCTTTTGTTAGGTTCCAAGTGTTGGGATAAGCCCGTATCCAAGTGTAGGGCAAAGCTAGTATTCACTTCCAAGTAGTAGGCAAAGCCGGTATTCACATCCAAGTGCTGAATAGGTATTTACGTCCTGAGTAAAATTCCACCTACTGGACAGTTAATGGGATCCACGTTTGAGGCCTTTCTGTTATGTTGTGGGGTATTTGGTATTTTGTGTTAACTTGAGGACCGCTAGTAAATTGCATCATATAACCAGTGCAATGACTTTGTAATCTGTATTTCAAAATTATATATAATAATAGTTAATACATTTAAATTGTGATATATACTGTGAGCAATTACCTGAGGTGTACCCTACGCATTTGCAGCAATAATAGCATCCCTTCAGGATTCGTGTAACGTCACATTGAAGTTCTTATTTTAATTGATTCATTTAATTTTTTTTGTTTATTTATTAAAACTTTATACAGTTATAGGTTTTATCAATTGAGAACCTAAGCCATGTGTAGGTTGATGAGCGATAAAAGTTTACTGAATCATTTATTATGCGGTATTTTATTTAATAAGGGACATCGAGTAGTCCCCTTCTAGCTCTCGGAATAAGTTTTATATTTTTGGTAAGGCAATTATTTATTTATTTTTTTTTAAACATACGGTTCTTAGTTATTGGTAGTTCATGATATTTTGCACTTTCTTTTGTGTTGTATAGACCATTGCACTGTTTCTAATAAATAATTGCAATTGGATTTTTGGGTGATATTTTCTTTTCTGTAGGCAGCTGATTTCCCTCAGATAGGCAGCCATTTCTCTAGCTAGCGCCCATTTTCTCAATCTAATTAACTCCCGCCTATCTTCAATGAGGTATAGCCGCGAGCCTAATTGCCTTGTGACGGGTTTCCTCAAAGTCTACATCACAAGTTCTAGAAATGTTGTCAGTAGGTTTTATAATATTTCAAATATTTATGTTATATTATAGAGTAAACATGAATAAATTCGAATAAGTATATTATAATCGAATAGACTTTTTCACATGCAAAATGCTGTTGACATTAAATATTCCGGAAAAAGTCATTCCTAGTCACATCTTTGTATCCAGTAATTTTACCTTCCCTATTCGTTATTTTCAATTTCGTAACTGACAGGAGTTTTGAATTTGATTGGTATAAGGCAAGACTGGAAGCCTTCTGATAAAGAATTTAGAGCATCCCGAGCTCTGCATTGTTCCGTAGCGATCCCCGAAGAATCCAAACTCATCTGGTTCTACGAATGTCCGACTATCATTTCAGTTTTCGCTGATAGACAACAGAATTTCGTATTCATGAAAATAATTGGACTCAATAACTGATAGCGAAAAAATTATAATGGAACTACTATTTACTAACAATCCTATTTTTGAATACGAAATCGAGAAAAAATTCTCTTGACTTCATAGAAAACTGTTCCCAAGCTGTCTACTCGCAGTCGGCGAAGCTTGCACCCGAAAGTCAGTTTTTCATAGACAAGGAGTGGTAATTTAGTCTTGGAAAGCTCTTCTAACCTTACAATTGTGATTTCAGATATACTTATCCATTTTTTTAGGGGATCATAAATGTATGGATAAAAATCATTTTTAATTTAATCATACTTAGTACACTTAAGTTATAACTATAATACACGATTAAAAATTTTTTAATGATAAAATTGATATCCACAGATAAACAACTGGTTTTCAGTTCAGACATCAATACTTACAAATTTATAGTGGAAAGAAGAATAAAAGAAACGCAAAATGAGGAGAGATATATTTTCAAGAACAGGGGAAAAATTTAAGATGTCGGCATCGAGTTCTGTTCTCTGTTGACATATATATATATATATATATATATATATATATATATATATATATATACAGAGTGGAAACCACTCATGAAATAAAATTATTTGTGTCTGTTAGAAATTTTTCTTTCTGAAACATAATTATTTTAATTGATCTGATAATATGGATCTAGTATCCACGTATACCTTATTTACCATACCATATTTCATTGTTTATTCTCTTTCAATTTTCCACTTAATTCACATCTCAATATTAAAAATACAATTGATCTATTAAGACTCAAGCACTATTATTTCGTTCTAGCCAAATCAGTTTGAAGTAAATTATCTAGATAAATCATACAGTACACGGAAATAAATAGAAAGTCATACATGAGTTTGATCCATCGGCCGGATTTTCAATTCAGTTTACAGCAAGAAAGAAGACTACTAAGTTCAAGAGATATTAGTCAGCTGTGCCTATTCAGATTACCACCACCACCAGAAAAGTTTATAAGAGGAACGTTCAAGACTGCCTATTCTTCAACTTCAATTATTTCCTCTAATCTTCAGCCCAAAGGAAAAGTCATAGTCCAAGAAAGAAACTATTGTCCACAACATTCGATTATCAACTACTATCTCTGATCTACAAAGGTGACTATTGACAATTTCACTATTATTTTCTATTTTCCTTCCCTTTACGATAAACTGGATCATTCGATATTCCATTTTTTAATAACAATTTTACCCACATTTTTCATATATTATTCAATTTTTGAATCTTAATAGTATGTCCGAATCAGAAATAAAAGTTTTGATTCACAAAGGAAGTACTATTAAACAGAAACTAACTATGTTGGAGAAATTTATAATAACTATTAAAAACTCAACTTCACATACCCTTATTTCTATTACTAAGGTCGATTTAAGATATGAAGATAGTTCGTGTCTTTCCTCGAAATTTAAATTCATGTGCTCAGATGAACAATTACACACATTTCGTAGAACGAGAAGATTTTTAGGGAAGATATTATGCAGCTCAGGATTTTTTATGAAATATTTGTAAACAAAACTGCGCCTTTCTTACAGTTCATCAGCGTTACGACAACCTATCAATTAAGATCCTCTACTGAATGCTTTACTACCAAAGCTTAAATTGCCTACTTTTATTGTTGAGTTCGACAATTGGATTTATTTCAAAAATAATTTTGAATCTACTGTTTCATCAAGTTAAAATTTGCATGAAAATTAAAAATATCGGTTATTGAAGGCCTCACTAGAAGGCTATGCTTGTAGACATGTAGGTGTAGAAGTATTTTTTGAACTTGCATGGGAATTATTATGCAATCGATTCGATAAAAAAACATTTTTGTTTGATAGTCATTTCAAATCACTTTTGAATATAAGCTTTGCATAAAGAAGATTATTTCAATTTTCAAATAATTCTCGATGAAATATGTAAACATTTAACACCACTAGACGAATTAAATTTGTCTAGTGAAGGTCTATATGAATCTTTTATCATTCTGTATTGGCTAATAAATGAGATAAAATACGAATTTACGAAATGAAATTATATGTTTTACAATGTTTAAATGATTCGCTCGATTCAAGAGATAACAACAATCGGTATAAATCTGATTTTCCTTCGCGTAAAAATAATAATTCGCATATGTTCTTCTCGGCAAACAAAAAAGTTTTTTGTGGCTACTCTAAAAAGGAATATCATGTAATTTATAAATGTTCCGAATTTCTAGCGTTACCTGTTGATATTCAAATTCAGAAGATCAAGGCCTTCAATTTGTGCGAAATTTTTTTACTCACGGGTCATACGAAAATTCAATGTAAACTTGTTCCATGTACTATTTGTAAAAATATCGGGTGTTTTTTAGAGTGATAGAACTTTCGATAGAAATAACTGTGATTTGACGAAAGGTAGAAGCCATGTTGTTTTGACATTTCTGTTCAGTAAGCGTTGACAAATTATCATGAAAAGACTCACGCCGCAAAAACTTTTACAATTTGTTGAAATTCATTTTCAAAATCAGTGTTCTATTCGCCAAACTTATAGCGCACTTCGTGAACAGCAGCTTATTCGTCGAACTATTGATAGATTTCGGACAAAATTTTCTCTACCCGATGCAACAACAACTACAAGGCAAACAAAGAACTGTACGTACAGAAGAAAATATCGCTGCTGTAGTCATAGTGTTAATGATGATCGAGATTTGTCTATTCGTCGACGTTTACATCAAGTTGGACTCTGTGCATCCACCACATGGAAAATTTTGCGTGAAGATCTTGGTCTTCACACAAACAAGATCCAACTGGTTCAAGAACTACACTTGACCATAATAAGCATCGTTTGTTTGCTAATTGGGCTCTAGAACAGCTCGAAGTTGGTTCACTTTTTAATCGTAAAATTGTGTTTAGTGATGAAGCTCATTTCTGGTTGAACGGCTGTGTAAATAAGCAAAATTACCGTATATTGAGTGAAAACAACCCTCAAGAAGTGCTGCCGGTTTCATTGCATAATGAAAAATGCACTGTATAGTGTGCTTTACACGCTGGAGATATAATCGGTCCATATTTCTTTAAAAACGATGCTGGAGTTACTGTGAATGTTGCTCTTTACAGATCGATGATCAATGATTATTTGTTTCAAAATTTGAAGGGTATCGACCCAGAAGTTCATGCTGCTACAGTAACAATTGATTTATTGAAAGGAAGATTTGGCCATAACATTATTTCGAGAAATGATCTAATTAATTGTCCTCCAAGATCATGCGACCTAACTCCACTGGATTATTTTCTTTTGAGTTATGTCAAGTCATTGGTTTATGCTGATAAAGCAGAAACAATAGACGCTTTGGAAGCCAACATAACTCGTGTTATAAATGAAATAAGGCCTGAATTACTCGAAAAAGTTATCCAAAATTGGTCTGAGAATGCGGTTCCTCAGAGCTAGTCGTGGTGGATATATGTCGGAAATTATTTTAAAAAATAAATGTCACAAAATTATATTTCGAATAAAAAAATTTGGCTTCAATCTTAATTTAAATGTGTTTTACTTCAATTTAAAGTTCTATTACTCTAAAAAAACACCCGATAGAAAGCACAATACACCGAATTACATCCGAATATTAGTTATAATGATACATCTTCATCATCTTTCCAAGTAAACATTGTGGTAAAGAAAAATCTAATTTGATTCCATCACCTAATCAGGTTATTTTGTTCACAATTAATTGTAATGTCTTTGATGGCAATAGTAAATTCATAGCTCTTAGAGCATTATTAGATCGTAATGCTCGAACAAATTTAAGAACTGAAAATTGTGTTAAAAAACTCAATATTCCAGTATCCTCCACTAATCATTCTATTGTTGGAATCAATTAAATAAGTTTCAATTGAGTAGAAAATGTACTATTCAAATTCATTGAATATAATTAAACTATCTCGTGTTTTGTTATTCCTGTTATCTTTACTCTGACACTCTTAATTTAGCATTTATCAAATCATGCTCATTTATCTGATCCAAAAGTTGATACTGTTTCTGAAATAGATTTAATCTTGGGCGCTAATGTTTTCTAGGACTTACTTGGTAAAAATATACGAACAGTACGTAATACAAAATTAAGTGGGACAGTTACAGGAATTCTACCTGAAACTACCTCTTATTTGTGCAATTTTTCCAAGGTTTAAATCCTCGAAAATGAAGAATTGAAGAAATTTTGGGAGTTGAAAGATATTTCTAATAAAAAACAACTAATGACTCACGACGACGAACAATGTGGGGAGTTATTTAAAATTCCAACCACAAAAAACAATGAAGGTCAATTTATTGTCAAATAGCCCTTAAATCACTCTGCAAAATTATTAGATGATTCAAAAGAAAACGCTATTAGTCGATTCATATTCTTAGAAAAAAGGTTTAGTAACAGCACTTTCAAAAATTTATATGGTGATTTCCTTCATGAGTATATACGATTAGGTCACATGAGCACAGCAATACATCCTTCAAATTCCACTCAATTATTTCTTTCTCATCAAGGTATTTTGAACGCCGAAAGTATCACTACTAAATTAAGGACCGTTTTCGATGGTAGTTCTAAAAGCTCTTCGGGATGGTCCCTCAACGACTCACAGTATATCGGGCCAAAGGTGTAAAATGATATCAATTATTTTAATGAGGTTTAGGATTTTTCAGTACGTTGTGTCTGCTGATGTGTGTCAACAACAAATAATTTGGAGGGATAATGAAAACGAAGAATTTTCTATTTTTCAATTAAATACTGTTACCTGTGGCACCAGGTAAGCTCCGTATTTGGCTATTAAATGTCTAAGATATTTGGATTAGATTAATAAAACTGACTATTCCCTTCAAAAAATGTCAATCAACCATATTGAAGGCGGAATTATATTCCCAGTTCGTGCCGTGTTATGTCGCGCACACTCGTCGTGCCGGGGGCACACAGATGATATGCGTGTCCTTCACAGCGTGTCCGAAAGATAGTATCTAATTACGAGTGTTTCTACCATGTATTCGTCAGATTCAGATAGCGATTTTGATGAAGATCTTGGATATATGCTTATGGTAAATCTACTTGGGAATAAAAGAAGGAAAAGAAAATACTGTGTTCATCCGATAAATAAACTCAGGCAGACCCGAAGTGAGTTTCATTCACTGGTGAAGGAACTAGAGAATAATGAACAGAAATTCCATCAATATTTAATCACGACGAAAATGCAGTTCTCATTGCTTGGTTTTTATACTCCTTACACCTAGGATTAAATAAACATTCATTAACGGCCAGTTTCATAAACAACATCAAAAGACTCCTTTATGATAAAGTCCCTTTATGAAAAAGGATCCTTTAAATGGGACCATCAGTTTCATAAACGCACATCGACCATTCTTTACTTAAAGCTTCCTTTAATGTGCCGATCATATGTTTCCGACTGTTGGCTATCCTGAGAACTAGTGATTTTACGAATATAGTTGGTGATATTCAGTAAAAATTGTGAGTTATGCGTCGGAAGTTGTAAAAAGAAAAAGAAGCATAAATCTTATATCTCATAAGTCTTTGCATAAACATGATTATGTAACATAAATAGAGTAAAATAGAAAGGCCTTTTACTTGATAGAAGAAATATAACAATATTTGAATATTAAAACAAATTGAAATATGTTTATCTTCTACAATTTTAATTTAAAAAAATCTTTTATTCAAAAAACTTTTAGAATTAAATTTATGTCTAAAACAAGCACCGCTTATATTTAATAGACGTATATAATCAAAACTCAATATTTAATGTCAAATGGAATAAATATACCAACAGATATACGAAAGTAATTAAAATTAATAAATGACGAAATAATAATAATTTATTATTTCGTCGAGTTATTTGACTGCTTATTGCTATCGATACTGCAGTATATATTAAAATATTTAAATAATATGTGCAGAATTTGGTATATATGAAATTTATATCATTATTACATGCGAATTGCTAAATTTAAGTAAACGTCAGTTATATGAATGAATATGGAAGAAAAGGAAAAACAAGTAGTACTTTAAAACCTGAGGAGGAACTACGTCTCTTGGTATTGATTTAAAAAGAGAATTTTAATGTTATAGAATAAAGTCTGGCAGAGAATTGCAACTGCTTTCATTGCAAAAGCTCTTCATTGGAGAAATGGGGACCAGCTCAAATCCAAATATGACAACATTAAAACTAAAACTAGAAAAGTGGTAGCTGCTCAACGCAGTCATATTAAAGGGACTGGTGGTGGGGCTCCAGTTTCCAACATGGAGCCAGTTTCCAAACAGTTGAGCCCAACTGTTACGAACCCACTTGCCGAAGCGAGGGAGATGTGTTATAAAAAAACAGCTCTAGTAGAAGCTCAGATAGTGGCTACCAAGGAAGCGAATAGAAGAAAAGAAGAGGAGCATTCGAAGCTTAAAATACTATTGGATTTGCCAATTTAGGAGACAAAGATAAAATTAAATAATAATAATTGAATCTTTTTTTATTTTGAATGCACTTTCTGGAAAAAGCGGTATTAGAATTCTATCAGCATTGCTATAGACTAATCCCCTCAAATTTGAATTGAAAACAGAAATTTCAATAAAACATAATATTTTTATTTCTTTATTCTTACTTGAAATTTTTGCAGATGTTACCTAAAGTGAAACAATGAATCAACAATACAAACATAGAAACTTATCTAAATACCTTGTAAAATCTTATGAAAATTATATAAAACCTTGTCATGTTGAAGGCATAAATTGAATATGCAGAACAGTTTCACAAGCGACTAAAAAAATTATTTTCAGTTATCATACAAAAATAAATTATAAAGTAGCAAAATTTTTATTGATAATCAACTGTCTCATTTGACGGGCTGCATCAAATTAAATATATACCCTAAGTAAAATCATGTGAGAAATATATGATATCTTGCCATGTTAAAGGCATAAATTGAATATGAAGAATAGTTTCACAAGTGGCAAGCAAATTTATTTTCAATTATCACACAAATATAAATTGTAAATTAGCAAAATGTTCATTAATTATCGACTGTCTGTCTCACTTGACCAGCTGCATTAACATTAGTTGAATTTGTTTGAAAGTTCTCTTCCTCCTGCACATCAGGCAATCATTCACTTGGAAATATTTCGTTGATATCTACAGCTATATTGTGCAATACAGCGGTAGCAACAATAATTGTCCTTATGGTCGTTAACTTAACACTCATTCCTTTAGATAGTATAGGAAAACGACGTTTCCAAACTCCATAATTTCTCTCCACCACATTTCTAGTTTTTATCATTAACTCCTTATATAAATTTTCAGCTGCAGTTATAGCTTCCGGTAACTTTGTCATAAGATAAGTCTGCAAACTATAACCTTTATCACCAAGTAACAAATACGGTCCAAATTTACCACTCTCACATTGTCTCTTCAAGACACTGTTATTAAAGATGGTTTGATCATGTGTTGAGCCAGGTCATCTAGCTACAATATGTCAGATTCTCAAGTCTGAATCACATACGGTTTGAACGTTAAGGACAAAATAATGATTTCGACATCGAAAGATCTATGCATAATCACCACCCGGAGAAGTGATTTTAATTAATGTGCAATTTTTAGCACCAATGACACTTGGAAAACTAGCAATTGCATAAAGCTTTTCTGCTACTTGCATCTCATGATCACCTTCACACATCTTTATATACTGTGGACGCAGGAATACAATAGCAAAAGAAACTCTTCGAATAATTCTAGAAACAGAAGGTTTAGAAATTCTCATGAAATCTCCGCCTGTTTGTTATCAGTATATTTCCAGTTCCATAGAATCTCAATGTCAATGCCTCTGACAATTGTGTCAATTTAATGATTTGGTATACAGAAAATTATATCAACAAAACTATAAATCAAAATTTGTTTACCTGTTAGGTGGGAAGTACAATTGATCTACAATTTTTTGAAGCAAAGATAAAACAGTTGGTTTTGTCAGGCGAAAAGGGTCGAAGAAATCTAGATCATCTAACGTGGAAAAATCTTGGTACCTCGTTCTGTAAATTTTTGGTCTTGTCACAATTATTTTTTCATCATCTGATGAAGAACTAGAGCTTGAATCAGTATTCAACATGTGGTGCAACATATTTCGTAGTACGCTAAAATCAAACAAAATGGGCAAATGTGACAGAGGAAGGTTATGTCCACTTTTTATGTGTTTACCGAGCACCTGCGCAGTGTCGAGCTTCTGGTTAAAGGATCCTTTTCCAGCCGTTAAGGCCCGATTTTCTCACTTTAAGATAAAGGACGCTTTTGAGTCCCTTTAACCTCAAAATTTGCTTATGAAACACGTTTTAGCATTAAAGGAGACTTTTTGGAGAAAAGGAGGCTTTAATTTCGTTTATAAAACTGGCCGTTACTCTCACTTTGTCAATCAATAAATCGTACCACACGCGAGTGTCACATCGGAGCGCCACCGATCTGCGACTGTGTGTTCCCGGTATGACACGAGGTGTGTGAGTAGATAATCGTATGCGTTAGAAATGTACGTATCCGATAGGCTTCTGGCGCGAGTCGTCACGTCTTGAACTACAAATATTATTCCGCCTTTACGCATATGATACAAATCACTTAGCAACAAACAAATATTTTTGCCTATCGATGCAGCGTGAAAATATCCGGGTGTTTGCACGTGTGCTTTAGGTGAATATTTGTGATGTCTTAAACTATCGAAAACATTCTGGATGATTGTCAAAAATATTTTATTTATTCAAAAATTCAGTTAGTATTGGAACAATAATTATTATTAGTAAATGTAAAATTAACATATTAATTATTACTGGCTGAAAAGCGTTCGTAGAAACAGAAGTATTTTTAATTTTGGTTTCTTCTCTAAGCTTTGATCCTTCTCAATGTTTCACAACCATCGACACTTATTGGTATGACAGACCTATTCATCCAAAATTAATAATTTTCCGTTTTGTATCATTTCTATCCTACAATTTAAATTGAGTAAATTTTTTTTCGGGAAATAGTCAATCATATACCCCTCCCTAGTGCTTGCCAAATTATCGAATATTTTTCCTCCTGCAATTCGTGTCGTCAGGAAAATATTCGAGTATTTGACAAGCACTCGGGATATAACTACTGAATATACAATTGCTTCTGAAACTATTTTAAGATATTTTTTTGGCGATGATCTGCTGACTGCATCTAACGATAAGGAAGAACTAGAGCATCGATGTAACGATATTTACACTATTCTTTACTCTGTAAAATTTATTCTTAGGAAATGGGTTTCTAATGACCTAGATATAATTTCACAATTCGAGAAAATCAAAATTTCCGATGCTGTGCTTGATGAACAGTCAAGTTGTAAAACACTCGGTATTCAATGGACAGTCCAAACAGATCATTTAACAGTTAATATCAAACAGCTTCCCATTCCATCAATTTTGTCTAAAATATATATTATTATCATTATCCTGATACTCCTAGATCTTCTGTGAAGATCCCTCATAAGCTTTTTCAGCTTGTGCGAGTTATGAGTTCAGTTGTGTTCTGTGTAGGCTTTGTTACTGCGATCTTGCGCCACGTTAGGTCATAGCACTGTTAATTTTTGACCCAACAGTGAAATGGTGGCAGACACCCATCCAACTGAAAAATTTCTTTTCCACCTGAACAAGATTCGAACCTTGACCTCCCGGTCACGAGTCCGATGCTCTCCCGCTGAGCTATCCATACTCTTAATATATTTGATCCATTACTGCACAAATCTATGATCCTTTAGGACTCATTAGTCCAATTCTTAGTGAAATACTTATTCAGAATTTAAGGTCACTACATATTTCTTGTGTCACCGAAGTTCTTGACAAACTCAAATCAATCGGGATCAATTTTCAAGATAGCCTGAAAACTCTGAATTCCATTCCTATTCCAAGAAGTGCTATTCTTATTAATCACAATTTAATTGAAATTTATTGTTATCGCGCTGCTTTAAAAGACGCAGAAGTAAGTTGCATTTATGTTCGAAGTTCAAATGCTTTGAGAAATTATAATGCTGCACTATTTTGCGCCAAAACGAAAGTGGCACTCTTGAAATCTATCACTATTCCCAAACATGAATTACGCGCCTGTATGTTGGGTGCAGTGAAGATAATTTTTAGTGCAATTAATGAAACTATTCCTATTTTTATGTGGTCAGATTCGAAAGTTGCCTTACCTTGGATTAATACTGAGCCAAGTTTATTACAAGTTCTTGTTTCGAATAGAGTTGCGAAGATTCAATCTTTGAGTAATAATTCTGTTTGGAATTATTTAAGCTCTATTGATAATCCTGCAGATATTGCTTCATGAGGTTCAATACCCGAAAAACTGTTGAACATTACACTTTGGAGGAATGGACCAGAGTTTTTGAAATCTTGTAGGAAATAGTGGCCTATCACTTCACTATCATTTTTTTATGAAATAAACATTATTATTATTATTATCACAACTTTTCACATGTCAAAAAATGAATTACCTGATCTTAAGCAAGTTTCTACTGTTTAAAATTATTATTTTCAAGAATTGTCTGATCTTTTTTATAAGTTCTCTGATCTGAATAAATTGCATGGCGCTACTGCTCAGTATATTCGATTCAAAAATAATATCCCAGTTAACCAAATCAAAAGATTTGGACCACTTTCAATTGGTGAACTGGAACGTGCAAAAATGTTATTGGTGAAATTATGTCAGTTGGAAAGTTTTTCTTCAGAATGGAAAATTTTGAAATGTACGAAATTTTCAGAATCAAAAACTCGGTTGTCATTATTGACACCACTTCTTGATGAAATTGATATTTCAAGGATTGGAGGTAGACTCAAAGCAACTGATTTACCCTTTCACGTAAAACATCCTATTTTATTGAGTTCACAACATAATCACACAAAATTGGTGTTTGAATACAAACACCGCCAAGTTTTGCATCCAGGTCCTCAATCTTTATTATTTTCAATAAGACAATTTTATTGGTCCATAGGTGGTTTAACATTGGCAAAGAAAACGGTTAAAAACTGTTCGAGTTGTTTTAAAAGAAAGAGTTAGGCTTTTTTTGCCATTTTTAATAATTGGTATAGATTATGCAGGACCATTTTTGATTTTGAATAAGAAGGGTAGATAATCTATTATAAATAGTCAAAATGCTATTTATCAGTTTTTGTGTGTTTTTGTACTAAATCTATTCACATTGATTTAGCATAATTAATTCAACAACAGAAATTTTTTTAGCATGTTTAAGACGATTCACCTCCAGACCGGGTAGTCCTTCTTTTATTTACACCGATATCGGTAGCACTTTTGTTGGAGCTATCAATGAATTGCGCGAATTGGGCAATTTTCTGTTCGAAGCGCAAAAAACTATCGTTGATAATCGAATTTGAATATAAAATGGAAAATCATTCCACCATATACACCTAATCATGGTGGACTATGAGGAAGTGCAGCCAAGAGCAGAGAATTTCATTTGAAACGAACTTTTTTAAATAATAATGTTACTTTGGAAGAGTTCAACACATTAGTCATACAAATAGAAGGTGTTCTATACTCGCGTCCATTATTTTCATCCAAATGATCTTACACCAGTTTCTTCTTCCCATTTCCTTATAGCTCGTATTCCTCTATCTCTAACTATGACTGGACTGATACCTAAGTCTGTAGACATTCAATATTACAGTACGTTCAACAAATGTACCAGCGATTTTGGCCGCAAGTCTCCAGAAGATATATATATATATATAGTCTGTCAAGAAAGTACCGGGAATTATCGATTTAAATCTGGCGGGGCAATGAGGCAGGTGAAAAATTTTTCTAGGTTGGTACCACTGTCCTTAATTACTATGCCAAGCTTGAGCGGGATCTGTCAACTAGTGTGTTTGCAACAGCTGATTAAGTCAGTCGATGTCAGAGTGCGTGCCGATTTTTACTATGAGTGATTACGTTGAGCAAAGAATTTGTTTGAAGTTTTGTGTTGCAAATGAATTTTCGTGTTCCGATGCATTGAGAATGTTGCAAAAGGCCTTTGGTGATAATGCTCTATCGAAAACTCGTTCATATCAGTGGTACCGAGCCTTCAAGGACGGACGCCCATCGACGGCTTCGATCGGAGATAACGTCGATAAAATTAAGGAAAAGGTGCTGGAAAACCGTCGTACCAGCTTGAGAGAGATAGCATATGATCTTAATATATCCCACGAGTCCGCACGTACGATTTTGATTGATATTTTGGGCATGAGAAAGGTGGCCACACGACTCGTACCGAAAGACCTGAATTTTCTTCAAAAACGTCATCGCGAACAGGTTGCTTCAGACATGCTGGATCGCTGTAATTCCGATTCTACATTCATGGAACGCATTATAGCTGGTGATGAGACCTGGGTCTACGAGTACGATATGCAAACAAGCCAGCAATCATCGTAATGGGTGGCAAAAAATGAGCCCAAAACCGAAAAAACCACGCCAAAGCCGCTCGAAAATGAAGGTGATGCTCATTGTTTTCTTCGATATCCGTGGCGTGGTGCAAAAAGTGAAACATTCAATTCTCTGCATTATAGTAAAATAACAAATAGGCCGTTAAATTAGAAACAATCGAGAAATATCAATTTCTATTTTATCACATTTGGAAATCAATACCGGACAACCTGTGAAAGGCAGATTAATCTTTTGGTTATGATGACTCCATGAATCTTTCAGTAACCAAGAAATCGTATCACATTCGTGTTACGTCTGGTTTTTGCAAACGTTTTAGGTCTTTTAGCGAAGTGCTGTGCGCTCTATTTTTTCTGAATAAGATCTGTACCATTAGAAAAATATTTCTGAGATTTTGCGTTTTAATAGTGATGGTGAAGATCATTGAATATACATGAAAATATACAGGACAATTTATTTAAAATATTTGT
Organism: Megalocaria dilatata; assembly: GCA_034642435.1. NCBI lineage: Eukaryota > Metazoa > Arthropoda > Insecta > Coleoptera > Coccinellidae > Megalocaria > Megalocaria dilatata. Next base: position 63,912,379 of record CM067859.1, on the reverse strand, counting down.
GGAATATCTTTTTTTGCGAACATTCGGTATATTGGGAAATCATACAGAAGCAACATTCTGATATTTTAATATTAAATGGGCAAAATCGGTCTAATGGTTTTCACTTACTCACTAAAAATTTTTTTACACATTTCCGAAATCAGCGATCTAATAGAAATTAAATTTAGCCTTAAGTTGTATAATAACAATATAAAAATTATGTAAAATTCTGGGACAATCTACCTTACAATGAACGACTAGAGGTAAAAATGTCAATTAGTGAAGGATAACACCTAGAGACATGAAATTTTCATGGTTGCGTAAAGTCTGTCACTTTCAACAGAAGTGACGAAAATGAATTATACACAAAAAAACATTCTTCTTAATTTATTTCCTGAAGTTATAATTATTAAATATAATTTTTTGAAATTAAATATGTAGAAGGCCAATATTAAAATATTTAAATAATTTTATATACCTTCTATCAAGTATTAACCCCTATTTATGTTATTTTATTTATAATATGTGATTATTTGGTTTCCTTAACATTCTTTATACAGACATTCTTTGTGCTATAACAGAGGCCGTTAAATTGTCTTTCAATCTTTTATATCAAGGGTGAACCACAGAATTATTTATTTGTAACTTAACCTTACACTACATTTAAATTTTTCTGTATTCATTTACCAGAAGTTTTCTAAATTGTTGAAGGGTGAGTAAATATTTGTTGTTGATTGATGTTAGATTTTATTGAATATGAATTATTTGAATACTGACGAAGCAAAGTCTCTCTTAAAACTTGTTTTTCAGTAATGTTTTTACATATCTTGAGAATTTTGGCTAACAATTTTTATTTATTGGATTTTGTTATATCATTTGGATGTCATATAATGAATGTTTACTTTAAATATCGTTTGATATAAGTGGTACTCATATGACATTATTTTAATTTAATTCCTGAAGTTATTAGGAGTACAAATAAGTTTCCGCCGTTTTATTGCAGATGGCGCGGCACGGAGTTTCGGTTAGCTTTCGCTTATGATAACCGGCTTAAAAAATAGTTTGGACATTCAAGAACAACATAACCCATTAATATCATTGATTTCATATTGGTAAAATATAACTTTTATAAGTTGAAAATGTCAAAATTTGAGCCAAGTAAGCGTCATTTGCGGGAAATATTAGTTTACTTTTTCAATTTAAAGAAATCTGCTGCTGAGGCGCATCAATTACTCGTAGAAGCATGTGGTGAGGGTGCTTTGAGTGAGAGAACGTGTCCAGAGTAGTTTCAAAAGTTTAAAAACGGTGATTTCGACGTAGAAGACAAAGATCGCAGTGGAAGGCCAAAAATTTACGAGGATGCAGAATTGGTGGAATTATTGGAGGAAGATTAATCTCAAACACAAAAAGAACTTGCTCTAACATTAGAAGTCACTCAGCAAGCAGTCTCACATCGTTTAATATCATTAGGAATGATTCATGAACAGGGAAATTGGGTTCCGTACGGCAGAAACTTATTTGTACTCCTAATATAATTATTAGATATAATTTTTTGAAATTACATATATGTAGAAGGCTAATATTAAAATATTTAAATAAAATACAAATTTCATGGACTGGAGTATCAAATGCCCTTGAATAATCCAATAATATGGGGACCTTTATTAGTCCACTATCTGTAGCCGTTAAAATATCCTGATTTACCTTTAATAACGATGTAACACAACATGACCCTGTCGAAAATCCGATTGCTCCTATGGAACTACATTATGGTTGTCCATATGAGCCTTCATCTGGTGTTCCATTACTTTTTCCAAGATTTTGGAAAAAGTTGGCAATATGCTTATTGGACGCAGATCTCCATATCCCCTGACCGTACTGGATTTCGGAAGAGGCAAAACAATGAACTTCTTCTACAATTCCGGAAAATAACTCTCAACAATGCATGAGTTCATAATGTGAACAATGTATTTTAAAATAAGTGAATCGCATAATCTCAAAAGTTAGGAGTAATATCCTCAATATCCCTTGCTCTCGATTTGATTTCTGACAGATATCTATCAATTATAGCTCCATCTACCAAATCAAAATTCATTCTATCCCCAAATTCACAAAATGAGTTTCAATTATAAAATTTGATAATATCCGTAGACTTTGTAATTTCCTCAGTCAGGGGAAACCAATTGTTGAAATATTGATTTATTATTACAATCTGCTAAACCGAGTGGGACTTCGCTTCGCCTCCTTGATTTTCCGATGTTAAAATAATTCAGTTGCCTCCACATCTCCTTTGTACCACCTTCACGAAAAATAATTCTTTTTCTCAAGTGTAATGAGCTCTGTAGTAGAATTACGGAGAGACTTGTATACATTCGAGTCATTTTCTGCCTAGTACGCCGGAACTTTTTTTTACTGGAATCTCTGACTTTCGTAATTTTTTTAATTTGAGGAGTCATCCAGGGCGCAGGAGTTTGTGTTATACGTCCTGAGCATGTTTATCCAAAAAATCTGAAATAACCGCATTCAAATAATTTATTCTCACATCGATGTTGTTGATGTTGAAATTTTTTTCAAGATTCGAACTAGCAAGATCACTCTGAAAATTTCTTAAAATCCCTAAATTTTACATAGCGCGCACCTTTAGTGGCTTCGAAGTCACCAGCTATGGTACAAGTTGGCATATCGTAATCACTAAAGTGACAATCAACAACATCTATATTTTATCTATATTGAATATCAGGATTATAAGCAAGGATATGATCTAACAAGGCATGTTTTCTAGTTGGTTTTTTAAGAGTTGTTTTAATCCAAAAGTGTGAAGCGAGGTTAAATGAGAATATGAATCAGAATCCAACAAATTGATATTCATGCCACCAACAACAACATTCTCAGCTAGAGACAAATATGCTAAAACTTGATTTTCTACGTCATTCTCAAGCAATCTATCTTCAATCCTAGGTGGCTTTTAAATTACACAGAAGTGCACCCTCACACCTCCGTTTTCAAGCAAAATACATGTATTTTCCAACTTAAGGTCAAAGTTCACAACATGATCAGATATTTTTTTATATAAATACCTGTACCACCTCCTCTAGTAGATCTATAATTCCGAACAAAATAGTATCCTTCAATGTCAGCCGAAAAAATGTGATCAAGACTAAGACAAGTTTCAGTTAGACCGATCAAATCGGAATCGTGATAAATCAGCTTGTCTTTGAATTCTGAAAAATGAGCTATTAGTGGACGAACATTCAAATGCGCACCAGCAAGCTGAAATCCAGAACCTCAACACATGAAAAATGGCAAAAAAAAAAAACAATATATATATACATTCTGTCAAGAAAGTACCGGGAATTATCGATTTAAATCTGGCGGGGCAATGAGGCAGGTAAATTTTTTTTTCTAGGTTGGTACAACTGTCCTTAATTACTATGCCAAGCTTGAGCGGGATCTGTCAACTAGTGTGTTTGCAACAGCTGATTAAGTCAGTCGATGTCAGAGTGCGTGCCGATTTTTACTATGGGTGATTACGTTGAGCAAAGAATTTGTTTAAAGTTTTGTGTTGCAAATGAATTTTCGTGTGCCGATGCATTGAAAATGTTAAAAAGGCCTTTGGTGATAATGCTCTATCGAAAAATCGTGCATATCAGTGGTACAGAGCCTTCAAGGACGGTCGTGAAGTGGTCGCCCATCGACGGCTTCGATCGAAGATAACGTCGATAAAATTGAGGAAAGGGTGCTGGAAAACCGTCGTACCAGCTTGAGAGAGATAGCACATGGTTTTTAGGATATCCCACGAGTCCGCACGTACGATTTTGATTGATATTTTGGGCATGAGAAAGGTGGCCGCACGACTCGTACCGAAAGACCTGAATTTTCTTCAAAAACGTCATCGCGAACAGGTTGCTTCAGACATGCTGGATCGCTGTAATTCCGATTCTACATTCATGGAACGCATTATAACTGGTGATGAGACCTGGGTCTACGAGTACGATATTCAAACAAGCCAGCAATCATCGGAATGGGTGGCAAAAAATGAGCCGAAACCGAAAAAACCACGCCAAAGCCGCTCGAAAATGAAGGTGATGCTCATTGTTTTCTTCGATATCCGTGGCGTGGTGCACTACGAATTCGTTCCAGAGGGTCAGACGGTAAACAAGGAGTATTACCTAGGCGTTATGAAACGTTTGCGTGAGCGTATCCGTAAGAAGCGGCCAAATTTGTGGGCGAACAACTCATGGATTTTGCATGACGATAACGCGCCTTCTCACCGAGCTACGATTGTGACTGACTTTCTCGCCAAAAACTCAACAAACGTGCTTCAGCAACCACCGTATTCGCCGGATTTGGCTCCCTGCGACTTTTTCCTCTTCCCAAAACTAAAATTGCCCCTTCGTGGCACCCGTTTTGAGTCGATTGAAGCCATAAAACAAAATTCGACGCGAGAGCTAAAGTCCATCCCGGAAAGCGCCTATAAAAAATGTTTCGATAATTGGAAGTGCCGTTGGCATAAATGTATTGGAGCAAATGGAGCCTAATTTGAAGGCGACCCAATAAATTTTGACGATTAAATGCAAAAATGTTGTTTTAATTGAAAATTCCCGGTACTTTCTTGACAAAGTAGTATAATTAAAATAATTACAAAAAAAGCAAGGGTAATAATAGGGAACATCCAAAATATGTAAGCTATGTAAAGAACTAACGTATTCCGTCGCATTCCGTGATGATTCTTTGTCACTGTTCTGCAAGATTTTCAGGTTGTATAGACTTTGGACTTCAAATGTCCCCATAAAAAAAGTTAATGGCGATAGCTCGGGTGATCTTGCTGTCCATTCTATAGAACCCCTTCTGCCAATCCAACGTTCTGGATAACGTTCGTTCAAAAATTGACGAACACGGATTCAAAATGTGGCGGTGCACCATCCTGCTGAAACGTGAGTTCATTTTCTAATAGGTTGTCCTCGTTTTCCAGAATGCCAGTAATCATTGGATCAATAATATCTTCTAATAAATTCAAATGAGGTGTTCCGTTAAAACTCGCATCGATAAAAATTGGTCCAACAAAATGGTTTCCTAATATTCCTACCCAAACATTTAATTCGATTCCGATAGTATAATTTGAGAATTTATATTCTTTCTTCCGTAGAATAGAATATTTTCGATCTTGTAAGTAATTTTCAAACCCAATTATGATGCAGAAATGAAAGACTGAAACACATTTGAGAAAGAATCTTCAGAAATATAGTATACATTGTAATGAATTTCGTTGAGATACCCTGTATGAAGTTGAAAATCTACTAAACGTGCGGTAAATTTTTAATTATATTTTGTACTTATTGGGTGAGTATGACAAGTGATATCACTTATTTGTTTCGAATGTATTTCAATCTGTGTTGATTTGCACTGTGAATAGTTTGTATTTTTTTGTGAATAAATATTATTATATTATATTATATTTATTATATTATTATATTAATATTTATTATCTGATGCTCGAATTGACTTAAAATTAAGAAATCGTTGTATAATTTTTTCCTACCTTTTCTAAGGAAAAGCATGCTCTAATTTTTAATGTATTCTGTTCGAACGGATAGAGCTAGAGACTTGAAATCTTCAGAGCAGGTTTGGGTCTTGAACTTGTTTCATAGTTATTCACTTTTGAATTTTTTGTTTTCCCCCGTATTTTCGAGACTACATATCAGATCGACTTCTAATTTTGTGAAATAATAAAACGGGGGTTTTCAATTTATAGGAGGCTTTAACAATATCTAAAATATCACACAGATTAATTCTGATGGCCTTACTACAAAACCTAATTTTATAAAAAATTTTCTCAAACGCTTTTTGAAATTAAATTAAATAAATGTCTTAGAAAATATACTTTCAATTCAGTAGATATATATAATTAAAACTCATTACACAGCACCAAGAGGAATACAAGAATCCAAAGAAAATATGGAATCTTAATTCAAATTTTTAAATAAATACTTGAAGGATCTGAACGTTTTATACCGATGTATTATGGAGACCAAATTCCTTTCCAAAAACGTGCTCTCAGAAAGACTCCAAAAACATGCAGTACATCTTGAAAAACGCCATTTGGAATTCGACGCAGATACTCTTCAGTTCCTTCGTATCCAAAAAATGAAAATGATTAATAGAAATACATCTCACCCTATCAACCTCTTATCTTTCGACAAACAAACGGATACGAAGTGTGACTGAAGAGTATCGGCGTCAAATTCCAAATAACCCTTTTGGAGAAGTGCTGCATGTGTTTTTTTATGAAATTTTTGAAGAGATTTATTTTCGAAGGAATTCCTGAGTTTATATTATGCATTTTTGAGGGGGAATTTGTTTTTTATCATTATGAAACAAACGTTTGAAGTATTTATTTAATAATTTCGATTAATATTCCATATTCTCTTTGGATTCTTTTATTTCTTTTGGTGCTGTGTAAAGGGTGTTAAGTGTATATGTATGTCTAATAAATTGAAACTGTGTTTTCTGAGACATTAATTTAATTTAATTTCAAAAAGTTTTTGAGAAAGAATTGTCATGGAATTTTTATTAAATATAATTGTTATAAAAAAAATTTGAATATCAAAACAAATTAAAATATGTTTGTCTTCTACAATTTTAATTTCAAAAAAATTTTCATTCAAAAAACTTTTAGAATTAATTTAATGTCTAAAATAAGCACCGCTTACATTTAATAGACGTATATAATCAAAACTCAATATATAATGTCAAATGGAATAAATAAACCAACAGATATACGAAAGTCATTAAACTTGATACATAAATATTTAAAGGAGACAAAATTTTGTTTCTGGTCTTACCTTTAAGAACACCAATTGCCTTTTAAAAACATGAACACGCCTTAAGGACTTCTCAAAGAATGTAATTTATTTGAAATATTTAATATATTTAAATATTCGAATAAGTTAATTCAGAAAACTCTCAAAACATGCACTATATCTTCAAAAAACAAATATAATTCTAAGCAATCCCTTCTTCGGTCCTAAATAATATTCCAAATATCGAAATCAGAAAAGTAACCTATATCCACAACGCACACTTGTAAAGGAATAAATGTTTCGAAGCACAGATCAACTTTATAATTCAAGATTGATCTATGTTCTAATAAAATCAAAGAACAGTGTAAGTTATTTTTAAGGCTTATTTAAATTCATTGACATTCCATAATGAGATTTATTGAAGCCAAAATATAATTATATATTATATATAAAATAAAAAAGAAAAAGAAAAGAAAGTTCTTTTCTTTTTTATTTTATATAAAATTGTTATAATGTTTCACCTAGAGCCAACCTCATACTCCATTTATTTAATGAATTTTCATTGATTTAAAATTTGTTGTGAGGGTAACAGAATCAACCTGTGTGATATTTGAGATATTGTAAGGACTTCTGTCAGGAAAAACCCCATTTTCATAATTTTATTCTATATCTTATAATTCTGGTTTTTCACCCATTTACAAGTATCATCCGTATATGACTGAGTCCCTGGAAGTAAGTTACAAGATTTGTGTCATTTCTATGGACGAACATAGAATGCGTTTGGTTTGATAGTTAGAAAAGAATATTACTGTTCTATGTTTGTTTGTCGAAAGACATGAGGTTGGTCAGGTGAGATGTATTTTTATTGATTATTTTTATTCTTTGGATACGAATCGGCGTCGAATTCCAAATGGCCTGTTTAAAAATGTACTGCATGTTTTTTGAGTTTTTTTGAACGAACTTTTTAAAGAGAGTAATTTTCGAAGAAATTCTCAAGGTTATGTTGTGCGTTTTTGGAAAGGAACTTGATTTTCATAATATATCGTTATGAAACAAACGTTGGTATCCTCAAATTATTTAATTATTTCAATTAATATTCTATATTTCCTTTGGATTCTTTCTTTCCGTTTGGTGCTGTGTAATGAGTGTTAATTCAATATATCTACCAATTTGAAACTCTGTTTTCTAAGCCATGCATATCTCACTTAATTCTAATAAGTTTTTGAGTGAATATTTCATAAAAATAAAATTTGTAGTGAGGTTAGCATAATTAATCTGTATTATATTTAAGATAATCCAATTCAGTGCCTGTTCTTGCAAAATTCAGTGAGATTCATATAACAAGCGAGCAGAAGCCACTGACTGCGCGTCAGTGCATTTCTAGGATTTTTTCATAGTATCTTTGGTGAGGAATATCTTCAGATCACCCGTAAAAGACATGAGAATAACTTTCTCCAGACTTTCTTCATGATTTCATCAAATCTGATGGTACAGACATTTCCATTTCTCGATCAATTATATATTTCTCAAATGATTTTTTTGGATTATGCAATTGTAGATTGCAGTTCTTCAACTACCTTTCGAAATATCCATCTTTATTTATCTTGTTTTTTTACTTTCTTATTAATCTATGATTGCCACAAAAAAGCCCTCCTACCAAATATGGTAGGAATTTTTGGAAAAGGTATTTTCAAGATCTTTTTCTGTCAGTCTCATTCTAAAAAAATAATTATTCATATAAACTCACTTCAATCGCGAGAGGCAACAAATATTATGGTCTTAAAAAGTGCTCAAAATTTTTACCTGGTATTAGCTTTCAATACTTTATTTAAAAGATTTTTTTCGCCACACCCTATTTAACTTTTGAAGTTTTCTTCAAAACATTGTATCTAAAATAGATACAGCTGGCAAGAGCTAATTTGAGCAGCCGTTTTTGAGATATCAGGACACACATTTTTCATAATTTTTCTAACCTACGATTGTCACAAGAAAAACAAAAATTTCGAGAGCATGTGAATGTGGTACAGTATTTATTTCGATTTGAAAGAGACAATAATTCGTCTAGAACAGAAATTCAAAAAAATGCTCATAACATATGTTTAAATTATTTAAGCTATTAATAATTTTTCCAGAGAGGCGTTGAATACGTCATTACGTAAACGTATATATATATATATATATATATATATATATATATATATGTAATGATAATAAATTATCATTCTCTCAGTTATTTTGATTTTGGCGCGCTACGCTCGGTCGGAAACGAACGATACTAAAAGAATGTCATATGTATGACACGACCGTAAGGCAGCCATCTTGATTGTGGCATCTTACTGGAAACTAAGAGGCTATATAAAATAATTAAAGATATTGGAAATAAGAAACCTAAGAAATAGACTTTAATTGTCGTTTCTTCTTTACAGGTATGTTTAAGCGTATTAAAATGTTGTATACGTTGTATAAAAAGTGTTTGTAAACCTGATACTTAGTAATAATAAAAAAACTTCTTTACAGAGCAACGCATTGGTTTATTTCATGGGAAAATGGATAAACTACGATTTAAATTCACTGTTTTGAGGTCGAACGATGAAAAATCAAACATGATATGCATAACCTCTATTGAGACTCCACATGGATGCGTCTATGAAATCCCAGATGAATTAAAACCTGTAAGTAAGCATTCGGAAATCTATACGAAAATCAAAAATTCTCTTAAAAAAAGACACCAAACAAGGACGATATGGATCCCTCTTAGTACAGATCTTAGAAAAATTTACTCAGACGAAGGAGACAATCTACAGTTTGAAAATCAATATTTAGCAGAAATTACAACACACATATATATATATATATATATATATATTTATATATATATATATATATATATATATATCTACAAAATAAATTTGAAGCAAATTGCAAATCAGCAATGGAAAATATTAAAACCCTGCTGAACATCACTCTCAACCTTTCATGTGCGTAGAATACGAATAATAATTTTGATTTGCAATCATATATGTAATGTGATATTTTCCTACTTTTTGAAGGCTGCAAAATGTCACTTTGTTGACTTTTCTGTCCACGACGTTGGAAAGTGATCACTACGAAAACTGAACTAAGAATTAAATTCTTTTCCAAAAATGTAAAACATAACCTCAACAATTTCTTCAAAGAACATCTTCAAAAAGCAATTTAGAACTATTACAACGGTAATCCATCAGCTCAACTTCATATTTAAAGAATAAAAATAATTAAAAGAAATAATCTTACCAAACCAACCGAATGTTTACTAAAATAACACTAAAATGAAGTGAACTAAACATCCTACGTATTCTATGGTCCTCACAGAAAATTACATAAAGTTTGCAGGCTATTTTATGGACTCCGTTTTATATGTAATAAGCGTAAATCAAAATATATAATTTTTATAAATACATTGAAATACAATGAATTAATGAAAAGAGTTATTTTCAAAATTTGCAGGAGGTTAACAAAATAAATCTGTATGATATTTAAAATAATGTAATAATCCTTCCATTTTTTTTATTATTTCATTGTATATATAATAATTATATATTTTGGTGTACGCTCATTACATATTATCATTTTGTTTTGAAGAAGTCCATAGAATACCTTGCAAACTTTATGGAATTTTCTGTGACGCACATAGAATACGTAGGATGTTTATAAGTTCACTATTGTTTGTCTAGTAAACAGATGATTTGGTAAGATATTTTTTTATGATTATTTTCATTTTTTAAATATGAAGTTGAGCTTATGAGTTACCGTTGTAATAATTCTAAATTGCTATTTAAAGGTGTTCTGCATGTTTTAGGAATTTTTTTAAAGGAACTCATTCTGAGCAAGTTGTCTCTGAAGAAGTTTTTGAGGTTATGTTTTGCAATTTTGGAAAGAAATTGAGTTTTCTCATAAAACAAAACGAAACAAAATTTTGTACTCTCGAAGTATTTATGTAATAATTCTCAGTTGACAATTTCAATTCCTTTGAATTTCTTTCATTCCCATTCGTACTGTGTAATAAGTATTAATTATATATGTCTATTTAATTGACGCAGTGTGTTCTAAAGACATTTATTAAATTTAATCCTAAACGTTTTTGACTTGAAGTTTTTTTAAATTAAAATTTGCAGTTTAACAGAATAAATCTTTATGATATTTGAAATTTGGTGAAATTAGTCTATGGAAATGAAATTTCAAGTAGAGATGTTCGAAATAAGGTTTGAATTTGGTGTTTGAATATTCAAGACTATACAGACAGATGAATTTAAAAGGGAGTATATTATTATTATTCTAGTGAATAATGTGTATTACCCATCAATTATCGACATACTATTAAATAAAATCCAACAAAACAATCCATGTCATTAGTTTACTCATAAAATAAAATGCAAAATGAAAACATTTTTTGCTTACCGTATACAGGACTAGCGAAACTGATAGCTAGGTATTTATAGAAAAATAGAAATCTCAATATTTCATACAAAACCGTAAATTCTTAAAGTAAAACGATCAAAATAGTACAAATATCGACAATAAGAAAAATAAGTCAGGAGTATACAGGGTGTCTACTTTTAAAATGCCAAACTTCAAGGGGAGATCAAACAAGTTATTTGCAACAAAAATGTCATATAATACATGGTCAAAATGTTGATGGTTATTCTTCAATTTCACATTTATTGATTTCACGAAATATTTCAAGTTTTTCCATAAAATCAATTATACTTCAGTTATCCTCGCAGCCTCATTAGATTTGAACACACATCTGGAAACGGCATTAAATTTGGAACAAGATAAGAAGTTCCGTGTGCCGAAGAATTCTTATTACTGGCGTGGTAAGAAGATTGAAATCTATTTATAAATATTTTATTGATAGAATCAATAAATTATATCCAACAATTGAATTTACACAGGAAGATGGAGTAAATAATAGCATCAATTTCTTAGATTTAAAAATCACCAAAATTAATAATAGACATGACTTTTCCGTATACAGAAAACCTACACATACAGATGGTACGATTCATTATACTTCAAACCATCCATTTTCACAAAAATTGTCAGCTTATAAAAGTATGCATTATAGATTGGTTAACATAACCATGACGAAAGAAAATTTTGACAAAGAGTATAAAACCATTGATCAAATAGCTTTCAATAATGATTTTAATCCATTAATTGTAGACAATTTACTTGATTAAATAAATCACAAGAAAGCAATATCACTTATATATCCAAAATTTCAAAATTCAAACGAAACCAAATTTATTTCATTAACTTACATAGGCCAAAAATCTGAAAAGATTGCTAGATATTTAAAGAAAAAAGAAAAATATAATATCTCTTTTAATTCTTTAGGCAGCTTAATAAAAAATAATAAAGACGTCATTCCTAAAAACAAAAAATCAGGAGTTACCAGGTAGTGATTGCCCATGTGTATATGTGGGACAGACAGGCCGTTCATTCCAAACAAGGATACGAGAACATGAAAAATGTTACACTAATAATAAACCTAATTCAACTTCTGCCAACCATTTGTTAGAGACTGGCCATAATTTTAATATGAATTATGAAATATTACATATTGAAAACAAAAGTCAGAAACTAAATCTGTTAGAAACTTTAGAGATCAATAGATATAATAAAAGACAAATTTTATTGAATGATCAAATAGATTTAAGCAGATCCTCCCTACTTAATATTTTTCATTACTTGTATACTATCTCTTTCCACCCCTCTATTTTTTGTACCAGAGCTGTTTATTTGAGGTCATGTTTTGCATTGTATACCTCAGTTTAAATACTAACCTGATGTATTCATGGTATGACGAAACAATCGTCGTGTAAATCAATAAAATAGCAGAAGTTTACATTTGTTTTTCTTATATTGAAGATGAATTTCCGTCAGGTAAAGACCGAGACAATCAGATAAACAAAATTCTTATAATACAAATTTTATGAAAAAAATTAAAGAAGACAGACTATTACTAGTTATAACAATTATTCAGAATATCTACCGCCTAACTTTTTTTCAAGGTGTTGCAGACCTAAAAATCCAAAAGCGTAAGGGCATGGCTTCTTGTTGGACATCTTACCGGACCATACCTTCCAATTCATTGCACCCCAACATATTGATTCATTAAGTCCCGTACATTCCGGCTATTATGAGCTGGGCAGCCAACCATTTGAAACCAGACATTTTGTCTGTAAGCCAGGGGCATTTCATCTAATATGTCTGTTAAACTTCTTTGGTTCAATCTAATGAGTTCTTCAGCGTTGAGGCTGAAGTATTACTGGTCCGAAAAGTTCACCTCTCATGACTTGCAATAACACGTTGATACTTGACTTGATCATGTAGGAAATGAGAAACAATAGTCGCATGGGGCTTTCTTCTTTTCCATACATGTCTATTTCGCAACTTTATCAAATCTGATTTCGTGAAAGTAGCCTCATTAGTCCATAATATATCTTATCGCCCCCCCCCCCTAACTCTCCTAACGTATTCAGGTATCACCAACAAAATGTTATTCTCGTCTCATCATCTACTGGTAACAGATCCTGTGCCTTTTTTTAAATGATATGGATGTAACTTTTTTTTTGAGTTCTCGATTTACTGAAGAATGATGAATGATGAGTTTTCAATGTACAACCAATTCGACGAGTACTTTTTGTTGGGTCCTTCCGGACAGTTCGAAGTATAGCAGATGCTACTGGTCTTACTGACTATTTCGACCAACTTCTCTGATTCGGAAACCACCAAATGAGCGTGTTTCACCTAATCGCCTGAACACATATACAAATGTCTTCTATTTGGTTGTCGTCTGTTGGGAAAACGCGAACCGTGCTCTCGAACCGCTACGCAAGCATTTTCATTCAAAAATCCATAATTGAAGAACATATCGCTATGTTTGAAAAAAACAGGCATAATTTTCTCGATTTTTCTTAGAATACTTATTATAATTGAGTTAATTCGTTAGATTCAAGAAAACGTACTAATACCCAAAATTATTAGGCGACAGAGACTGTCATAGTTTAAATTCAAAGTTTACTTTCATATTCAATCACAAGGAGCTTCAAGATAGAGCAAATTTAGGTTTGGAATATTTCATCTTTTCGTTGTTATCTTCTTAGCCATGATATTATGGCAAAGGAAAAGCAGCTAGCACAAAAAATCATGTCATTCGAAAGCACACTAAATGAGGTATATTTTGCTGAAAAAAAGACATGTCCATAGTTAACAATTTTTCATCGATAAAACCATTGGAAAATATGACTGATTTTGTTCACTTCAGAATCGTGATATTCATCTCCTTACCTTGCTCACCATAATAATTTTTTGGCACACAGAACTTCTTATCTTGCAGCAAATTAATGCCATTTCCAGATATGTGGTCAATTTTGATGAGGCAACGGGTAAAATTGAAGTATAATTGATATTATGGAAAACTTGAAATATTTCGTGAAATTAAATAATGATGAACTGAAAAATAACCATCAACATTTCGGCCACTTGTTATATGACATTTCTTGTTTGAAAATAACTTGTATGATCTCCTCTCGAAATTTTGTCCTTTTAAAAGTAGACACTCTTTATAGGTTACCTTGCGGTACATTTCTATACGTATACATTGGACAAACATGCAGAACTTTCTAAAATAGGATGAAAAAAGATCAGAAGATTCCTTAAAATAAATTGAATTCTACCTATGCCCACCACCTTCAAGAAACAGAACTTGATTCATAACCATAATTCCGAAGTTCTTCATATAGGGAACAAATACATCAGATTAGACCCTTAAGAAGCACTAGAAATAAACTGGCATCATAAAAAACACATTTTACTTAACCACCAGATAGATTTAATCTCATTACCGTTGCTGAACCTTTTCGAATAAATTCCACAATAAACCTTCATTTTATCACGTTTTTTTTGCTCAAACTTGTATTGAGGAGACCGATTCTGTAAAAGTGGTTAGTTACCAAACTCACCTGATGAAGTCAAAATGTAATTGACGAGACAATTGCCGTATAAACAATAAATATGAGCAGAAATAAAGAGATGTACTTTATATTATATAAGATGAATTTCCGTCTAGTTAAGACCGAAACAATCAAATATTTAATCTTAATGACATTATAGGGGAGCTTTCGGGTCCTTATTTCACAACTAAATACTAAATTTGAACTCTATTGGATTTACTTTCAAAAATAGATGAAAGGAAACGATTTGAATGGGAATACCTCAGTATCTATTCAGCTGATTCTGTCCATTTTTGAACCTTAGTTTAAGTCTCTAGGTCTTTTCGTTCGACAATTATCATTTTCACCCCCAATCGTCTGCTCGGAAAGTGGATCGTTCCGAATGAGGCGCATATACTCTTAAGTGCCAAATATGTACTTGATAGAATCTGTAGATTCAAAACTATTGGACTTATAAGAAAGAGATTCAAACGTGAACAACGGCAAAACCATAAGTCTGATTCTCTCTACTTACGAACTCAACCAAGGTATTTAGGCCTCAAGCGTACCCTGAAAGTTCGAAGTCTCTAGGTATTTCGGTTCGAAATTTCAAGTGTTTACGGGTGACTGCTCTGGCATTCGGGAAAAGCGATAACACGTTGTTCCCCAGAACAAGCACTTAGAAAATAGATAGGATTTAATCCACCTTCAACGCCCCTGTTTCGCAGCATTTTCCTGTACATCAATGAAACGAATATGTACTTTTTGTGATACTCACTATGGCTGGCATTTTTAATCTATGTGAAATACCTGAAGGTTTCAAAAACCTTACGAAACACATATCAGAAGTGACAAGAAATAGAGTTTACAATTAGTCCGTGTTTTAAAATATTTCAGAAATGACTGATGCTCTTTGGGATGTGGTGGTTTGAGGGAGCTTCCAGTCCTCTTAATTTCCGGAGGTAGGCCTTTCGATCCAGCTTGAAAGGCCCTGAACTCATCAGATTGGCAATGGGGTATAAGCTTGTCAAGGACGTCTGTGACCTTGTTCCACTTGAAACGTCGGTGTCAAACGGTCGTGCTCTGCTCTACTTGAAGCCGGCGAGGATGGTAAACTAACTATCGGAAAGCGGGCGCGTCCTCTATGTGATACGCCGGGAAGTTGTAGCATAGCAGAGCGAAACTCCGGGCAATGGTTAAGGAGCGGGCATGTCGCTACGCATTTCCTTCCCAGTGAATGCTGGTAGGGTCACGACAAAGGTCATTAGAATTTGGCATGGAACAATCCGTCGCTGAGCTGTATACGGCGCCATCTCAAGCGAGGAATACTACAGGACGAAATAGGGAGGTTACCGCGGCAAATTTGGATGGGATCGTGGGAGGCAACCACTGGAGCATTTTGGGATGCAGTATTTTGAGACAGCTCTCAAATCTCTTAATTCTGGGAGGAAGGCGTTTGGTTCCAGCTTTCAAGCCCCTGAACTCATCAGATTGGCAATGTGATATAAGCCCTCCAATGACGCCTGTGACCTTATTACACTTGGAACGTTGGTGTCGAATGCTCGTGCTCTGCTCTACTAAAGCCGGCGAAGACGGTGAACTTATCGGAGAGCGGTCGCGTCCTCTATGTGATACACTGTGAAGCTGTGGCAGAGCAGATTATATTTCTGGCTAATGTCTAGGAGCGGTCACGCCATCTTTGAATAAAGTCAACGTGGTTATAAATTGATGAACAATATTTTCCAAAGTTGTTTAACCATTTTATCACAGTAATAACGGCTAACGGCTAAATATGATTTAATGGTGTGAAAAATTCAAATCTGCTCTTATATCCATTAAATATTGGGAAGACCTATGGTACCTCACATACATTTAAAATGAAATATTTTATTGGACATACCTTATGCAATTTTTGAGTAAAAATTTCCGTTCATCAAAATATTGTACCTTAAAAAGATAAAGCTCACGTAAAGGCTGATTTGAGATATCTGGATATAAATTTTTCATAATTTTTCCAATCAATTATTGCCATAAGAATAAGACCAACATTTCGAGAGCAATTGAATGTGCTGCAATTTTTTTTCTTTCTCTATTTATAAGAGTCCATAATTCATCAACAAGATATATTTTAGGAAAAAATTGGTCTTAACAAATGTTTGAAATCACATATATTTTCAAATTTTGTTCATGTGTAGCCACATACGAAATACTCTACCTTTTTTAGGCGAAAGGCGTAACAGAATGAGAATTTTTATTCAAAAGTTAAATACGGTGTTTCTCGGTAAAATCATTTCGTTTAAGATGTATGCGAATTGGCTCTCATGGCACCCTCTGAATTTTATAATGAAAATAGAACAGATTTGAATGTTTCCTACATTTGATGGAATATTGTGACAACATTCCAACTTTTGAAATAATTATTGATGAAAAAAAAAAAAACAAATTGAACACTTAATACTCTGCACATCATCACTAACTCGTTCACTTTTTGACTGAAATAGGTCAACTTAGATAGTCATATTTCAACATTTCTAGTCAAGTTTCAGCATTTTATGTTCACTTTTCATGGACATTTTGTATAAATTGAAAAGAAACTTAAAGAAAACTTAAAGAACTTTCATGTGAATATCCACAGTAGTTTCAACTACGAAATTCAACACTTCAGTCCACTTGTACTGAAATATTACAATGTACCTCCTCTTCATCTGAGACAAGTAAAAAATAAACATAAAATTTGAATTAGAAATAAAGATGCTCAAAATAGAAAAATGAATAACTGTTGATTTGTTTGTTCGAATTGTGGTGTTGAAAAACAGCATATACTATTGATGTTGGAATTATATCGCTGAACAGAGCGTGGATATTTAAAAAACAGTTGATTTTTAAAAGTTTTATTTACGTCTGTACATATCAAGACCACATCTTGTTATTTATCTCACGGTGACTCTACGCGGCCAATGACGAAGGTTATAATCATAGACGTATTAAAAGAGACCCAATTGTTTACAAACGGTAATGAAACCAACATTAAATCGCTCATTACTCAATTGGTCCACAGAAAGAAGAATCCAGTCCACTGTTGCCAAATTTCCTATTTGAGAATATTTCCTTTTAAAAACGTAGTTACCCTTTAAGACTCACATTATTATCAATCATCTATTATATATTTTTATTTATTCATAAGTTTCTCTCAGTTGTAGCTTCATATTAATATTTTATAGAAGTAGGTTCCGTAAAATGAACAATAAAAGATAATGTACATTTTTCTTTTATGGTAATACCTTGCACAGAATTTTTTTTGTAACATTGGCAACATAGCACTTCAAATTAGCGAATGACATCAATTTATTACCCTCCTTAAAACGTATAGTGGCAAGGGTGCCACGTTATGATCTCTTTTTGTGTCCTTGAATATCAGTAAGGAAATTACTGACATTGAATATCGGTTGTTTTTTTCAGAGTAAAAGAACTTTAATTGAAATAAAACACTTTTAAATTAACATTGAAGCCAATTTTTTTCATTTGAAAGACAATTTTATGATATTTATGTTTTAAACATAATTTCCGGCATATGTGCACCACAACTAGCTCTGAGGAATCGTATTCGAGTAATTCAGGCCTTATTTCATCAATACGAGTTATCTTGGCTTCTAAAGCCTCTATTGTTTCTGGTTTATCAGCAGATACCAATGACTTGACATGAGAAAATAATCCAGTGAAGTAATGTCACATGATCTTGGAGGCCAATTAATTGTCGAAATAATGTTATAGCCAAATCTTTCTTTCAATAAATCAATTATTACGGTAGCAGCATGGGTTGTAACACCATCTTGTTGGAACAGAAACACTTCTGGGTCGATACCATACAAATTTTGAGAAAAATAGTCATTGATCATCGATCTGTAATGAGCACCATTCACTGTAACATTAGCTCCAGCATCGATTTTAAAGAAATATGGACCGTTGACGCCTCCAGCGTCTAAAGCACATTATACAGTGCATTTTTCAGGATACAATGGAACCTGCAGTACTTCTTGAGTATTGTTTTCACTCCATATACGGCAATTTTGCTTGTTTACATAGCCGTTCAACTAGAAATGAGCTTCATCACTAAACACAATTTTACGATAAAAATTTGGACCAACTTCAAGCTGTTCTAGGGCCCAAGCAGCAAACAAACGACGCTCATTATGGTGAAGTGGCTTTATTTCTTGAACCAGTTGGATCTAGTATGGGTGTAGACTAAGATCTTCACGCAAAATTTTCCATATGGTGTGTGCACAGAGTTCAACTTGTTGTGAACGTTGACAAATCTGGATCATTATATGACTTACAGCAGCGATATTTCCTTCTATACGTACGGTTCTTTGTCTTGTTGTTTTTGTTGCATCGGGTAGAGGAAGTGTTGTCTGAAATCTATAGTTCGACGAATAAGCTGCTCTGATGGACGGTTATGTAAACCATAAATTTCACGAAGTGCTCTATATGTTTGACGAATAGAACACTGATTTTGAAAATAAATTTCAACAATTTGTACGGCGTGAGTCTTTCCATGATGATTTGTAATTGCTTACTGAACAGAAATATCAAAACAACATGGCTTCTGTCAAATCACAGTTGTCCCTATTGAAATTTCTATCCCTCTACAAAAAGCACCCGATACTTATTTAGTGTTTTGAGCTATTAGAAGTGAATTTGGTTATAATTTATGGTTATTTTTCTTATCATTGAGACATTGTTGGGGAAGAATAATTTCTGTTGTTATTTTCTGTGTTCAACTTTTTTTATTGTACCCTTTATTTTGAGAATTTTACATAATTTTGGAATGGGAGGTCTTTCTGTATATGCACGTTTATATACATGCCTAAACATGTTGTCTTATTACATTTGACTACGTTTCATGTCGTGAAGGAGACAAGTTTTCCTAGACATTGAAAAAAATTTTCTGTTGATTATATGTTGTGATAGCATTTCGATATTTTGGTATATAATTGAATTAACAAATTTAATAATTAGATAAGATCCACCTACCTAGTATTACCACACTTATGTATCTACCCTTGCATATCAAAGTATAATTATTGCTTTCGAAGAATGGAAATTATATAATGCAAGCACTCCAGTGCTAAGATGGATTTTCACTCAACGGAGGACACAACTTTAACTATATGCCAGCTGTTAAAAAACAAAAATTCTATATTTTGGGAGATGATTATAGACCTCAAAAGAAGTAAAATTTTTTATATAAAGATGGGTCCGCAAATGAGCCAATTTGGAGATATAAGCGATTTTCGGTTTTCAAAGTAACTACTATCGCAACCAAATACGATATTCTATTTATTTTCATCTTTCACATGTATTGTTTACTGAACTTACAATCAAAATGATTTTCAATCGGTTTATTGAAAAATATCAC